>CM065301.1:75420568-75853068 GCA_032871835.1 Dipteronia dyeriana | reverse complement strand
GTAGCGGGCTTGGCTGGCAAGCCCTGGTAAGGTGTTCGCCATAAGCAAGCGATCTTGGCTTGCTTCTAGAAGGGTGGAAAGGTACGCTCGATTACTGCTCTTGCTACTTGATTTAACCTTGCCAGGATCTACAGTGGATCTTGGCATTTTTGGTGACGACGGGGCTTTACAAGCTTCTTCCTTTTATGCTTGGACAGGTCGAGATTATACCTCGACGAGGCAGGAGGGCATTCGCAAGACAAGTTCGGCACCTTGAAGGTCTCCTAGTGAAAGTAAAGATAGTAGCAAGCTCTAGGAGAGTGTCACGAGATACCTTGATGTCGGGGGACCCAGGTCCTTTCACGTCGACCTAGCTTCGGGCTTTATCCTAGTATAAAGAGCTTGACGCGGTCTCGTCGGGCTTTATTTGGTAAGCCTGGACACATGTGGGATGCTCAGATGGTATGGGCGGCCTCGCCTTGCTCCTGTAGGATCGCGTGGTAGCTCGACCTCGGGGACCTTGACACCCCGTCATATAAGCCCGAATTTGGACCCTTGCAGGAAGGTTGGGAAGTGGAAAATTCTTCTTTGGTCCCTAACCAAATTTTGCTATTAACATAACCATACTACTATGTTTTGATGTTAAGAATAAAATTCTAGAACTTGCGAGATAGTAAATCAGAAACATGCTAGAAATACTATTATCACATGAAGTAACTTACCACATGCCATATCTTTAATAATCGCTGAAAGAGTACATTCTCCAATGTGTGTCATTGAGTAAAGCTAGAGGTCCAAAATCTTTTTTCTAAATTCTCTCCCAAATGATGTGGCATGTGAGGTGTCAATATCACATCAGTCAACTCATAATCTCATGATTTATAAGATATTGACACCTTACCTGCTACATCATTTGGGAGAGAATTTGGGACGTCTAGCATTACTCATGTGTCATTAAACAAAACAAGGAAAGAAAAGTTCAACGCAACATCAACAAGTTTATCGGATATACCCAAGATAAAATCGTTGGCCAAACTCTGAAAGTGAATCATATTTTTCAAACAGTATATAATAGACAGTCATAAGTATCACAGCTTGGTTTAGGTTTTTGTAAAAAACCTGACTTTGGTGAAAGCTATGATATACACACCTTTAAGAGTTTTGTAGACTCACATCTTGTGGATTAATAACAAACAAATGTTGTAACATAAAAGACAGATGTTGACATTATGTCCAAAATTCTCGGTCACTTGAATTCTACATCATAACAAAGAAGATATAGGTAACAATAATGCTAAGGAAAAACCCACAATCAATAATAAAGATGAAACTATACACGATAAAAGTGGTTGATAGATTACATGGTTTACCATCAGAATTCCTTTTCAGCCTTATATCAAAGACACAATTGAATTATGAGGGTTTTAAAATAGTTATTTATGTTCTGGTTTACCGATTGATGTTAAATCTCTAAATAAGAAATGTCTAGTGTTTGACCCAACGAGGCAACTATGGAGTTAGGAAGAAGCTACTTCACTATGGTATGATCAACAAATTGGCTATATTCAGAGAGAAAAACATTTATTTTTTTGTCTCTTCTTCAAACTTTTTTTTTTTCGTTTTTTGATTTGTTTTGACTTTTTTTTTCCGTTAGAGTATATATAAATATACATTTTTCATTTTCTAAATAGTGACAATCAAACATTTCTATTCATTATGGATCCATTTTGTTTAAAAAAAAATAGAGAAATACATATTCACATCTCTAATAGAATTATCTAAAATCATATATATATATATATATATATATATATATATATATATATATATATATATATTTTATGACCAATCGTAATAAACAATGGATGCCTTTATTGCCACCTAAAAATATATTTCTACACAAAACTAAACCAAAACTGACTATGCTTTAAAAATTTATTTTGCAGCCTGGGTGTTCGGCTGTTAATACCCAAATGTCGATTTAATGATGAAGAATCAATAATGAAGAGGCTTGAGAAGGAGAATGAAGAAAGTTTGGATGGAGACCATATAATTGTTATGGACAAATACATTAGACAGTTGGGGACAATATAGGGCTTTTGAAGAGCTTAGAAGTCAATTAGAGAGGTTAGAGGTTGACTTGAGAATTGCTAAGGACGATGTGATCCGTATCGAGAAGCACAACCCATATCTATCTCAATAGGATCAAAAGCGAGATGAGGCATAACAGTGAATCGATGATTTCATTGTTGAAGTGTATAAGTTGCGGAAAAGACTTTTAAGTCTAGAATCTTAGCATAAGAGAAGGTTAGATGAAAAAAAACTCGAACACTAAAAAGAAAGTTGATGCTGACAAGGGTGGAATTGAAGGACACAGAAAAAAGCTCAAGCAAGAACAAGAAAGTCTATATTGACTTGAAAGTGAAGATTCAGGGTCTGAGTCAAACAATGAAGAAATACTTTGAAAAGCTATCAAGCCACAATAATTAGATAGGGGTTTGACAGATAATGAGAGGGTAGTTATGTAAAATTAGATCCATTTCTTACAAGCACATAAAGATAAAACTATGGAAGTGTTGTATGATCTCGTCAAAGCTAAAGATGATGAGGAAGGGTATATGCTGGAGAAGCTTCAAAACTTTATGGAGAAATATTTTTAAAGGATAATTTGAGGGATATTGGATCAAGAAGAAGAATGAGGACGCAATGATAATGATTAGACTGAATATGACTAAGATGAAAACTTGCTGGTGGCATATTACTTTTGATTCTTTTTTTTTGTCATCTTAATTAATTTATTTTTTTGAAAAGAAGGATTTTCATTAGAAAGGCATTAACCATTACAATCAACGAAGATAAGATCATTCACACAAAGTTGGTAGTCCTCAAGCAAAAACTGATCCTCAGACAAAGAACGGGCCATCTTAGCCAAGCCTTGGGCAACAGAGTTCGCGCTCATACTCGTAAAAACAACAGTGATGGGGAGACCTCTAATTAAATCAAGAATATCCCTAATGATAGTCCTTACATCAACAGAAGAGGAGTTACCAAAATTAATGAGATCAACCACTTTCTTGGCATCAGACTCAATAACCACTGGATACAGACTAGACTCAATCACAAATCTAATACCACGAAGGATCACAGTAGCTTCAGCCACCAGAGGGGCAAAAGCAAGCGTCCATCATTTGTGTCGAAGACCCTAAAACCTCGCCCTTATAATTGCAAACAATGATCATAATCTCAATTCTTTTTACAGCCCCACACACAGCTACATTAGTATTACCTTTAAACATTCCCACATCAGGTTTGCCTCATTTAGTAACCTGGATTCCTCGCACAGTGTGAGGAGAGGGGACGTGATTACAAGCAACATAAAATTCATTAATGAAATTAGAGGACCAACCAACAATGTTATCCTCATGTCTAGCACTCTTCTCATGAATGATTTGGTTTCTTCTCCACCAAATGCGCTAAAAGATGACACACAAAAGCTCCATTTCTCTTTTGGACAGAACTTGAGAGTAATAAAGGAGGATATCCTGAAATTGGAAAAATTTGTCCCATTTAAGCTCATTGAAGAGATAACAAGAATTACGAAACTCCTTTAAATCCCCACATCCCCATAAATCATGGACAATCGTCTCCGGCTTCTTGAAACATATCCCACAACCATTCTTCATTGGCACACCACGTTTGGCAATATTTGTAAGGGTTAAGAGCCAATTGTGGCAAGCTTTCCAAATAAAAATCCTAATTTTTGCGGGGATTTTAAGGTTCCAGAGATACTTCCACCACCACTCAACTCCTAAACTACTCGAGGAGCTAGGTTGACAATCCATAGTCATACCAACCTTGTATCCACTTTTTACAGAATAGACCCCAACATTATAGAAATGCCATAGGAGAGAATTTGGGGAACCCGAGGGACTGACAGGCAGACTGAGAATCGCGTCAGCATCATCCAGAAGGAAAAATGACTTAATTAACGGAACATTCCACCCTCCAAAAGGTAACAATAAAGCCTTCACAGTAGTCAGCTCACCAAAGGCTCTGGGAGAGAAAATTTTGTAGGAGGATGGATGTGGGATCCATCTATCATCATAAATGTAAATAGTAGCGAGCCAGCAACAAGAATATCACGACCCACATAAAATTCCTTCAAATCAGAGATCCAGACCTATTATCTTTAGATTCAGGAATGAGGAGGCAGGAAAATAGCAACTTCTTAGGACTCTAGTAGCCAAGGAATTTGGAGTCTGCTCTAATCGCTAGCCTTGTTTTGTAAGAAGGGCTCTGTTAAAAATCGAGAGGTCCCGAAATCCCATGCCCCCTTTCCTTACTAATACACAGCCGATCCCATGAGCACCAGTGAATTTTAATTTTTGTTTTTGATACGTCATGTGGACATATGATCAATTGACTTAGGGTTACATGTTGAACTTTCATTTGACTTTCGAATCTTTGTTGATATCCATTTTGCATCAGATCTCTCGCTGCAATACGAGAGTGTCAATTTTTCAGAATTCTTATAGTAATAGTAATATAGGAATTCTTTTATTTCATTCTTAATCCTTTAGTTTGTTTGTTTGTTTGTTGTGGTTTAGATTCATATTCTTAATCCTTTTGTTTGTTTTGGTTTAAATTCGCATTCAATTTCTGATGTAGAATAGGTAGTTGATCCTTACATGGTTTTGAGAGACCATTCTAAATTCAAGGTTAAGTGATTTCACCTGAAGCAAATCTATGAGATGTTTTCGGTCAAATTCTATCGTTTAAGCCCCATAATTACAATTTTTGATATTTTAGGAAAGCTTCCTTTTTTATTCATAAGTTGACTTTGACAAGTCAGAATCGTCTACCGTCAATTCCGGCTTGTTTAGAGTCGTTAGTATCATTTATTTCTGCAATTATTGTAATTTTGCTATTTTTGGTAACTTTTGTTATGTATTCTCATTTTTTGTCCAACAAAGATTTAGGTTAGGGTTTAATCGTTTTAAATAGTCTCGTAAGCCGAAATGCTCATTAACATTTGATTCAATAAAAATTCTAGAGTTCGTTTCTTTTTATTTTTAGTGGATTCCAGTTTAACACGGAATGTAAATGTCGGTCTTATTCCTTTGAGTTTTCTGCATTTCAATTTCAACAAATTATGTATTCGCATTGCTGCTTACTACATATTTGATAAAAGTCCTCACTCTACTTGTTCTTATGGTTTTGATTTTACTATCAAATAAACAATTAATTATCTGATTTTTATTCTACTTCATTATACCAAAATATTCGAGTTTTTCTGGTTTTGATTTTACTCTCAAATAAACAATTAATTCTCTGATTTTTATTCTACTTCATCATGCCCAAATATTCGCATTTTTCATTGTCGAATTACAGATACTTACTGCATGTGGATTGCTACTTACTACATGTTTGATAAAAATCCCCACTCTACTTTCTTTTGATTTTGATTTCACTCTCAAATGAACAATTGAATTGTATTATTGTGAAGTGCTCTGTCTGATCTATTTATTATATTCAAACTGCTTGCCGGTTGTCACAGCTTTCAATTTGAATTGTTTGAACATCCATACTCCATTTACATTTTAAGATGCATTTCATTTCTCATTGCTCATGTTCTTTGATACATATGATCAACCGAAGAATCTGTATCGAAATCGGAACCTGAATCCGATTCTGAGTGCCACTCAAATGGATTGATTCTATTAGTATTGGCTTCTAATGGTGGGAGTCCATCATCATCTTCATTAGCCAAGTTTGACTCATTATTCTCTTCAGGTTGGGAGGTTTGTGTATCCAAAGTTCCATTAGAGTCATCCAAATTTTTCGATTTGAAAATTCCAGGCCTGCATTGAATAGAAGTAACAAGATAAATCAACAATAATAAAAGAATAAGAGAAAACTGGAAGTCTGGAAGTCTGGAACAAGAAGATTGAATTGAGAGGAGAATTGAACTGGTGGATGCGTAAAGTAGTCGAGAAGGGCACTACTAATAATTGCTTCAAATAAGAATATATCAATCTTCTGTTTAAGTTAATGTCTGAAAGATAAAAATATTAATGTCAACACTTCGAACCTGCAAGTCTGGAATAATATCTGAATTGAATATCACAATCTCATTGGTTTCGATTTCTTAATACTATAGTTCGTTTAGTATTTGCTTTTGAAATAGCATGGATGTGATAGGCATTAGATATATGACATATCACTGATCATTTGATACTTATAAGTAGTGGAAAAAACGTACCATTCTGAAGACTTTTGAAGCACACGAACTTGTTCATAAAACAACACTTTAGTGACAATACACGCCACCTTGCTACCATCCTTGATAGCCTTTTCCTTCCCACTTCCGTCAACCACGATGAAACTCCCTGCACATCGGAAAAGAAAATTAATACTGTTTTCGGTTTATCTGAGAATGTAAATAGCAATTGGCTAACGAAAACTACAACATTTTGAAAGGCGATGCTTCCTTGCTTCCACTACTGTCTAGACTCTAGAGCACGGAATTTTCGATTTTCATAAAGACAGCAATATAGATGGCACGTATAGGAAATGAAAAAAATAGAACCAGAAAAGAAATGACAAGTTTATGGATGAAATCAATTAATGAAAGCAAATAACACAAATCATATTAACGAAGGCACCGCTCTCTTTACCACTCACACACATACACATGAAAATAATAACAAATCTCATTACTTAAGTAGAACCGAAACAAACCTCGTTTCATCCACATGCTCTTCTGAAACTTGGCAGGAAACAGAGCTAGTGATTTCTCACCTTGAGCATCCATTACCTTAAAAAATAAGGAAACATATGAGAAACACAACAAAATGTTAGAAACATATTATTTCGTAAACGTAAAAGCAATCATGATCAAAGGGGAAACGACATACCACCAGAAGCAAATAAACAAGAAAAACAAAAGGTGTCCAAAGTGTTAAAACCACACCTTACAGCAATAACTACTCTATCCAAGTTCCACAATCGAAAAAGCCTTTCCCTATTGAAGAGTGAGTTTGTGATGTCAAACTTTGATGATCTAATTCAATATCGAGCATATCCTATTAACCAATAACACAACATAATAAAAGGAAAAGACATTTTATAATTGCCTAAATCATCCCCCCACCACCGTTGGAATCCACACAATGAACGAACTTTTCAGATATAATCATCGGCAAAAAAGCTCATAGCAGCTACAAACATATATGGATCCACACTCCACACTAAGTTTACACATTACACAATCACGAGACAAGTGGTGAATAAGCACACCAGCCCAAAGTCTCCACATTTCGATCAAATCAAACGATTCAAGCAATTAACAAACACACACAAATATATTTTTGGCAAATAAAAAATCAAACCCAGAAGCTAAAATTAGTGAATATCAACAACCCACATGCAGTATAACCTAAATTTTCAAGAAAAATCAGAAATTTTGGAACTTGAAGCTAATGGGTACCTCGATTAGATTAGAACCTCTAAGAGACACAACTTGCATAACACTTTGACCATCTTGAACTGTCAAGCTTTGCTCCCCTGCTGCTCTCTTCAGATTCTTCCTTCCTCTTTTCATGATCTTTCTTTCAATTATAATCACAATTTTACAGTCTCAACTACAATTATTATACCAATAGTTACTTCAAAAACAACATAATCAAAGAAAAAACACAAAACAAAAACTACCAGTTACTGACAGGCCTCAACCAAATTAACCACGAGCAATTAATGGATCTTATAACAACAAACAAATCAAATCAAAGTATCAAACCATACAACTGCAATTTGCTGGACATCTGAGAAACTGTAAACAAATACTGCACATTCATAATGAAACAATTGTAAACAAAAGAAATCATCATCACTTATCCCGTAAACAACATATACACAGGATATAGCCACTAAAAACGTTATACAAATACCATAAGCTAAACAACAGTACACTCATTCAATTCAATAACTAGCACCAAAGTGATAACTAATATGAATAACAGCAACCTGACCAGACGGCAAATTTACAAATTTATAAATCAACTGTTTTTTTTTCTTCTGTGTTTTCTTTGAAGTAATTATTGGAATGCAAGAGTATATAATCATCCATCAAAATTGTCAGCTGTCTCTGAACAGTTGAATCTTAACACCACAAATTCAAAAAGAAAGGAAAAAAAAAATTCTGGCAAAAAGCACCTTCTTGAATTCACATTCAACAAAATTATTCAAATGTACACTGAATCAACACTACTGAGTTCACACTTCACATCCAAACCTCAAAAGAATGAAGATGTTTATTGCATTAATTTAATTTTTAATTTTCAAAGAATGAAGATTGAAGGTAAACTGTACATACCCCTCCTTTTTCCTTCTTTTATTCTTCTTCAGTTCTTTCCTTCTCTTTATTTTTCTTCCACCTCTTTCCTTTCTCGGTTTTTTTAACCCTTTTTTTTAAGAACGTTTTTTCTAACCCTAGAATTTTGTAATCAGATATATTTTTTACAAACTTTGATTTTGACCCCAAAGGTTTTAAAAAATTATAAATTGAGCAATTATTGATGAACATAATTGCAAAATTATGCCAAATGTATCCGTGATATATCCTTATTCCTTACAGTATCCCGCAAGTCAAACTTTTCAAAAGTCAACAGATATGCCATTTGGCATTTCGAACACGTGTCAGTGTCCTACACTTGCTACCTGTGTGTCCATGCTTACTAGGTTTGCTTGAATGTAATTATAGTTTTCAAAATTCAATATCCCTGTTTTATGATTGATGTCGTTGATGTGAAGAGGAGATATGTAGCCATTTAGGTATAAATTTGCTAATGGAAAATAATAACATGTTTTAGGGGTGTTCATTTCATAATTTCTAATAATACATTATCTAAATTATTTTTCAAATTGATTACTCATATAAAACCTAAAGATCATGGTATTATATGGATTCATCAATGACCGATTTAAACTGTTTTCATACTCTACAAAGTAAAAACTATTGATTAAATTTGAAATTATGCACATTAGTTCTTTCTTAAGAATCAATAAGTTTAATAGCCTCGTATGAACACGGTTCTTTTGCTTGGTTGGTTCGATACTTAAAAACGAAGCTCTAGCTCCATAGTTTTATTATTGTAGAGTCGAATCTCGTCCAACCAGATATACTTTTCAACTTTTGGTTAAAAAAATCGTCAGTTTAAAAATAATTTAATAGAGTAAATATTTATAATCGGGTGAGAAAATACGAGATTGGTTCGGTGGTATACCTCTCACACCTACACCATAAGGTCGTGAATTCGAGTATTTCATCATATTTCAAAAATCCAAAATTTCGATTTATTGTAATATTTTAAAAAAATAAAAATTACAAACGTGTGAAAATAAAAATAAAATATGATTAAAATACTGTTTAGTTTTAGATTTCAAAATTTAATGAAAAAAATAAAGAAATCTTATTGTGAGAGTAATGCAAGGCCTTTCAAATTATGAGCCCGGGTAAATAGTTTGGGAGGCCTATAATTATTCATTACATTATAGAAAATGTGGTGAACAATTGAACATTGAAATCCAAGAATTTATCATAATTTGCAGCATCCAGAATCCAGATAGCTACGCGAGATATTTTTGTTAGCTGCCAAATGCCAATGTCTGTTTCTTCTTAAATAGCGAAATTAAATCGAGCACCACACTGGTGAACACGTGAAGAAAAGATGCAGAGAATTTCACTTGTGTGCTGCTCTTCAAATCAACTATTTCTGTCGCCGAATTATCATTCTTCTCCACATCCTCCGCTTCCAAACCGCTTCTCTCGCTCCAGCTCTGCCCAGCTCCGCTTCAGCTCTCTCCAAAATCACCGCCATGCCCTCTCTCCCCTCTACACCTCTGGTACTTCATTTTCCTTATTTTATTGTTTTCATTGCTGAATTCAATATTCAAGTGATGGGTTTGCTTTTTGCTACTTGTATATATACTCGTGGAGCCTTGTTTAATATGTTAATAACTAGTTTATATATTGTTGAAGATTGAAAAAATTAGTGAAATTTAACAGAGTCAGACATGTGTTATGGTTCATGCTTAAGTTTCTTCTTGTTGAGTTCAAGTTTTGCTACTGGGTTAGTGTAATTGTTGTTCCTGATATAATTAATTAATCATCAAGGCCAGTGAAACCAGTACAGCTTAGGCTGAAATTGAATAATTTGATGCTGATGAGTAATCGGTCGTTTCTTTTGTTTTGTGTACTAAGATATTGGCCTAGATGAGGATATTGTATTGTTGTGGAATATATTGAAATGAGATGTCATTAGGTTAAAGTAAAATCTCTCTTTAGTTACTAAAGTGATGTATTTTTTGTTAATGCAAATTCAGCTACTCAAGAGATTGTCGAAACTAGTACGAGTGGATCAGAATTCGTAGTGGTTGGGTACTTATCAAGTGTTCACGGGCTCCAAGGGGAGATTTGTGTGAAACCCAGCACTGATTTTCCTGAATTGCGATTTTCCAACGTATGAAACAATTGCAAAACATTCTTCCATTATTATTATAAATTTAACATTTCACTTTGGGTCATTATTTATCCTTTTGTTTCTTATGGTAAAGTGATGTCTTTGCAGCCTGGGAGAAGATGGTTAAGGCAACAGATTTTGGGAAGTGAGACAATTCAAGAAGTGGAGTTAATTGAGGGAAGAGAACACTATGGACAGAAGTGTTGGATACTTGCATTTGATGGAATTGATACAGTGGACCAGGTGAGTCATTGGTAGCTAGTTGCATTTTATCATTTAGGTCTATTAACCTCCTGTGCTTTTATCCTTTGTTTAGAGAATAAAAAATGAAAACTAATTGCAAGTTTGAGCTGTGGTGAAATAATCTAGCATCGTTATGATAAATTATTGAATTTCATTCTTAGTCTTATTTTGCTATATTTCTTGTTACCACATAGAACATTTATGTTACAGACCATTCTATATTTAGTTACTTACTGTGGGGTTGTAAGAGCATTATTATTTAGCATGATGACCATTATATTTCTTATTACTTACTGTGTACTTCTATTTGTCATATCAAGTTAACATTATTTAGCATGACAACCTTAAAAGTAAGAGCTGTTTTAAAAGGAAGTAAATTTCAAATGGTGTGTTTAGTGATCCTGGATTGTTTCATGAATCAAGTACCTTAAATGTGTATTTAATGGGGAAGGATACCAAATGTGAAGTGAACATCTACCATGTATTGCTGCCCGAAACGTATCATTTTGAGAACATTGGTAATGCTGGTTTATGAATGCAAAGATTTATCAAGAAGTTTGCTTTGACTCTCATGTGGATCTTTATCACTTTGTAAATAATATTCTCTAGAAAAATGAAGTTGCCTTGAGATTTCAAAACCTTGCCTCAGGTACCTAGTATTATTTTCCATAAAAAATGTGTTTGCATGCATTTAAGAGGGCAATAAATGTAAGAGTTATGGAATCATTGTATTTGATTTCAAATCTTTCAAAAAACTTTCCAGGCTAGGCCACTTGTTGGTTCAACTTTACTTGCGAGAGAAGGAGATCGGCCAGAGTTGGAAAATGGTGAATTTTATACCCGTGATCTTGTTGGTATGAAAGTTGTTCTCAAGGTTTGTAGTTACTTTTGACACTCTGCTTTATATGTAAACTTTTTTTTCTTCTTAATTCTGTGAAATAAAGGAATATCTATTTAATTTGGTTTGTTAGTAAATTAGTAATTTGGGCTTCAACATTGTAGTTGGTTATAATAATACCATGTAGTGTAGATATATACAATTGTGCTTCTCTTGGCAATATGATTAATTATCAATTGACATAATACATTGTCTGTGGTTTTGGTTCATTTTTGTTTGCTCTGTAGCTATTTTTTCTTAGGATAAACTCTCGACTTTTATTTGTCATTGTTTTTAGAATGTTTTGTTCCGGTTCGAAGTTCTCTCTTCAGATAAAAAAGGTTTTGATAATGGTTCTTTCTTTTAGGAAAATGGTGAACTTGTGGGAACTGTTGTCAATGTTTTCAACAGTGGAGCTAGTGATCTTTTACATGTCATGCTTCATTCTTCTGTAAACATGCCTGATGGAAATGGAAAAGCAAAGTCAGCAGAAACTGATGTTTCTTGTCACCTTGTGTGGGTACCATTTGTTGAAGAAATTGTTCCAAATGTTGATATGAATAGAAGAGAAATGTTGATTACACCTCCAAAGGGTCTCCTTGAGTTAAACATTCGCACTGACCAGAGGTCTAAGAAAGAAAGGCGCCAGCTTGTGAGGCATACTCTTTTTTGTTCTACTTACTTTTTAAGTTATAAGTTCTGTTATATTCTTTTTGGTTCAAATTTGATATTGTTAATTGCTTTTTCCACATTATTTATGTTCTAGATAGCTATATCACGCTTATCTTCATAAACTCAATAATTATGATCTGCTATTAGTGATATATGTGATTCTAAGCATGGTATCTCATAGCCTGGTTGTAGAAACCATTTATTTCTTTGGGTGGATTAATGAGTTCTTTCTTGATAGGGGATTCTTGAACTTGTAATTGTAAATAAGGGCATTATTTTTGTATGTAGAAGTGGAAACAGAGAGTGAAGTGAGATTAGATTAGATTGAAATGAAATTAGTTGTTCTAATTAGCATTATGTAGTCAGACTCGTGTGGAATAACATTTCTAGGCACAAATGTGCTATCATAATTATATAATCAGTCTAGGATTCTTTGTCATTGTTTCGTTATGTGTGTGTCTTCCTTATTCAACAGTTAACCCAAGGCAGGTTATATTTTTGCGTTTTAAAGGATGGATTCCTTTTTTCTTTATTTTTATTTCTTTAAAATTAAGCATACATTGTTCTTTTGACTTAAAGTTTCACCTTTGGGCACATTTCAGGAATGGAAAGAAAGGAAAAAATTCCAAAAACGCTTGATAGCTGCAAAAAAGAAACTTTGTGAAATGGAACAACAACATGTGTTTCATGGGTTTAGATTTGGAGAGAAATCCCAAACCAGCTTACTTGCAGATCAAATTGTTTCTGTAAATTCAAAATTGCTTCAACATGTGTTGCAAAATATCAAGATACCTTCAAAGAGGTAATGTTTCATTATGGAAGTTTGAGGCTTTTGGTATCCCATATGTACTAATCTATGATCTTATGTATATCATTAACTGTTAAAAGTCCGGCTACATCATAAATTTTAACCGTGTATGCATTGTTGCTGATCTTCAAATTAATTATCTAGACATATATCAATCAATTGGCTATGTAGTGAATTTCTTAAGAACAGTCTCAAGTTGACAGTCACTTACTGTTACTTTTTGTTCTTTTTTACGAGTAAGAGACATATAAGTATCTGCATCTTGGTATCTAGCTATATCTAATCCCATTTTCTCTCTACTTAACTCAGATCAAATGTAACTGAGTTAATCAATGCTACAAGAAGCAAGCTAATGAGAAGTACTTTAAAGATATCAAAGGGATGTCTCACTCCTTGTGCAAGTGAAGAGAAGGTGGGTGCACATTTCAGTTTGCAAGAGAAGGGACACCATCTTGTTTCTAAAGGCAAAATTGCTATGGTGTTAGTTATAAATGACAGTGAGAAACAAGGAAGTGGATGTGACCCAGATTCTGTTGGCTTTGGAAACATTAAGCATAAACCTTCAGCCGTCCTTCAAACGTTATTTTGTGATGATCAGAGATTTGTAAAGGTAAATGCCATATTTTGACTTTTTCATGTAAAAGTTTTTTCAACTTGTGATGTAGAACCAGAAAAGAGGATTGGAAAACACAACAATTCAATTATTTATTCAATTCATCAAGTCTAAATACAATAGTCTCTAAAGGAGTCTATTTATAGCTAACAAAATGATAAAGATAACCACTAACTTCTGATATAGATAAATAAAACCTAAAGTAATCTCACAATGAGATAATTATTCTAAACATAATATGATAATTACTAATATAATAATCCTGATCTAATTCCCCATGATTCTCCTCCACTTAGAAGAACTCGCTCCTGACGAGTCAAATGGGTTGCAACCAATGAACAAGAGAATACCACATCTTGTTCCTGTTTGGAGCAACCAAGTCATCAACCCAAAGTCCATTCTTCGTAGTCATAGCAAAACGAATCGGTTGGGACCGGCGGTGAGGTTCCATGCTCCGGCGATCGAATCTGCGCTGATGTAGATGGAATTGGAGGTCGGCGAAGAAGGAAAAAGTGTAGGTCGGTGACTTCCGAATCTGATGATGTGGTAGGTGACTGTTGTGGCGGCGACCGGCGGTGGCCGACAGTGGTGCGTGAGTGGTGGCGCATGGGCTGGTGAACTTCAAGTGTGGGAGGTTTTGGGCGTGTATGTTGTCCGGCTAGGACCGTTAGGTGTTTATGAGTTTGGGGTACAGATTTGTGTGAAAAATAAAATAAAAAAATTTATGGAAGCGTATAGGAACGAAAATAGCTCTGATACCAATTGATGTAGAACCAGAAGGATATATAACCAGAAAAAGGGATTGGAAAACACAGCAATTCAATTATTTATTCAATTAAATTATTTATTCAATTCATCAAGTCTAAATACAATAGGCTCTAAAGGAGTCTATTTATAGTTAAAAAAATGATAAAGATAACAACTAACTTCTGATATAGATAAATAAAACCTAAAGTAATCTCACAATGAGATAATTATTCTAAACATAATATGATAATTACTAATATAATAATCCTTATCTAATTCCCCATCATTCTCCTCCACTTAGAAGAACTCGCTCCTGACGAGTCAAATGGGTTGCAACCAATGAACAAGAGAATACCACATCTTGTTCCTGTTTGGAGCAGCCAAGTCATCAACCCAAAGTCCATTCTTCGTAGTCATAGCAAAACGAATCGGCTGGGATCGGCGGTGAGGTTCCATGCTCCAGCGATCGAATCTGCGCTGATGTAGATGGAATTGGAGGTTGGCGAAGAAGGAAAAAGTGTAGGTCGGTGACTTCCGAATCTGATGATGTGGTTGGTGACTGTTGTGGCGGCGACCGGCGGTGGCCGACAGTGGTGGCGTGTGGGCTCGTGAACTTCAAGTGTGGGAGGTTTTGGGCGTGTATGTTGTCCGGCTAGGACCGTTAGGTGTTTATGAGTTTGCGGTACAGATTTGTGTGAAAAATAAAATAAAAAAATTTATGGAAGCGTATAGGAACGAAAATAGCTCTGATACCGATTGATGTAGAACCAGAAGGATATAGAACCAGAAAAGGGGATTGGAAAACATAGCAATTCAATTCTTTATTCAATTCATCAAGTCTAAATACAATAGGCTCTAAAGGAGTCTATCTATAGCTAACAAAATGATAAAGATAACAACTAACTTCTGATATAGATAAATAAAACCTAAAGTAATCTTACAATGAGATAATTATTCTAAACATAATATGATAATTACTAATATAATAATCCTTATCTAATTCCCCATCAACTTGACTCTGGTCTGGAATATAAAGTTATCTCTTTGTATTATTGACAATCTTAAGTTTCCTCTAATATAAATAATTAGTCCTCTTAGCCTCCTTTGGTCGGTTTTCCCAGTGACATGGACTAACAAAGATGTGTTTGAATTGCAGACAGAAGATCGTGCATCTGTGCCACTGGTTTTGGTTTGCCCGGCTTATGAAATCCAAACTCTAGAAAAGCTATTCTTGAACAATGATTACTTTGCTTTTGACTCCAAAAAGGTTAGTAATGTTACAGAATTGCCTGAATAGAGTTTTTGCAGTAATCTTGAGATTCTTGCTTAACTAGTTGTAAACTAAAGCTATTTGTTCAGAATGTTGATTTCCTTTGCTTTAGAATTTGAATTTTCAATATATGGCATTCTACTCTACTAATAGTAGTTTTTGTAATGATTTCCTTGTCTTTGGTTATAAACTTATAATTATACATACCTTGGGAAGTCATAGGTAGAATTTATAATGGACAAAATGTAATTTTCAACCGCAGACATCAAGACTCAAGTTTCATCATTGGAACCTCTTTCAATAATAATTTGTTTCTTCAGTTCATAAGTTTGTTTGTTTTTTTTTTTTTCTCTTTCTAAATCCTTACGAAACATAGATTTTGGATTTGAACATATAACAGAAACTAAAACTTTCAGAAGTAATGCCTTTCAGAGCTGTGGTGTGCTTGGACCTTCATCTGCCTGAATCACATTTGTGATATACCGCTTAGTCATGATCAAAAAGATTAAAAATCTCTTTCAAAAATAAATAAATAAATATATATATATGTATTTCTGGAAGTGTGAGATGAATAGTTTGTATATGCGTCATATGTTTGTCTGTAACGTGTTAACAACTGGCTTACAGGTATGGTTTTTGGAAGAAGAGAAACTGCCAGTTGTTAGCAATTCTCCAGAAGAACAGAAAAGCTACAAGATTTTGATGAAATCACCTTGGGATATACTTCAAACACCAGTTGGCTCCGGAGGAGTCATTAGCTTGCTGTCATCACACAATATTCTGGAGAATCTTAATGAACTGGGTGTGGAATATATTGAGGTTAGACCTTTCCTTATATGTGTTAGATGTCTATTCACTACATTTCCTGTTTCCTTGGAAAGTGCAATATCAAGCTCATAATTTTATTGTCAGCCCTTTCAAGATCATCTTCTTTGCTGAGAATACTTAAAAAGAATCATATTAATCTCAGCTATACATGTGAAATATGCTTTTTGTCGTTTTTAAGCTGAATACCATTGGAAATGTGAACACATCTTTGAAGTATAATATTACGTCATATAAAGAATATATACATAATGCTTAGGCAGACAACTTGATAATACCTAGAAAATCAACTTGTCCATTTTGGGTTGGCCGGAGACAAAATACACCTTTTTCTGGCTGTTCCTAGGGTTTGTTTGATGATGATCGTAGAAAGAAATACAAAGGAAAGAGATGGTGTTTCTTGTATACCTGGCACGTCATCATATGACTTTCTCAAACTCAAATGCAAACCATGCATAGTTTCTGTCGTATCATTTACTGAGAGATGATTTGTGTGTCCAAGCTAGCATGTGAATGTACATTTCCTCACCTGCACATGTGTAAAAGTTTGAACGTTGTCCGGTCTGCTAAGTTGATCTCAATAGTTACTATTTTTATTTCTTATCAACTTATTGTTGCTTTTATTATTTAAACCCTCTTGCAGATATGCACCACCAGTGAAAGACATATTGACTGGAATCCAGTGCTTCCTGGGTTTGTTAATTCGTGTGGAGCAGATATTGGGATCCAAATTTCAGAAGAGAGACAGAATTTTGAGGAAAATTTTAACATGATATTCTCAATGGATTTTATGAAGAAGGTCACGAAACAGAACAATAACTTTGAGTTCGATGCCATCCTGAAGTCAAATTCACACGTTGAGAAGGTCGACAAAGAGTGGATTGATATTATCCCTTCCTCGCCCAACTCGTTGGAGTTTCGTAGCTCCATTTATAGTTGCTTGAATGTTTGTGATCTTAATAAAGTGTGTGTAATGGAGATTGAATAATGTACAAGATACTTGATCATCTAATGACTAATAGTTTACACCAGACTTTTCTTTTGCTTCGCTTATGTGAATGGTATTCGGGTGGCTCTATTGATGAAAAATGACTTAAAAGGCTTTTGTAAAACTATAAATGAGATTTCTTGAGACTCAATTATAGTTTAGAAAATGACTTGGAGAAGATGAGATTGAATGAATTGCTCTCATTAAAGATTTAATTAATATGATTGATCTCCTAATTAATAGACAAAAGAAAACTAGAATGAAATCTGTTTTGGGATTTGCAAAAGAATATTAAAATTCAATCATTGTGTCCAACTGCTTAAAATTGCTGTTGAGGAATTAGCCGTAAGAAAATTAACAAAGAAAACAATTTTTTTTCCCTAAAATATTACTATAATTCAAGATTTAGAGGAGGGGTATATTCGAACACACCATGACAATCTTATGGTGTAAACGTGAAAGATAAACTACCGAAGTAGTCTAATCTTCTCGTATCTGAAATTTTTGAACTCCTTATAAGCAAAGTTTGCTGTACTGAGAGAATGTCAGGAATGATATTGTTGGGTAACAAAAACAAATATATATATATTCAGTACCCAAGGTATTGACCCTATATTTTAATTGGTTGAAAATACTATTTACAGGGTTGGTCGTGGATTTTTTCACCAATAAAAACATAAGAGTAAGCACCTTGTCAGTACCCAAGTATTTTCCTATATATAAAGTTATTGTGTATTTTTCCCTTCGCTTCGGTGATTGAGGATTTAGAGGTCCAACTTCACCTTAATCCATTAAATCACAAAGTGTGGGAATCTCCATGTTGTGGGAGTTGTATTTCGGATAATACTTATATCGATTGATCTCGTTAAGTCCCGACAGACCTCTAACCTATGTCGAATTAAAACTAAAAATTAAAATATGATGTTTTGTTGATTAAGATTTTTTGTGACTTTGATGCATGATGCTGGTCTAATTTGAATTTTTTTTCTTTAACTAGTACAACATTAAGGAACCGGGGAAAGAGAACCCACAACCTTATAGACTAGTTTGAATTTGTTGAAAGGAAATATAAATCAAAATTCAAAATTCAAAACTGAACATTAATGTAGGCCCATTAAAAAATAAGAAGCAGTGACTATGGGCCTAGTTCAGCCCATAATTCAAAAGGGCCGCTTGATATCAATAATCAATAAAAAAAGCCGAGTGAATATCCACCGTTGATTTGGCTTACAAAATCAAACTTTGACAACCCCAAATGAAACCCTAGACAACTAGTCTTTGCCTTCTCTATATAAACCTACTTCAACGCCTCCATTCAAACAGCTCGGCTGCCAAGTAAAACCCTAACTGTGAGCCTCTCTCTCTCTATATCTCTACTTTCATTGTTCACGTTCGTATCGATTTGTTCGAGTTCATGTTTGTGTTGTTTTGTTTGAGTCCTTGAATATGTTTACAGGAGGAAGCCGGTAAGTTAAAGGAAGAAAAAATGGCGGCACCGTTGCTGACGAAGAAGATTGTGAAGAAGAGGACCAAGCATTTCAAGAGGCCCCAGAGCGACCGCAAGATCTCTGTCAAGGTATTATATATAGTCTTTCTAACTCTACACTTGTTTTTTGATGAAACTGTGAAGAGCGCCTGTGTTATATTATATTTTGATTTGTGGATCTAGGAAGGAAATGATGATATGTATTTGTCGCCCCAGTCTTATTTGCATCTTTTGATGTAAGATGGTGATTGACTTTTTTGTTATCTGATTCCTTCAATTTGTTTTCATGGATGCAACTATTGTTTTTGAAGAATAAGCCTGGTTTTAAGTTGTTATTTGTTAGATTGCTGTTTTCAAGTGATTGTTATAGTTTGTGTACAAGTTGGTTTGATATGGATATGATGATTGATTTTTTGACACCCAGTCAGACTCTGCATCTTTCGATGCAATGTGGTGATACAGCGATCGACTATCTGATCCTCTTTGATTTATTAAATTCAATCTGTGTTTGGTGAAGAAACTGATTGTTGTTATTAAATTATTCCATTATTTTGAGGTTGCTAGGGTTTAGTATATATATATATGTATAAAAAAGATATTTCATGATTTTGTGTAACGAGAATATTTTTTTTGCTGGTGGGATATGATGATTACGTTTTTGACACCCAGTCTTACTTCCATTTGGAATCTGGTGATATATTGGCGTTTTATCTGATCTCATTATGTACCAAATTGTTTTTGTATGTGCTATTTTCATGTCAATTTAGAACTAAGGTTTCGAGTGATGTAAATATGCAACGAGGCGTGATGATATTTTATCCATAGCTTCTGCAGTTTGATGATGAACAAAACATGCACTACCATCTGATCTCTGTTGCATATTAAATTATTGTTTTTCTATTTTTTTTCCTCGATGACTTTTTGATTATGAGGATGTTTTTGATATTATTTGTCTGCAATCTATGATGCAAATTATGTATGTGTTATGATTTATCTGTGATTATTTTACAAAATCACCATCTTTCGGCTGAGGTTGCAGTGTTTTGAGTTATACTTGATGTTTAAGTTTTTGATAATTTTTCTCACTTTGTTTTCTGTTTTTGAGGATTTACTTGCCCATGGTATCTGATACCCAGATCTTTTTCCATCTGTAGCTGGGCATCTCGTTTTTAGGGCAGAAATGAAAAGAACAGTTTTTGCGACACGGATTGCTTGATTTGTTAAGCTTTCTGTTACAGTATCGCTGTTGACATCTTTCATACTGTGTAATTGTTTTCTTAAATAGTTTTGTGAAAATATTGTTGAAAATGTTAGTAATGTTGGGAATTTTTTGATATTTATAAAAATGGTTCAGTAATGATTATTTGTGATTTGAAAGTTGGTCTTTTTGTGTTTTATATATTCTGATGGTGAGACTGCCCTTCATTAATACCGTTTTCTGTTTGAATTGCTTTCAGACAAACTGGCGTAGACCAAAGGGTATTGATTCTCGTGTGAGGAGAAAGTTCAAGGGTTGCACTCTCATGCCCAACATTGGATACGGAACAGACAAGAAGACCCGTCATTATCTTCCTAATGGCTTCAAGAAATTCGTTGTTCACAATGCAAAGGAGCTTGAACTGTTGATGATGCACAACAGGTATCATATATGTTTGAATTTCCCCAATGTGTTGCATAATTTGAGATTACAGTTTTGTTTTTAATGCTAATGATTTTTTATTTATACTTGTGTTCAGGACTTACTGTGCTGAAATTGCACATGATGTGTCAACAAAGAAGCGCAGAGAGATTGTGGAGCGAGCTTCTCAGCTTGATGTTGTTGTGACTAACAAGTTGGCTAGGTTGCGCTCTCAGGAGGACGAATGAGCTATAGCGTAAAGTAGTATTTGGTACTCTTTAGTACTCAGCTGTGTTTGTTTTTATTGTTTTATCGAAGTTTTGGTAATTCTGACTATATAATATACTTAGCTTGGATTATCTTCCCTCTAAGTTGTGAGTTAATTTTTTTGTTAGTAAAAATACTTTTGTTTGAGATTTCTCCCTATTTGATCATTCTCTTTTGCTTCTTGATTCAAATCATGTTTAAATATTAACATGCAGTGCTGAAATCTGATGATGATTTGACGCGCTTTGTAATTAAACAAACAGATTTTCCAATTTCCATAATCAGCATTGTTTCATTTTTTACAAAATCCTATTTCTTTGGTAGAAAAGACAAGGTGGGTAAATTGTTGTAGGTGGAAAAATATTGATATCAAAATCTCCCCTTATTTATACTCACTGATTGATGTAAACTTTTTAATCCTTGAATTAATTGAATTTTCTGGTCGGGTTCCCTATATGTTATATTTTATTTGGTCACCTGAACCGATATTTTTATATTTACAGATTCGTTTTGTATAAAATGATTAGGGATGGCAATGGTAAAAGTTGTAATTGTGGTTGTGATGACTATCATTACTCTCTTCCATACGGTATTGTTAGAAATTTGTACCTGGCTCAATTTGAAATATATTATTTGATGACCACCCAAACCTTACAATAACTTTAACCTCTTTTGCACCATTAACATCACTACATGGCATCAACCCTAATGTGAAAATGTATCATCTTCATGAATTCTATTTAATAAATATATAGCTTTGTTGAACAAGTTAACAACCGAATTTGAAAATAAAGCCTGTGTGTGTGG
Source organism: Dipteronia dyeriana (assembly GCA_032871835.1). Taxonomy (NCBI): domain Eukaryota; kingdom Viridiplantae; phylum Streptophyta; class Magnoliopsida; order Sapindales; family Sapindaceae; genus Dipteronia; species Dipteronia dyeriana. Next base: position 75,831,348 of record CM065301.1, on the reverse strand, counting down.
TGTTTCTATGTGGCATTTCATCAAACAGATAATAAAATTCAATTCAAAATTAGTCAATGAATCTATCTCTACATAATAGATTTGTAGGTTTTCCATGACTGATTTTTTCAATTGATCTTGTTGTGTCTTTGGCTACAAATCGATTAATAATGTGTGGAGCGAATATCTGATAATTTGATGTGCCTTGTAATTATAGAAACAGGTTTTTCATAACCAGCATTATTTAATGTTTTATAATAACTAATGTCCTTGATTTTTTTTTAAATTATTAAACTATTATATAAATTTGGAGTTTACAATCGGATCAAGCTCATCTAGTCAGGAAATACATAAAAGTTCTATTTCGTTGTTTGAATAAATTAATGTAGGTGGAAAAATACATAATCAGAATTGATTCTTTTTACTTCTGAAAACATTTTATCCTTGAATTAATTGATTTTTTTTTCTGGTATGGATCACTAGCTGGCAGGTTTTATTGGGTCACTTGAATATATTTTTTAGTTTCGCGATCTTATTACTGAGCTGATCTTTAATCCTACTTTTTTATTTTTTATTTTATTTATTAATTGAAGCAACTTAGCAACTAGCTTTTATGTTTTGGTTTTGGTGAGAAAAGTAAAAAGAAAAAAAAAGAGGTAATAACTAATAATTACGTAATAAATTTGATATACTTATAAAATAATAGAGGTGCCATATCCATATGACGACATTTCGAGTTGCTAGAGGATGCTTCATGCACAATAAATCTGGGGTGGCTGATGGTATTGTGAGGGTAATTTGAGTGTTTAATTTAGTGTCAAACTGCAATTTTTTTAGTTTGTAAATGTACAATTTGCTTTTTCTAAGGGAATGATTTTGCTAAAATCCCCTTAATTAATTGAAGTAAATTTCTGAATATTACTGCATTATGCTAGTTTTTATTTTTGACATACCACTTGTGGTAGCATATACTTGAACTCGAACATGTGACATTGCAAATGAGGGGCATGAAATAGACAATCGACCTTGATTCCATACATACCCACTATCCCATTACAATAATACGATTTTATCTAAATTTAGTGTTCAAATGATTGTTTACACTATAATCGATTCATTTAAATTGTATTAGATTTGAATGATTTAAATGAAGAGTGGTGCTATTGACACACTCACCACTTAACAAATTGTACCCCATTTTTTAAATTATTTAGTATTTACTTAGACAGACATACTATTTTTATTAAAAAAAAAATCTTATACAAACTAAAACTAATAAAACCTCACTCTCCTTATTTTAAAACTTTAATGACAAAGATTATTTCAAATCATTGAATGCTTACTATTTTTATTTATATTTTCTTTTAGATCTCGATCACATGTTTCCATGTTTAGTATTTATTGATTTATTACAATTTTTGTTTATATTATCTCCCAGATCTTAATCTCATATTTATCATGTTTAATTAGTATTTATTGATTTTATTGTTTCACATTGTTGTTTTATTTTCCTTCTCAAATTCCAGATCCAGGTTTGCTACTTTTTTTTTCTCTCGGTTCATTTTTGTTTAGATCTTCCATGTAAACTATAATTTATATCAATTCTTTTGTAGATTTTATTCCAGATCTTCTAAAGTTAGTTTAATGTTATTCACAAAAAAAAAATAATAATAACAAAATAGCACCACGAATCACAACCAAGAAAACCTAATCTCTAACAAAACAAAATCACACCAAAACTCTAACTCAATCGTTAAAAAAACCCATCAGACGATTAATATTACATTCACAATCTATAACTAACAATCCAACCAATTACATAATAAAATGCATCTAATAAAGATTGTCTTACCATGAAATAAGAAGAAAAAACAAGTACTACGAATGAATGTGAGAAAACTATATATAACAATTAAAGATGAAGTGTATTTTTTTTTTGGAAAAGATATGTGATGTGTTAAGTTTGGAAAATAAGTAAACGGGTGGTCATGAAAATAAATCAAAAAAATTAATAAAACCATATAATTTTGATATAAATAAATTAAAATTTTGAAAAATGGAATATAAATAGTTCAGTAGTAGGGGTGCCAATAACACCACTTTTAAATGAATTGAATAGTTTAAATGAATGAATTAGAATGTTGTGACATCATTTGAGCATTACATATAGACATAGCAGCATTAGTCATCCCACTAACATATGTGATCAACTAATTATATTAGACTCTCAATTAAAATAATTTAATGCTATTTTTTTTAAGGAAATTCATTGCTATTTACATTTTTCATAAAATCATATAAACTTGAAATTAATGCATGTACGGCCGTACGGGGATTTTGACTTCCCTAGGCATATAGGTTTTTTTTTTTAATTTTTATTTTTTTATCTTTTGGTTGTTCCAACATTCATAAATAAAATTATTATTATTTAAAGAAAAAAACAATGATAAATAAAATTAAACTATTGGGCTCAATCAAAACGGTACAGTGCAACATAATAAATATGTAGAATAGCAAAATCCTAACAACAATACAATGTAATGCGATGGAATACCTGCAATTGAAATTATATCATTACATAATATTATTGTAAGTCTAATTGCATATTACTAATTTCCTAACTTCTTCAGCTTCATGCTTTTACGTTCACAATTCAAAAATAACAAGTTTTTTTTTTCTTTCACAGGTGGGTTTGGAATACATACATGCTAATTGAACTATAAACTCCACAAGTTTGCTTCTATATCGAAAATCTTTTCAACCCATTAAAACTTATTTTTCGTCATGGAAACTTTAGCATACAAGAAGATAGGCCTCGGGTGAAACGTTTGTGAGCAAACCAAGATTGAAAAATTGATTATACTTGCCAACTTATCCAATTGTAGATCAATCAGCTTGAAATTGGTAAATTCAGAGTGGGACAATCTGCACCTCGAATTACAGCAACTGTGGTTGAGATTAGCAAAGATTAATGGACTAATAACTACATCTTATGTCATCAAAACCTAGTTGAGATTTGAGATATTTAATGAAGTAAAACATATCTATAAAGCATTTCTCAAGACCCATTTAATTGACTGCTCTGTTAACTCCTATAGCATGTCAACCAGCCCACAAACTTAAGGTTTAATGCAAACCACAGATTTGTAATGAAAATTGTGTTCCCAAGATTTCAAATTTTAAGCACATAAAAGTTAGCACACACATAAATCAATGGATCATGTTTCTCTTTGTCAGCACAACAATCTTTGGGAAAGTATCAGTGTGCCCTGAACATCAAAGGGGGTTAGGATTCATACCATAAACTGTGAGAAAATTCAAGTGTACCTACATCATTGATTTTAGGGAGACTGCTGCTGGGGACATGGATATGCAGCAGAAGTGACAGTCTCAGGTGCACCTGTACTATGCCGCAGAGTAACTTCTTGGTCCTGCATAATTTAAACAAGAAACGTACAAGCGATTTGGTCAATGGTAAAAAACTGTGAGAACACACTCAAACCAAAAAAAAAAAAAAAAACGGTGAACATTGAGATATTAACATTGTCGGGACATGGGAATTCTGATAATGGCATTTTTTTAGGCCAAAATGGACAAAAGAAAATAAAAGGTGTATTTATAAGTTTTCAATCACTAAGGACTAAACCCTTGAGAAACTATATAAGTTTTCAGTTACTCTCCTCCCTATATTACATTGAATGCTTCATTTGCTTTTTCATTTATTAGAGAAACTTTCCTTCTAATTATTCTAGCATCAGCTGTAAAGTGGAATTTTTTGCAACACAATATAATTCTAGTTACAATAATCTTGTTGCTCCATTCACATGTTTAGCCTATTCCCTTCCATAACAATTTTCCCATTTTGTTGTGACAAAAAGAATTGTATTTAATTATTAAAATCATATGACTAAATTTAGCTTCAGACCTGTTTGGGACAGCTGTTATTCCATGTCTCAACCTGTGAAATGGTAAGTTGCTGCTCAGGTTGTCTTTGTTCTTGTTCTACTTGCATCTGCAGTGGTGGTTGTTGCTGTTGCTGCTGCTGATGTTTCGACTGCTGTAGATGCTGCTGTGACTGCTGGATGTAGGGTTTTTGCTGCTGCAGCTGCTATTGTTGTTGTTGCTGTTGCTTTTAGGGTTGTTGCTCTTGCTGCTGCTGAAGCTGAAGCTGAAGCCGCTGCATGTGGGGTAGTTGTTGCATTTGTTGATGTTGAAAATATTGCTGCTGAAGTTGCAACTGCTGCTGCTGATCATGAGGATGTTGTTGTTGCATTTGCAGCTGCTTGTCAAGGTCCGCAAGCTGTCAAGCCCAGGAGCCCAACAAAGGCCACAACTATGCCAAACTCCTGGAAGATTCTAGAGACTTCTCCACAATTCCAGCATTGGTCAAGCTTCTGGAAGTCTTTAACAACTCAACCATCTCTACAACATTCTTATACTTAGCTAGATAGGTGTAGAATAATCTAGAATCTTGTAAAGACATGTAAATACATGTAGAGCATTCTAGTTAGGTGTATAATATTCTAGAGACCTAATCTCTACTATTAGACTAGATTAGTCTAGAACATTCCTTAAGGAGGTGTCTTACCTATAAATAGCCAACCCCTCTCATTTGTACAATCATCCTAGAAACTCAAGCATTCTAGTATCCAAAGCATTGTAAAGCTTCCTTCATAGTAATACAATCTTTGTTTTCCATTCAAGCTCTTCTACTCTCTTCTCTCTTGTAAGGCTTACTTAACAACATTCTCATAGAATTTGCCTAAGTGCCGCACGGGTGTGCTACACAAACTCTAAGCCCGTGACAGTTGGTATCAGAGTCCGTCAAGCAACCACAACTAGCACGAGTCATGGCCTCCGATAGCAAAGTTGCTGATAGAGTTGAAGAGCAAATGCGTGGTCGTGGCAAGCAACGCACCCACACCAAGCGTAGCAAGTCCAAGGGTCCGTCCATGGACGCTTTGGAATCCTGCGTGGATGCCCACGACGAAACCCTCTCCAAAGTACAGGTCACCTTGAGCACTGTGGTCGACCGTCTCGATGGCCTAGAGACCGACTACGCCACAATCACTCAAGCGACCAAGGCCATGCTACAAGAATTCCAGAAGGAGATCAAAGAGGATTTGTGCCTCCTCACCTAAGAAATCCGCAACAATCCCACTTTCGTTGAGCAAGAGTTGCGGGCCATTCGAGCCGAGATGGATGAAGTTCGTACCGAATGGGCTTCGTTCAAAAACAACCCAACTTTTGGCAATGGTGCCTCCTCTAGCACGAGCGCATGGGGTGCCATCCAGATCCCTAAGCCATCCACATTCAACGGCAACCGCAACGCCATGGAAGTGCAGAACTTCCTCTTCGGCATGGAGCAGTACTTTGAGGACAAGGGAGTTAGGGATAACGCTACACGGATCACCAATGCTCTCACCTTCCTTCGGGATTCTGCCCAACTATGGTGGCGACGCAAGCATGGTGACACTATCCATCCCATCTGCACTTGGGAAGACTTTAAACGAGAACTCAAGAGGCAGTTCTCGCCAACCAACACAGATAAGGAGGCCCGCAACCGCCTCTGTCGCCTTAAGCAGTCAGGATCCATCCATGACTACATCAAGGAGTTCTCCATCTTAATCTTTGAGATCGAAGATATGTCCGAAAAAGACAAGCTATTCTTCTTCATGGACAGCCTCAAGGAATGGGCGAGAGTGGAGCTAGAAAGGCGGAACGTGCAAGACATTGATACAACCATTACCGCTGCAGAATCTCTTACCGACCTCACCAAGACTAAGGAAAAGACCGACAACCATGAGAAAGGTGGGGGAGATGAGTTCAAAGACCACAATTGCAAGAGCGAAGGACCCAACAGAACTTCCAATGGCGACAACCGGCGTGACAACGCCAATGGAGGCAAGCCTGTAGTGATCAAGCCGAAGAGTCCATGCTTTATTTGCGATGGGCCACATTGGGTACGTGACTGCCCAAAGCGAAAGATGCTCAATGCAATGGTTACCCAGCTCAAAGAAACTAAGGCAGTCGAGCCCCAAGCAAGCATGCTCCAACAGTTTTACGCACTCAAAGGGCTGCCCGTACCTCCTACACTTACCAAAGGCCTCATGTTCGTGAGCGCTACCATTAAAGGAAAACATGTTCGTGCAATGCTAGACACCCGGGCAATGCACAACTTCATCTCCGTGGACGAAGCCAAACGATTTGGCCTTCGCATCACTAACGGGGAATTTGCCGTCATCAAAGCTACTAACTCTCCGGCCAAACAAGTTGATGGCACAACGAAGGGGGTCACTGTCCACCTAGGTCCATTGAGCGGAAAGTTCGACTTCTCGGTGGTCCCTCTAGACGACTACCAAGTGGTCCTAGGCATGGCGTTCTTTGAGCAAGCCAACACTTTCCCCCTACCCGCTGCTAACTCACTTAGCATTCTCAATGGGGGAAAGACACTCACCATCCCGGCGGAACGCATGCCCAAGCCATGCAAGATTCTATCAGCCATATGGCTCGAGGAGACACTGATTTCTCTCGCCTCTCCACAAAACGTGCCAATCGAAGGCGTTCTAAGGAGGAAAGAGCATGCAAGCCATGGGAAGCTGCCAAAGGCAACGGGAGAAGGCACACAGAATGCTGGATCACTGCAGAAGCCAAGCAAGCCCACTTGCACCTAGCCAAGGACACAACATTCGAAGGCAGTCCCTCAGGGGAGGCTTCCTCAGCCGAAGTCCGTTCGCACGAAGGACCCCACTTGTGGCAAACTCTAACAAACTCAGCGCCCATGCAACGAGGAAGTTGCGAATGTAGGTGGGGGAGGATGTCACGACCCGCAAGCTGTCAAGCCCAGGAGCCCAACAAAGGCCACAACTATGCCAGACTCCTGGAAGATCCTAAAGACTTCTCCATAATTCCAGCATTGGTCAAGCTTCTGGAAGTCTCTAGCAACTCAACCATCTCTACACTATTCTTGTACTTAGCTAGATAGGTATAGAATAATCTAGAATCTTGTAAAGGCATGATAATACATGTAGAGCATTCTAGTTAGGTGTAGAATATTCTAGAGACCTAATCTCTACCACTAGACTAGATTAGTCTAGAATATTCCTTAAGGAGGTGGCTCACCTATAAATAGCCAACCCCTTTCATCTGTACAATCATCCTAGAAACTCAAGCATTCTAGTATCCAAAGCATTGTAAAGCTTCCTTCATAGCAAAACAATCTTTGTTTTCCATTAAAGCTCTTCTACTCTCTTCTCTCAAATCTCTCTTGTAAGGCTTACTTAGCAACATTCTCATAGAATTTGCCTAAGTGCCGCACGGGTGTGCTACGCAAACTCTAAGCCCGTGACATGCTGCTGTTGAGGCAATAGAAACTGCTGCTGCTGCTGATAGTAATAATATTGCCACATTTGTTTATATGCTCGGTTATTCTGCAGACTTCCATGCTGCCCATTACTTTGGGTGGGATACTGAGGATAAGCAACATGTTAAGAAGGTAGTTGAGACTGGCATGCAGAGGCATAATTCTGCGGCTGTATATTTTGCATAGGCCACGCTTTAGGCGCTGCTAAATTAGCAGTTGCATGGTACTGATTTTGTTGGCTACCTTGCTGAATCTGGTTTTGTAAAGGCAAAGATTGAGAGGGGAAACCTGGATTCATTGGCATTGGACCACCAGCTTCGGTCCATGGATACTGTTGTGAAGAAACTTGCTGTTGTTAATGCAGTCTTTTATGTGAATGTCCTCAAAAATCAAATTTCGAATCTGTGCGATTTCTGTTTGTGTGATGCTTCTGATGCCAGTTTCTACCACTATTTGCAGGTGTTTGTGGCCGTGAAAGTGTCTCAGTTGCAAAAGTTTGATGGGTAGCCGAGGATGAAGGACTAACCATTCCGGTTTGACTGTGAGAAGAATCAGAAGGTTGATTGCCCATTGGGCAGTATAAAAAGTGACTTCCATCTCTTACTGAGCTTCACTCTTCTGCATGCTTTCATGCGAAAGATTGGGTATTTGGGTTCTAGAGGAACTTCACCCGTGTGATGTGGCAGAGTGAGCCTAGGGATTCATTGCCACGGGGATCTAAGGAAAGTCTTTCCAATGAAATTGGCTTCAGATCCTGATTAAACTCATGGTCATACTCTCAGATCCAGTCCATCATCATCTTCAAAGAATTCTTGTGAAGCTTGTACAGCTTCAGTTTCATTAGCAATTTGATGTATAAAATCAATAAACTGCAAATTTGGCTGGGAAGTATCTTCTCTTTGCTGCTCTAAAGCTTCAGGAGGTACTGGCAGTATTCTCTCCTGTGCACTGTTGTCAGTTTCTCCAATTTGAAGGTCAACTGTAGCAGTGCCAGATCGAATATCATGATTCCCAGGGAATAATGATTTCTGGTCTGTTACCAGGGCAGTAGCGGCTTGGTCAGATTGGGTATCATGACTTTCTGGAGGTGATGGTTTATTGTCTTCTGAAGCTGATTGCTTTAAGTGGTCAGATCCAGATGAGGAGGCCAAGCTACAATAGTTTCTTTTTTTTTTTTCCTTCTTTTTTCCTTCTATGACTGTTTCCAAGGGATTTGTTTTCCAAGATAAGCGCTCAAAAGAAGTCTGCTTAGAGTGTGGAGACAATTTCATGCGCCAATTCCATGAAAGATATTTGTATAAATAGATGTAAAAAATGCAATTTGAAGTTAGGGGTAATTCAAGTAGCTATTGTCCTTTGAACTCAGCAAAAAACATCTAGAAATCAGTAAAAGGATTTAAATCCGTAGGCAGATAGGAATTACATATGTAAAGTGCAAGAAATGCAAACACTTCCTTTTTTCCTCCCTTTTTGGCTTAGCAAAGAATCAGGATATTCAAGTGTCTATTGCAGTAAAACCATGCATCATGTGTTGCAAAAATAAAATGAGAATTTGTCATGGTTGGTTAGGGCGTTCATGCAGCAAACAAGTGACCGAAACACATGGAATTGAAGATAAGAGCCAAGGCATGAGCAAGTGACATAACCTCAAAAAAAAATAAAAAATGCTATTCTGGAGATTAAACCCACGTCAAGGATTTGCAGGTTAAAAGAAAGAGTACCTGTATTAGTAGTTTGCTGCCAGGCACATGCTTGATACCATCTACTAAAATGTCAAGGGCAGCATCAGCTTTATTAGTTGTCTGTAAACCAAAGTTCAGTCAGTAAAGAATTAACAACTACATTTAAAAGTTAAAACCAACATGTAAAAACTGCAAATGTTGAATTGATTCAACCGAAAATGTATCTTCCATCAAATGGTTCCAGAAAGAAAAAGGAAAAAGAGCAGTTCATAGAAACACTGCAAGAATGAGAACTTGTAGGCCTCAGTATCACTATCTTCTGAGTTTCGTAATGTCTCATTCTTCGTTACTGTAACAACTGGGAAGCTGCAGTACTTTAGGGGGGTGTTTTAAGGCTTTGTTTGGATCAGTCAATAGTTCTTGTGTGCGGTTCAGATTCTTTGGAGCACTACATTTTTATATTCTGCTAATGTTTGGATTTTGGGGAGAGTTTTTGGTCTATGTCGCCCCCTGGTTAAAGTCTCTTTGTACGTTTTTTTTTTTCTCTTATTCAATAAGTTTCTTACGTTTCCTACCCAACAAATAAAATAAAATTACAAGAGCTTTAGAAATATGACATTAAATTTGCGTTATTAAGGAGTTAGACAACATAATCCTACAACGAGTAGATAACAGCACCTGAGCAACACGACTCTAAAATGTACTTCTGTCAAATACTATATCACAAATATTGAATGCACCGATGAGGAGATTAGATTAGCAGCACTGACAATTATGGCGAATATGTTTGCACCTAGAAGCATATATGTGGTACTTAAACTCACCATCATTCCCATCATTGCCTCGCGGTCAAATATTAGAATTTCGGAATCTTGTCTTACACAGGAATAGAGTTCCAAAAGTTATGCGGTACCAAAAGAAAGACTACATCTTGGCCCAACTAATAGTATCAAAAGCTTAAGCAATGCAGGTGTTTCATAATGTTTACAGATGGTTATTGTTATGATAGTTAATGATCATATATTATAGGCATTGACATCAGCTATGGATATCATGAGGATCTTCAAATGCGGACATGCACACCAACAGGATATGTTACAGAAGACTTCAACAACCTTATCAACAGTGAAGAAGCATGTCTTGTGTTCAGCATATATATATTTACTCCAGTAACCATAGAATAAAGGAAATTCAACAAGGAAGGCATCATACACATAGAACTGATTTGAGTTCAGCATCCATAACTAAAATATTTTCACTGATTTGTAGATTTAATTTGTTTTTTAACTAGTATCCTAAAAGTATTTGTGATTTTTTTTTTAATTCAGATACATTATTGATATCTCCTATATCACATAGATCCTTTGTTGTTATCAGTCTATACAAGAGTCTAGAAGATTCATGTGCCTCGTCCCTCCAAGCGTTATTGCAAATTTTATTAATTCCTGCATTAGAAACTATCAATAATTAATTATTACAATTATAAATGGTTCTTGGATCGAAATCATAATTAGAATATAAAAAATTATACAATCCAATAATGTTTACAATCTAAACAAGAACACCAAAATTTGACCAACTTTGATTTTCATTCACGAATCATGATGCTAAACTAATAACCTTTATAAACATGCAAGCATTCTATAAAAAGCATCAATAGACTACGTTTCAACATAATACAAACGAGCTTCTAATAACCTTTAGTATGAAATTATTTCAATAAACTTAACTTATAATTTCACGAGGTGGATGCAGCGGCGGAGACAGAAATTTCATTTAACACGAGTTTTGTTAAAAATACTAAAATTTAAAAATATAAAATAATAATAGTAATAACAAAATTAATAATATTATTAAAAAATAAAAGAAATTTAATTAGGACACGTTTATTATCAATAAGTATCATGACACTACTTATCACAACTTCTAAATTCAAATGGTAAACTTTACAAGAAAAAAGATATCAATAACACATTAAAAACAATCAATATAAACCCACAAAGAATAACTAATTTCAAATTAAAGTAATAGCTTAAAAACACGTTAAATATCGATCATAATTTACCACAAGTATTATATATGGCAATTAACAGTTACCTTAAAAAAATTAAAGTTCAACACAAGAGTACACAATCAAATGTAATACTATAAAATTAAAATGACACAATGAGATACGTAGTTAGAGACATTTAATTCACAATTTTTGCAAGTAAAAAAAAAAATCCAAATAAAATAGTCGGTTTTTGGTCTCAGTTTTTTTTGGTGACTAGGATGTTCGACATGATAAAGGTTTGGGCTGCTAATTTTTAATATAAAAGTGAAAACAAAAATATCAAGGAAAAAAAATGATAATTAATGTTGAACTTAGTTGATAATCTTGTTGTTAAAATGTTACGGGTTTTATGTTTTACTTGTAATTATTGTTTTAAAGATAAATTTATATTTAATTAGTTATCACGTGAGTTTTTTCGACTACTAAGATATTAAGTTTAAATTACAAATCTGTTAATTTTTTTTTATTTTTATTATTGAAGTGATATCGAGATAGTACAATAGCCGGTATATATCACTGTATCCTGAAACATGTAATACTTACATATAATTAATAGTCAAAATTACCGACTATTACTTAAAAATCTATATATACATGAGTGTCGACTCTTTTAACACCAAAAATCAGAAATAGTAAGTCAATATTTTAACTCTATAAAATTATGGTTAAATATGAACAATAAAGAATTTTTTTTTTTTTTTACTTTTTCTTACCCACTAGACATTTGTTCCCTCCGCCCCTAAGTGGAGGACTGGACAGACCATTTTTAACTTTATACAATTTAGTTTAATGTATGCAATAGTAGTTATTCCAATGGTGTGCATTCAGAATAATAGAATTGTGGTTGTTTAAGTGTCTTTATGAGCTAACAGCCTTTCAAGAGCTTAAACAAACTTTCCCTCCAAAAACAAAGGCTGAGGATTGTTTATCAAAGGCTCAGAATTCTCAGTCCTTGGTAATCCATGTGCTCCTTAAATCAGCTAATGAAGATGGATTAGCTTGCTTTCATGTGACCCATATATGGGTAAAACGGATGTTGCCACCACAAACACAACTTGTTAATACCATCACCACAATAGAAAAAATCCCGAAAGTTGAAGAAGAGAAAAAACCCATAGAAAAATTGGAAAAAAAAGGTATGGGGTTGCTTATCACGATGTGACAATTCAATAATGAAGAATCGATCCTAGAGAGGCTACAGAAGAAGAAGGCAGAAACTGTTGATGACAGAGACAAGAAAATTGTGGAAGACAAATCCATTCGAGAGGATCTAGAAATGAATTTGGGAGGGTTGGAGATTAGTGTGAGAGTTGCTAAGGTTAGATATATAAATATAAATATGGTCGTGCCACTCGTGCTCATGTAAAAATAAAGCAATTTAGTTCCATAAGAAATTAAGAATAAAGTAATTTTAGTGTTAGTACTCTAATAAAATGATATTGTTAAGCTTTATTAAAACACAGTTTTTCTTCTTTTTCGAGTTACACATGGTTTTTCTTTCTTAATAACTCAAAGATGTTGCTGAGTTAGTTCGGTCTCTCTAACCAACTCTTTGGTTTTTTATTTTTTGTAGCAGATTGAGAAAAAAGCAATTTGGTAAAACATATCTCGACATCCTATACTATTTTTTTTTTCTCAAATCACAATGAAACAAAATTTACATGTGCTTTATCTATAATTATGCTATGAAAGCAATAACTCAAATTCATTCATTTATATGAATTGAAAATTAGAATAAATGCAAGATTCAGTGATTTGTAATGTCACTGAAATGGATTTAGAGTCATCATTTTTAACTGTCCGTTGTTTTGATTATAGTTGACTTTATACATTACCCTTTCTTGTTTTGCTTTGTGCTGATACAATCCATAACATTTTGATGAATTCGTTGATATATGATAGGTAACAATAATCTACTCCAGCTAAGTAATTACTTTATGACCCTAACTCCATAGTTGGCTCGTTGGGTCAAACACCAGACATTTCTTATTTAGAGATTCAACAACAGTAGGTAAGCCTGACCATAAAGAACTACTTTATGACCCTTATAATACAATTGTGTCTTTGATGTAAGGCTAGCAAAGAGGTGCTAGTACCTTAAAATATCAATTTTGATGGGGTTTTATCATTGCTTGAGGGTTTTTCCTTTGTATTCTTATTCTTTCCATAGTCTTTTGAATGTTGATACAACACTACTATGGTGTAGAATTTAAGTGATCGAGAATGTTGGATATGAGGTCAACATTTATCTTTTATGTTACAATATTTGTTTGTTACTAATCCATAAGATCTTAGTCTACATAACTCTTAAAGATGTATATATCGTTGCTATCACCAATTCATTTTTTTTTATAGAAAAACCTAAGCAAGTTGTGAAAAACATAAATTTGTAGTGCGAAAAACATAAATTTATGTAGTGCAAAAAACATAAATTTGTTTCTTCTATACTGTTTGAAAAATATAATTCACTTTCAGAGTTTGACCGATGATTTCATATTGGGTATATCCGGTATACTTGTCGCTTTTGCTTTGTTCTTTTCTTTCCTTGTCTTGTTGAATGATACAACCGGGATAACGTAATCCTTTGACGGTTATTAAAGGTATGTTTAAGAATGGAAATCAGTGGATTACAAGTGAGGGTCTTAGGTTAAACCTATTACAAAAATTTCTTCTTATGATGAATGACCATGTCCACTATGTTAGAAATGACTAAATGTTATTTCCTCATTGATCTTGAATTCAAAACCAAAACAATAAGACAAAATGATTCACAAGTAAAAGACGTAAGTTACTCATTTTCTATTATTTTCTTGTTGTTTCATAACTGCAATAGATTATGTTATCATTGTTGCTTATGTTCTTTGTCACATAACAATGTCTCGTGGGAAGTTACTTACATCAAAACATAGTCTGGTTATATGTGTGTTTATATTTTTGTTTGATTGAATGAGTATAGTGGAAAACTATATTCATTGGTGGAGGGGATTAGTATGAATTTAAAATACAAACTTTTTAAGATATGTAATTTCTTTAACATGAAAATTGTCTTTACTATTGGGGGCTATAGTCTTTACATATCACTTTGTCAACACTCGCAAATCATGACAAACCATATTCATTTTTTATTTCATGAAATTTCAAGTATCTTACAAATATAATGGTAATATATATATATATATATATATATATATATATATATATATATGTGTGTGTGTGTGTGTCTGTGTGTGTGTTAGTTTTCTGGGGTAACCGTTGATATAGCATTTATCTTAAATCTACTAAAGAAAAAAAAAACTTTTTAATTTAAAAACTAATTAACTTGACATGATAAAGAAATTAATCTTCATCTTTATCTCACTCGATAATAAAGAAGAATTCATTTTTTATTTTTGCAATTATATTAATATAAATATGATCGTGCTATTCTTGCTAGATAAAAATTAAACAATTTAATTTCTTCATTATTTCTAAATATCTATTTTTATTTTTTACCTTTAGCATATCCTTTTATTTATCTAATCTTATAATTCCATAAACATATAAAAAATAATATGCTTATATGCATATTTTCATATATTCGTTTTTTTTATGAGCTTTAAAATATGATATACATATCATTTTTAAAGTATTTTAAAATTTTCATTATTTAAAATATTGGTGTATTCAATTTGGATTTCAAAAAACTTAACTTTTTAAGTGAACGACTTTTATAGAGTTCATATATTTTATTTAGTTCTACAAACTTTATAGAATTATCAAAAACTTTTGGTTTCATTTTAAAAAACGTCTGTAGACATTGTACATCGATAAACTTTCATCGACTTCTAAATATAACATATATTTTGTTGTAACAAAATTACATTTCTCATGTCAACAAAAATATTTTCTCAAAAGAATAAAAAATAAAATCATCGTCAATGTCTATTTAAAAAAAAACCGGAACGAAAACATTCATACATCATTGTATTTTGCATTATAAGGATAATTTTGCACCTAAAACTTTTATAATTAGTTAAAATATGTATTTGTTGACGTCGATTATTAGATATGCCAACAAGAATTAGATTTTGGCTGCGATTCTAAAGAGAAAGAGAAGGAGAAAATAAACAAACGCGAGTTTTTTACGTGGTAAAACTCCGATGACTGGAGAAACATCCACGGGTGGTTGAATGATCAACCAAACCAAAATCCACTATGAAAATATGATGTTTACAAGCTCTCGATCTCTTTTTTTTTTCTCTCTGTATTTTTTCTATGAATGTTGTGTGTATTTTTTTTTTTTGAGATTTTGGGTCTATTTATATGTTTATAGAACCTTAATCTGCTTTGTACCAGTCATAAATCTTTGTATTTAATTACAATTATATACTTGCTTGAAGCTGATTGTCTTCTTTCCTGTTTTGAAGTCTTGTATTGAGAGTGAATGAGACTCTTGGAACGTAGTCCAATTAGGACTTATTTCCTTATAAGATTAGTCTTTTTGAAGAAGTAAAGTTACTGCCTGATTGAGAACTTTTCCTGTTTAAAATTCTATTCTCATTGGGATTCCTTCTTGATATGGATATCTTCATGTATTTAATGACCTAATCCGTGTGAACTAAGCGCTAGGCTTCTTGTTCGGTTTTCTTCATATTTATCCCGAGTAAGAATAATACCCGTTGGTCCCGAGTAACATAATTTGATCCCGAGTAGAAGCGACATTTAACCAGTCCCGAGTGTCGCTAGCTGATCCTGAGTAGTATATGATGTCGATTGACCCTGAGTAAGTTTTGTTCAATATCTGCTTACTCGGGTTCTCTTCTTCGGTGATGTCTTGTAGGATTTTTTCTGAATGCTCATTCGGATGTCCACTTGGAAATTTATCATCTTTTTTGATGACGTGTAAATTCGATAAAATTCAAATATGAAAATACCCCCTTAAAATATTTTTGTTGAACAATGTTTCTTCGGCCAAACGTATTTTAATTAGTTTTCAATATCTTTTCAGTACCCGAGTAAGATCTTGCCATAATGATGTGTCTTAATGGTGACCCTGAAAATTCGATTTGTCTCCTTACACGAGATCTTTAATGATGACGATGTTTTAGAGTTCTGACGGTGAAAACTAGTTCTCTTTTTGACACGTGTATTTTGCCTCTTCGTTTTTCGATATCATTTATGAGAAACGACTTACTCGTTTCCCCGTGCGCCGCCTACGTCATCAATCCTCATCATTGTTTGTTTCCCGCCTTGAGATCTTAGGGTTTCATGTTATTATTTCTTTAAATTCTTCGCTGAGAGACAGCGTTGGTTTATTCTCAATGATTTTCAGCAGAAAAATTTCTTAAACCCATATTGCTTTACACAGAAGTTCGCGATTCTCCATTGAAGATCTTGCATTAATACTTAATTCAAGGTTAGTTTTAATGGAGCCATCTTCCCATCATCATCTTTTTAATGTCGCTCTTGATGCATTAGAACGTGGGGGTTTCTAGTTAGTTTCTTACATTAGAAGATTACTGGGGAAAATCCCTGCTGATGAACCTTCATTTTTAGAAGTTGATGTTTCTGGGCTTCACCCTGACGTCACTTTTAGCCCTGTATCAAGTTCTTTATCTAGTTCTGATTCTGACATTTCTGATCACAGGGTACCTCTTTGAAGGATGGGAAAACATCAAAGCAGAAGTGAAGTTCGTAAGCACAATTCAGGCGATATTCTGATCATGGAGCAGACTGTCAACGAGAACGACGTTGAAGAGGCATTCAGAAAATCTATCCTTTCTTTCTCTGCTACTTGCCCGAGTGAGTTTGATACCAAGCCAAATGTAGTCGGGGCAGACAAGATAGAAAAGTATCGTTCACGATTCGATCTGCCTGACTCGGTCACTCTGATTCCAGCGGGTGATAGAGCTGCGTGGAATCCTTCCCTGGGTATGGTGGCTATCTACGGATCCATGCTCTGCTGTGGCATCACTCTTCCCTTCCAGCCATTCATTGCTTGGTTTTTGGCTGAAGCAAGGAATTGCTCCTGCTCAGCTTGCCCCGAATAGCTATAAAATTTTGATGTGCATATGGAACATGTACAGCCGAATGAACTTATCGCCGCCATCACCGAATGAAATCAGACACTTTTTTACACTAAGGCAATCGAGCAAGTCGGGGACCTACTTCCTTATGTCTAATTCGCCAGATTTTTGGGTCCCTAAAGGGATAAAAGTGAGTCGGGGAGCTGATATCTCCGATGACCCTAAAAATAGGGGTTTTATATGGGGATTTCCTACGGCTAACAAGTTCTGGAAGAACAATTGGTTTTTCACCGGAGGGAGTCTCAGGCTTGAAGTTACTGTTTTAGTTGGGGGTGCTCGGACGGTGTTGAAGGTCCCCCGTTTCTTCTGTTCCCCCAAGATTTGGAACAAGAAGAAAATCGAGTACATCGATACGGAGCTGACCAAACTTGCTCAGGCGATAGTTCGCACTTTGGAGAAGAGAAGTAAGACTTATCTCTTCGTTGAGTCGAAGATGATTGAGTTCGGCTTCTTCGAAAAGATTTTGGGCTACCGTAGGCGATGTAAGCGATTTTTGTAACCCTTTTCTTTCATTATATATTTTTTGTTTTGGATTCTGACTCGGTTCTTTTTTTCTTCTAAGTGTATGATACGGAGGTCGTCTGCGATCTTCAGGCTCGCCAAGTGAAGTCAATTATTCAGGCGAGTCGGAAAGAGGCTTCACGTCAAGGCAATGAAGGTATTGCTCCGTCTGAGTCCGACGAGGAGACTGATGCGGTTGAAGAGCAAGTTCCCGAAGATGTCTCTGAGGACGTTTTTCAACCGACGGCTAGGGAAACTAGTGGTCCAAGTGGCCCGACCGATAGTCAGCTGCCTGGTGACGGACAGGGGCAGAGTGAAGGTCTCGGTGAAGAGCCTACCGAGCAAACTGACGCCTACAATTGAGGTAATACCTCTGCGGGACAGGTACCTATAAGTCCTGAATTTTTTGAAGCCTTCCTGGATGATACTCAGGAGGATCCCTCAGCTGATCTCAGTTTCCACCGTTCTCTGGGTGAGAAAAGGAAGGCAATCAGTTCTCCAACTCGTCCTCTCAAGGTTCCTCTGGTGGTCACTTTTATCGACTCCAACGATGAAGATATTGTGGTTGAGACTTACCCGAGTGCTGATGTTGGAGCGTCGGCGGATGTGGAGGCTTCAGAGCCTAACAGGGGTTCCCCTCCCCCCGAGGTTGAAGATCTAGGGGCTGAACCCTCGGGGGTTCCTTCACATCCTTCTCCCTAGGATATACTGCGGGAGATGTCATATGGTCAGGCTTTTATCGAAGACGATCGTTGAAGCTATTTTCGAGATGGCTCTCTGACTGACCGTTTCCAGAATTTTTCAATGGTGCATCTTATGTAAGTTACCCTTTAATTGTTTTGTTTGTTTGCCCAATTTTTAGATTTTTAATTAAACCTTTTTTGTAGACGGTGGCCGAATTCGTTCTGCACAAGGCGTCTGAAAGCTCAACTAAAGGAAAGTGAGGATCGACATGCTCGGGTCGAAACAGCCTATCAACAGAAGGTTGGTTCTGCACAAGTTTTTACCGACCACTGTCTGGCAAAGCAGATGGAGGCCGATAAGAGGGCTTCTTTGGCAGAAGAGAAAGCAACATCACTTCAGGACTTATTGTCTTCTGTCCAAGAATCAATGCTCAAGACCGAGCAGGGAGCGAAGCAGTCTAAGTTGGCGTATGAGCATAAAATTGAAGATCTAAAGCGCCAAGCATTGACAGTCGAATCCTAATCCTGAGAGGCCAGACTGGAGCTTGAAGTACAAAGGGTGGATCGTTTCAAAAGATCCCCTGCCTATGATGCTCTTCTCCTTCAGGAGTTTCAACGAGGGCTAGTTTCAGCCGACGAATTCTTTAAAGTCAATAGAAGGCCCGAACCAATTGGGAGTTGTCAATCAAACATCACGTGGATCGGTCCTTGGAGTCTCTTCAGACTCAAATGAAGGAATGGATAGCTTACTTTAGTAGCAGAGGCAAAGAGCCCCATCCTATGCATTTAGAAATTCCATCCGAACACTCACTCTCGACCTTCTACGCCATTCAAGAGTAGGTCGTGGAGGGTGTGGAGCCTGATGTCCGGCCGATTCCAGGAGAGGATTACAACCAATGGATGGATGACTCAGTCGACATAATTGCTTGGCCTTCTAACGAAAGTCTGCTCCTCGAGTACGAGATGGTGCCTGACCCGAGTATTGGCAAGGGCTCTAAATTCTCACAATCCTGACTTGTAGATAGGATTTTTTTATACTTTTAACAATCTTTTTGTAAACAATTTTGTGAAGAGTTCTTACTGTAGCCACTTTTGAAAGATCAATAAAATTCTGAGTAGTTTTTCTGAATCTGGTGTTTTGATTCTATTGCTCGTGAAATTTCTTCAGCTTGACTATGGTTGCTGAGTATCTTATTAAACCAGCTTTTTCTGCGTTTGCGTATCTTAACCGAGTATTTTTTTTAAACCGGTTGTCACCCGAATAATTCCAAGTATCTTATTAAATTGGCTCTTGTAATCTTTTTACCAAGTATCTTATTAAATTGGCTAGCTCTGATGTTCGGGTAACTTCACCGAGTATCTTATTAAACTGGTTGTCACCCGAATAATTTTAATACCAAGTATCTTATTAAACTGGTTCTTGTAATCTTTATGTCAAGTATCTTATTAAACTGTCTAGCTTTGATGTTCGGGTAACTTCACCGAGTATCTTATTAAACTGGTTGTCACCCGAATAATGTCAAGTATCTTATTAAACTGGCTAGTATTATTAACCGTGTCATCTTAAAATAGACAAGTAGGTTTATACTTGCGTTTCATACACAATTGCTATCCAAATATTACATCATGACTCACAATAATCATATGTTCGGGTCCTACTTATTACCGAGGACGTCTCCCCAGTTTTTATGTGCAAGGGTTTGTCAAATCGTTAAGCTTTTTGAATTGCTTAACACAGCTACGCATTTCACCGGAATTCTTCCTGATAGCGTCCCGAGCTAGTGCATCGGGTTTGCCTTTTTACGAAGGTCATTTGACCTTGCTCGACTGACATGCTCATTCGAGCTTCTCCGCCCATTCGGGATTTAATGGTCCCGAGTATTTTATTTGTATGTTCTTATTACCATGCTTGTCTTCCATATGTTCTTATTATTATATGCTTTCTTTTGGAAATCCCGAATTCGATTTTTTATTCATAACTGCAAAATCAATAAAGTTTTAAATTCCACAGCTAATATTTATCCTAACTGAAATTGTCCTGACTAGAAAAAAGAACAAAAAATAATTTAAGGATAAAAAATCTTCAGATATTGGGCATTGCATGGTCGGGGTAAAACCCCTCCATTGGGTCGTGCAATCCAATATGCTTCATGGCAGCTATTCCTTCGACTTTGTACGGGCCTTCCCATTTGTCAGCCAAGGAACCTACAACTTTATTTTTTGTGTTCAATGACGCCTTCCTGAGTACCAGGTCTCCTAGCTGGAATTTTTTGACCCGAACGTGAGAGTTGTAATGGCGAGCTACTCTTTGCTGATATGCCATATTTCATATTCGGAATTTCTCCCTTTTCTCTCTAGCTCATCTAAACTTTGTAATAGCATATCAACGTTCTGATCTTCATCATATAGCCTGACCCTGAGGTGACGTATACGATGTTTCTATAGGGATAACAGCTTCTGTTCCAAACGCTAAAGTGAATGGAGTCTCTCCTATTGATGTTCTTGCTGTTGTCCGATATGCCCATAATACTTCGGGAAGCTTTTCAACTCAGCTTCCTTTCTTGGCATCTAGCTTTGCTTTGATTGTGTGCTTGATGATTTTGTTCACTGCTTCCACCTGTCCATTTGTTTGAGGGTGGGCAGGTGTGACATAGTAATTGGCAATCTGATATTCTTTGCACATTTGTCTGAATTTTAGGTTGTCGAACTGAGTGTCATTGTCAGTGATTATAGTGTTTGAGACTCCAAACCTATAAAGTATATTCTTTTTCACGAAATTTGTGGTGTTTGCTTCTGTGATATGCACTAATGCTTCAGCTTCTACCCACTTCGTGAAATAGTCAACGGTTACTATGGCATGTTTCGCTCTACTCCTGTCCCAACTGACATTGGGCCGATTAGATCCAAACCCCATATGGCAAATGGCCATGGGGACGTGAGGTTTCTGAGCTTCTCAGGGGGCTTTCGGATGTCATTAGCAATCCTTTGGCAAGTATTGCAACTTTATGAACACTGTTATTCATCTGAGAATAGAGTAGGCCAATGATAACCTTGCCTGAGTACCTTATGTGCCAAAATTTTACCCCTAGTGTGGTTTTGGCGAACTCCTCCATGGATTTCCTGTAATATCAGATATGCATCTTCTTCTGACACACATATTTGGAGTGTTCGGGAATACCTCATTCTGTATAGTTCTCCTCCAACCAATGT
Organism: Dipteronia dyeriana; assembly: GCA_032871835.1. Taxonomy (NCBI): domain Eukaryota; kingdom Viridiplantae; phylum Streptophyta; class Magnoliopsida; order Sapindales; family Sapindaceae; genus Dipteronia; species Dipteronia dyeriana. The sequence continues at coordinate 75,809,812 of CM065301.1, read as the reverse complement.
GTATCTGGCTGATCTATACCTGATGCGTTTTGCTTGTAAGGGATTTTCCTGTAGCACGCTTTCTTCCAGGAACCTTTTTAGCTGAGTCATCCAACCGTCTGGCGGTGTTTGAATTTCTAAAATTTCTAAGTTTCTTGGTTCAGCTGTGCTCGGTTTAAGGAGATGTGCAACCGAAATAATCTTTGGCCTGATTGTGATTGTTGCTGACGCTAACTTGGATAATGCGTTTGCCTTTTCATTCTCCTCCCTGGGGATCTGGGTAATCTTATATTCTTTAAATTTCTGGAGGAGCTGTTTTGCAATATCACGGTAGATTATCATGCCTTCATCCTTGGCTTGGTACTCGTCCAGGACTTGATTGACAACTACCTGTGAATCGCTGAATATCTCAACCTCATCTGCCCCAAGAGCTATGCAGACTCCGAGTCCAGCTAGTAGCGCATCGTACTCGGCTTGATTGTTGGTTGCTTTGAAGTCAAATCTCATGGTACATTCAACATCATCTTCTTCTGGAGTGTATACTACAATCCTTGCCCCGCTGCCATGAGTGTTTGAAGAGCCATCAACATACAATTTCTATGGGAATTTTTTGCTCAACATTCTTTTTGCTTCTAGGTTTGGCTCTGTGAATTCTGCTATAAAATCTGTCACTGATTGCCCTTTGAGGGATATCTTGGGGATATAGTGGATGTCGAATTCACTTAGCTCGATAGCCCATGTAGTCAGTCTTCCTGAAATCTCTGGCTTCTGTAGAATTTACTTTAATGGGCAGTCGGTGAGAACCTGGATTGTATGAGCTTGAAAATATGGCCTTAGCTTTCTTGCTGTCGAAACCAACGCTAGGGCCATTTTCTCTGCCTGTGAATACCTGGTTTCGACTGATAGAAGTGCCTTGCTAGTGTAGTACACCGGCTTCTGTACTCCATCCTTTGTTCTAACTAGTGCTGAGCTTGCTGCTAGTTCTGTGATTGATAAATAGCTGGAGTATCTCTCCCATCTGTGGTTTTGAGAGAATGGGTGCCTGCCCTAGGTATTCCTTGATTTTCAGAAAAGCCTGTTCACACTCTTCATTCCATTCGAGCCCTTTTCCTTTTTTGATTACTTTAAAAAAGGGTGAGCATCTGTCTGTTGCTTTTGAGATGAATCTACCCAAGAAAGCTAAGCATCCTGTTAGGCGCTGGACTTCTTTGAGCGTCTTTGGTGAAGTCATTTTCTACAGGGCCTGAATCTTCTCGGGGTTGACTTCAATTCCTCTTTGGTGAACTTGAAAGCCCAGGAATCTTCCCTAAGAAACTCCGAATAAACACTTGTTCGGATTTAGCTTCATCTGGTATCTCCTTAAGACATCAAATGTCTCTTTCAGATCTGAAGTATGCTCGTCTGCTGTGATGCTCTTGGTCAATATGTCATCAATGTATACTTCCATGTTTCTTCCTATTTGCCTTGAAAATATTTTGTTGACCAACCTTTGATAGGTTGCTCCTGCGTTTTTCAATCCGAAGGGCATCACTGTATAGCAGTATAAACCCTGATCAATTGTGAATGCTATTTTTTCTTCGTCAGCCTTGTTTATCCGGATTTGGTTATATCCCGAATAGGCGTCCATGAAACTAAATAGCTCATGGCCTGATGTAGCGTCCACCAACTGATCTATATTCGGAAGTGGAAAACTATCTTTCGGGCATGCCTTGTTCAGGTCTGTGAAATCTACGCACATCCTCCACTGTCAATTTTTCTTTTGGACGAGGACTACATTAGCCACCCATTGAGAGTAATTGACCTCTCTAATCGATCCTACAACGAGTAGCTTCTCTACTTCCAGTTTGATTGCCTGACTTCTTTCAAGATTGAATGATCTTCTATTTTGTATCACCGGTTTTGCATTCGGGTCTACTGTGAGATGGTGAGATATTATTCGGGCATCTATCCCGACCATGTCTTCATGACTCCAAGTGAGCACATCCCTGTATTCTTTAAGTAGATCAACGAGGCTTTGTTTGACTCTTCCTTCCAGGTTGGCCTCGACCTTGACCTTTTTTTCTGGTTCATCTTCCTTCAAGGTGATTTCTTCGACCGGTTCAGTTTGGGATTCATTCGGCTCTTCCATTGATCGAATTCGAATGATAGTGGCTTTTCGTTCTGACTCGGCTGTGTTATAGTGCAAACCTGTTCATTCTTGTCCTTGTATACTTTCAGGTTAGCTCTTCGGGCCATCTCTTGGGATCCCTTGACTACCCCGACCCCCTATTCGGTCGGGAATTTTATCATTAAGGCATAAATGGTTGTTACGGCCTTAGTTTTATTTAGGAATGGTCATCCCAGTAGTGCATTATATGGCAAATTGTCCAAGTCTACCACCACGAAATCGAGCAATACAGTTCTCTGACAAGGGGTCACTCCAATCTTCACAGGTAGCTTTACTGTCCCGAGTGATCTGACCTCAACTCCCTTGAATCCTCTAAGCAAGGTATGGAAGGGTTGTAGGTCATTTCGGTCTAACCTGAGTTGATGGTAGACGGCTACATTGAGAATGTCTGCTGAGCTTCCATTATCTATCAGGATTCTCCTGACTTCCAGGTGACCAATCCGGGCACTAATGACCAAGGCGTCATTTGGTCGAACATCGACGCCATGCGAGTCTGCTTCTATGAAAGTTATTGGGTCCCATCCTTCCTTTATCCTCTTCGGGTCTGGCTTGACCGAGTTTATATCAAAGTTATCTCTTACTTCTACTGCTTCTCTGATTTTCTGAGTTCGTTCTCGGTTACTTCTTCCAGCGGATGGTCCTCCAAAGATCGTATGTATTACTTGATTGGCCTCTGGACTGGCCCTTTGATTTCGACCAGAGCTGTGATCGGCCCTGATCTCTTTCTTTGCTTCTAATTTTTCATCTTTTTTCAAGATCACATCCTGTAGATGTCTTTCCCCGAATGAGGGATTCTATGTAATCTCTGAGCTGGTAACACTTGGAGGTCTCATGACCGGTTTCCTTGTGGAACCTGTAATATTTGGTTGTATCTCACCGAGCAAAACTGAGATTGACAGCGTGGCTCTTGTACCATATTCTTTACTTCCAGAATGGCCAGGATTTCCCCCTGTTTTTTTCGAAGAGGGGTGTAGTTGGTGTATCTGCCTCAGTATTTTTCAGTGGTCTGCTCGGTATTATGCCCATTACCCCCGTCTTTGCTCTTTTCTTTACCATTTCCTTTCTGTTTTCCCTTCTGGTTCTGCACCTTAGACTCGACATCTTTCTGTTTGGGTTTTCCCCCATGCATGTAGCATCCTCCGGTGGTCAACTCTTCTTCTTCGGCCAATGCATATCCTTCTGCCATATCCATCATGTCTGCATATCTGGTCAGTCGGGCTATTCTTAAATCAAAAGATAGCCGTCCATTCTGCAAGTTGTTGATGAATGCAGCGATTATTGCTTCATCGTTTGCACTACCAATTTCTGATACCGCTTGGCCGAATCTCCCTAGGTATTTCTTCTGTGATTCATCTTTCCCTTGTTTTATTTGAGCAAGGTGAGCCACTGACTTTTTCCTATGAACATTACTCATGAATTGCCTTGAGATGCTCTTGCTCAGTTCACTGAAATTTTTGATGCTTGCTGGGGGCAATCTTCCGAACCACCTTGAACCCATATCTCCTAGAGTTTGTGGAAAGTTGAGACATGACAAAGGATCACTGTGGGCATACTGAGCCATGGCACTTTTATAGTGTCTCACGTGCTCCTTTGGATCTGTATCTTTCTTAAACTGCTCCATGTGTGGCATCCTAAACCTTTCTGGGAATGGGGTCTGCAAGATTTCCCTGGTAAATGGACTGTCAGAATCATCATAAGATAAATTGTTATACCCATAACGTCTGACCAATGCGTCCATTTGACGTCTGTTGTTCTCGACCTCTCGAGTTAGGCTCTGGATTATGACGTCTCTACCTCCCACCGGACTTCCCCGATGGTCGAACCGCTGGGTGATTGTCATTCCTCTTTCTGGTTCTTCACTCTGATAACGGGTTTCACGTATGATTCCGTGGTGACGCTTGCGATAGTGTCGATCGCTGTCTTCTGATGACGACGGATCCCAGTGTCGGTCATGTTTGCGGTGTCTAGCACGGGCTGTCTGATCCTGGTTCTGTCTCTGGCATGGTCGTTCCTCTTCAGGTATTTCATGTCTAGCCTAATTTATTGGAGTAGGGTTTCTTCCGACTTCTGGTGTATTTATTTATTGTCCTACTACGACCGAACGAAGCCTCGCATGTGGGAGGTTAGGAGTTTGTGCTTCCGTAGCCAGTAGATCAACTCTTTCCTTTGCTGCATCTGCCATCAATTGTTGCAACGCCTCTCGAAAGCGTTGTGTCAGGTCTCCACTGGTCGGAGAAACTTGTTGGATCCTCACCAGGAATGTAGGTTGGTTCTCCGTTGTCGCGGTGAGATCCCGCGAGGTACTGCTAACATGGAAGTTGTCCGGAGATTTTTGAACATCCCCAGAATTGCTTCTGCTTCCTGCCATCGCTTTTGATCAAGTCAAAGGTTCAGCCCCCTCCTTCTAGCGCCAATTGTTGACGTCGATTATTAGATATGCCGACAAAGATTAGATTTTCATTGCTCTCGCTTATTTTTATTTCAAGATTAAAATAAAAACTATAAATGACAAGATAAGGTATATGATATTGGTATTAATCTATTCGTAATGAAGAGATGAATTTTACCTGATTGAAATTTTTTAGGGTTGAAACAATGATGAGTTACATAGGTGATCATAAAAAAAGCCACATATGAGAGAGAAAGAATAAAATTACAACAACATTTATTTTGGGTTGAGTTTGTATTTGATGATTTAAAGTTGATCTTAAAATTTGATTATTGCAAAGACAATTTCATTATTGATAGGGTTCAAAAATTAAATAGCACTTTTGAAGGTGATATTTCAACATTGTCACTGCTTTAATAACTTAATTTTAAAAGACACTTATTATAATGAACGGATAAAAATACCCTCAATAGTTGTTCCACATCAGATTTATTTCATTCATTTTACAATGACATAGTTGTGAAATAGAGAGAGAAAGTCATGTTGAAATCCAGTCAATCACTTGACCGATGATGGAGTGGTGCTGCGCAGAAGCAATCGAGGGTCGAGCTCGGAGTTTTTTTTTTAATCAGTACTTAAAAAACTCGAAATGTAATTACAAAAGGCTCGGAGCCTTTAGTAAAAGTCTCGGAACCAAACAGATATGTTCGTTTTTTTAAAAAGCATGAACCTTTGAAAAAAGTATCAGACACAGTTTTAAAAAGCTCGGAGCTATAAAAAAAAACCTTGGCGTTTTAGAAAAAAGAAAGGCTCGGAGGATTGAAAAAAAAGCTCGGGACTTTTATAAAAAAACTTGGACCTTTCACAAAAATGTTCGAACACTATAAAGTTTAACCAAACAAAGGTCTTGCAAGAAAAAGGCTCATACACTGTTTTAAAAAACATGAACCTTTGAAAAAAAGTCTCAGACACAGTTTTAAAAAGTTCTAAACTGCAACAAAAAAAAAATCAATGCTTTTAAAAAAAAAACTCGGACACTACAAAATTTAACCAACCAAATTTCATAAAGAAAAAGCTCGGACATGTTTCAAAAAGTCTCGGATTTGGTTCAAAAAAGCTCGGACATGTTTCAAAAGGTCTCGGAGCTTCAAAGTTAAACAATTTTTTTTTTCTAAACAAAAAAGCTCGAACGTGTTTAAAAAAAGTTCGGATTAGGTTCAAAAAAGCTCGAAAATGTTTCAAAAAGTCTCAGAAACCCATAAATTCATCTTCGTAAAAAAAAAAATCATATTCGTCTTCGGGTTGGATAGGCAAAAGGAATGAATAAATTGTTACAAGACTCAGAATACATTGTTGTGCTGAAACACTTCGACTTTCAGACAAGTTGTAGATCGATTTTTAGACATTTTAGTGGAGAGAGAAAGAGTTAATGATTTCAGTGATCAAAATGTAGAGATGAAAATATAATTTTTTTTTTGATTATTTAAGGGCAATTTGGATAGTTCACTATAATAGGTGCCTTTTAAACTTAACTTATTAAAACAGTGACATTAATGCAACACACCAAAAAAAAGGTGACATTTCTCACTATTTCACTTATTGATAATTGCTATTGCTAAATTTTAGTGACTCTGTTGGATAGTATTTTTTGGATAAATAATCAAATTTTGATTACTCTCATACTTTTGATGATACATTAGAGATGCTCTAAGTTTGTTGTTGTTTAAAAAAAAAAACTTAAATCTTAAATTAAGCTAAAAACATGTTAAATGAGAAAAAATTAATTTTTTTATCTTTATTTTTCACTTAAATTAAGAGGTCGTTTATTTTTTCCTCTTAAAACTTAATGAGTCTGAATCATAATTATTAAGTTGTTTTGTTTGATTTTTAAGTGGTTAAACAACTTAAAAATACCAACAAAAACAACTTAAAATAAAAAGTAAAAAATCTTGATTTTTCTTTTAATTATAAATCACTGAGTTACATTCAATACAATCTAAAATCTTTTCTTGGTACCATCCCCATATATAACATATTTTCAATTTTATCATAATTATATATGGTATAAAAATCTTTATTTTAATATATTGTTTATTTTAAATAGCTTTAAAAATAAAAAAAGAACACTAATCACTTATCATATTGGTGTTTAATATTAATATTTTATTATGATATTCGAGTGATGTATTTATATATATATATATTAGAGTATTTTGTGTGAACTTTCCTGTTGTCCATTTTATTTTATTAAAAAAAAAACTTTTCTTTTGTTAGTAAAATTAAGTTTGTTTATAATCGAAGAAGAAGATCATGATCACATGTGTTCATATATAATTATTATTTTTAGATTGTTTTTATTCCATATTATATGTATTAATCGTTTATCATGGATGTAAAAACAAATATATTGACAATACATTCAGTTGTGAGGAAAAAAAAAACATATCATTCAAATTCAGAGTTTAGTCCCTATTTAGTATTTAGAAAAATTCAGAACTGTTCAGTTTTCAGACAAAAAAATAAACGACCCCTATGTCCTGACTAACAAATTGACATCAATTTATTAAAATAACCTCATACAATTATTATTACCTAAAATACCTCTATTCGCCAAAAAAAAAGGTATAGTTTCACCAAATCCTAAATTGGAAAACCACCAGCAGCAGAAGGGCCGCGTCTCACTGAGATACTATCAGAGGAGATCGACCGGTCTCCTCTCAATTGTAGGGAGGAGATCTTGGCCTTGTCACGCCCCAACCCGAAAGCCAAGACATGATCTTACTTATTATTAAATATCTAAGAAAACCTTCAAAATAAAATCGAAATAATGAAAGAAATCTCTCAAAGTTCATAATTTTGTTTTTATGAAACTATATAAACTCCTATCTCCTAGGGAACCAAGAATTGAACTCCTCCGAGATGTCAATCCATGCTACGTGCAAAATACAACCTCAGGAATCTGGAATCACAATGAACTAAGTGAGTTTGTAAACTCAGTAAGTATACCAAACATGTTTTATACTTATATGAAAATAACACAAAAATAAGAAGTGTCATAAATTTCAAACTCAGGTCATAAACCATTCAAATCATATACTTATTAAATTTTGCTAGGTTTCTTTTATCCATTATTGCATAGTAGGACTTTTCACATATCACAGAGAGGAGCCAAAGTCACCCGTCAGCAACTAATGTATACAGGGAAAGTGCAAGTGAGGATTTCTTTTTTAAAACAGAAAACTCATGCCCGAAGCTAAGAGCCAGACCTTCGACGTGATCATTGACAAGTCCTCCCACATGCACTAATACGTCGACACACGAATGTGAAGACTCTTTAGTCCCTAGAGTACTCTAGAGACACTTCCCATATACCACACAAATAACAAATCACATATCACATAGGGCTCTACACAAATTTGCATAGGTGTCTACTAGCGATAATAAACAAAGTAGCCTAGCGAAAACACATTATATGGTACCATATATACACATTTCAAAATGCATACTTATTACATTCAGAGCATTTTGAACACATTCAAATCATTCATAACACATTTCAAAAACATTCATATACATTTCAAAAGCATTCATATACATATAACATTGTGATTCCGTTTTGAAAATGGGTCTAGTATACTTACCTCTTAGCAAATCAAATTAGAGCAATAACCCACGAAGCTAATAATCCAATCCTTAACCTAAAACCATATAATCATACAAATATCAGAGTCTAATTCATATCTAGGACTGGAAAAAGGTCTGATTTATCGCTTCACAAACCGAAATCTTAGTACTAGAACTAACCAGTGATGATTTGAAAACCGTATAGTGTTCGATGTACGATTTTTAATTTATTATTAACACATTGAAAAATTATAAAATTTCGTAAAAGCACTTTAAACAAACATATATATTGATATAAAAACCTCAGAATTTAATAATATCCGTAAGTTCCTTAAAATATTTTGAGTTTCGTAGTATTCAAGGCTGTCTGATGATAGACAGTCCTGAACACGACTGGCCATTTTAATTTTTAAAAATTATAAAAAACTTAAATTGACATAAAATCTTTACCAAAACATAAATAACACATGTGATTTGAAAATAAAAGTTTCAAAACAAAATCATTCGGATGCATATTTCTAAAGTATTTATACTTTTGGTTACAAGAATCTGTCTAATACTGGGCAGATTGTAGTATCTTTTTGAAAATTCATAACTAATTTAAATAAAACCCTAAAAATATTGAAATAATTTTTTAAACCATTTTAACATGTTTTTAAACATTTGTGCTAAATTCCAGAAGTTCCTAACAAGTTTTACACAACAAAATGTATTTTCGAAGTCAGACCAAGTTATAAAAACTGATATTTTCAGCAATACTGTTTCAAACTAAAAAATTCATAGAAATTACATTACTTAATATTTTGAAACGAAACAAATTTATTTAGAACCCTTAGTCTAGTTCAAAATATCAAAACAAAAATTACAAAAATATAATAGATAAGTTAACTATAAATTTCATAAAAATCACTGGTCAGTCCTAAATACATTGGTATCGGAAGATAAGAACTCATAAATCACTGGTCAGTCCTAAATACATTGGTATCGAAAGATAAAAACTCATAAATCACTGTAATAGGTTTCCGTGATTACAACACAATAAAAACCCAAATGTTTCCTCTAAGCTTGTAAGTAATAACTAAAACACATAAAACAAAAAGAAAAACACACATTGAAGACGTCTTTCTTCTTCCTTCTTAAAAACAAGTTCTTGTTAAAAGTATGGAGGGATTTTTTTTTTTTCCTTTTTTCCTCACTTTACGTTCAAAGAAATTTTTAGGTTTATGTATATATAGAGAGTGATAGTATTTTAAATTAAAGTGTTTAACAACAAATAAGATTCTTAAATTAAAATCAGAATCCATATTTTCTGTTGTTATTGTTATCAATAATATTTTTTTAAAAAAATAAGGAGTTATTTTAAAAACAAAAAAAACACCTATTAAATTTTTATCTATATTTTAAAACTTTAACCCCCAATAGCGATATAATTTATAAAATATAAGTGTTTTTATTTATTTATTATTATTAAAACTTAAACGTCTATGGAAACATTTAGACTATAATTAAATTATAGATCTTACAGGTCTCCTCCCATTCGTTTATGGGAGGAGACCGCCAGCCTCCTCTCAATTGTTTGGAGGAGGTCTTGGCCACCTCCCATTTGATTTATTGGTAGGAAACCGCCAGCTTACTCCAAATTTGGTGACACTTTTGTATGGATTTGGATTATGCTAAACTGATCTTTTCCTTATCTGAAACACTTGAAGAGTGAAAGTTTTTTTTGCCTATATATATATTTTAAATAATAATTTTATTAATTAAAAAGAAGAGAAAGATTAACAAAATCTGAAAGCTGAACTCACCACAAATCAAGGAGTAACTGCTTTCAAAGAATGAAAGTTAAATAACTAAAAATAAATAAATAAATCTCAATCATCGATCAGGTCAACGTAGGATCCAAATTCATTATATAAACATTGTCTTATTTTAATTATGAATGTTGATAATTATAATTATTCCTCTTAATAACTTGTTTGAATGACATGTTTACTGTTACTACATACTCTCATGCTCTTTTCACACTATGTGAAATCATTTAAGCTCACATTAAATTCGCATTGCAGGTTTATTTATAATTCAATAATATAATTCATTTTGGAGAAAGAAAACACCCCATCATGTTGTAAGAAACATGATGCACTGTGAAAAGCACAGATGAAGTATATAGATGAACTTTGAGTATTTAACTGTTAAATTTTAACAATCAACATAGTGAGGTTCATTTCCAACCCTCAGAGCAGAAAATTTGATATGTAACTTTCAGTTGAAACAATAAAATTTCAGCGTTTGTATGATCAAAACAATTAGCAGGAAATATAAACCAAATAGAATATCAGAATCAATTGTTGTTCACTCCTCAAGCAGACAAAAATGTCCAAGCGAGCAAGTGCAGACAATTGTTGAGGATGCCACTGTGAACTGTGCTGACAACATTGGGGCATAAGGCAAGCCAAAGCCGTGGGATGGTGTCTACACGTACTTGGAATTGATAATGCCGATGCCATCGTTTAAACCTTAAACTTTTGTCTATTTTTCTCTGCATTGGACAAGATTTAGGGTTTTATGATAGGGGTAGAGCTAGGTAGCTTTTGAAATCTTGACCAGATCAATGGTGTTTTTTTAAAACTATGTTCCTCTGTAAATTCAAGTATCCTTATTCTTTCTCGCTAGTGCTATTGTCTATTCCATTGAAAAACTCAAAAATACTAAATAACTTCTATGCATACTAAGTCACCTATACAACATTGAAGACTTTCATCAGCCAATGTACATTTTACCCATATAATAAAAATGCAATGAAATAAGAAAACCAAGAGACCAGAACATAAGTGTCCAGACTGCCTTCAACTAACTGATGCAAAGATTTTATTATATATATATATATATATAAATGATTCCAATGTAATCCTTTCTCTATCAAGAACAAGAACAAGAACAATGTCTCCAAGTTTATCAATGTAAAACAACTAATAGCAGCATATGACTCATAAACAGAACCAAAAAAACATGTCTCAGTCCCTAAGCAGTTACAAGACAGCATTTTAATCAGAAAATAACTCCAAATGTGCATATCACCTACTCTACCACTTTTGTTCTTTGCATGGTTGGACACAAAACACACTGCCTACTGCAATATGTCTCACAACTGGAGTCTGGACTTTGCCACTTCAGTTCCCACTTCCTTCCGGCTCCTCCTCTGCATCTTTCTATTGGGTCCAGAGTTCAGATATCTTCAACTCCATTTCTTGTTTCAGCGATTCATCCATGTCTGCTGATCCATTTATAAATATTGAAGAAAACACCCCCAATTCATTTACCTTCATTTCTACAGCTTCCACATCCTCCTAATATTGTTTAAGCCCTGGTTTCAGAGTAGACCATGCTTGATCTTTCAATACCTTTGAATCAGGCAACCATGATCCTTGAAAATCATTTCCAAATGAAAGATCTCACTCAGGAATTTATCAAACAGTTCATCAAGTTGGCTTTCATTGATCAACTTTTCCTTCTGTTTACTCCCATCCATTGACCACCCTTCCAAGTTTTTGTTGTTCTTCAATTATGTGTCTGCCATCTGCAGTAGATAAATGAACTACTTGATTGCAACTGGTTTCTCAACTTCATGAAACTCAAGTGAAGATCTGAAGGTTCGAAACATTTCAAGCACTCGATCACTTTCTGACAGCATAACCATGAGATCAACAAGCAGTTGAGAGAGCTGAATCCCAAGCTTGACCTCTCGATCTTCTATGGCTTCCATGATCTCCTCTTCTTCGTATGATTCTCCACATGCTCGTTTAGCAAATCTATCAAAAGGCTGTTTCCAAAATGATCGTTCTTGATCACACCACTTTAATGTCAAGCAAGGTTGAAAGCATGTCTTCTTTAAGTCCTTCAATATTTGTATCAATATCATCACCATATAAATCAGACATGACTTCCATCTCTTCCTCATTTGACATCGTCAAGTCCACGTTACTTTCTTCTTTCTTGAATTTCTCATTGTCATGTTCTTCCTTTTTCTTGGACACTTCAATGACCATCTCACTCCCATTCTTGTCTACAACACACCAACCCTCGATCATCAAATTAGTTAACCTTACCTTCACATCTTGTTCTTCTTTCTGCAATGACACGAGACTTGCCTTCGATTCCTGGAAACTCTCACTCAATGTTCCCAACTCTTGCGTAAACTATGTAAATCGATCCTTCACGTTCTGATGATCTTTCTTCAGTTCTTCAATTCCAGCCCTTAAAACTTGAAGTCCATCATGACTCAGAGATGTGTTTTGAAGCGTCTCCAAATCATTAAGCTTTTTCTCCACAGCTTCAATGTAGATATTGAGTATTTTAGTTTTGCTATGAATTTCAAGATCTTCCTTGTCAATGGTGCTGATTTTCGATTGAGAGTTATGGCAGAAAGTGAAAACTTTTTTCACGAGAGAGAGAGAGAGAGAGAGAGAAATTGGCACCTAAAATAGGCTTCAGTTGAGCAAAATTGCAGTCTTTCTATGTAGCTTCTAGGTGACCTAGTGAAAACAATGAAATAGTCGAATTCACAATAAGAATTTTCTCCAAAATCCAAAATAATAATTTGATTAACAATAATGAGAGATGAAATATAAGTCTTCAGATACATGCTTAAATAGAAAAACAAAACCGACTCCATCAAATACCTAGTTCCTAAATATACAGAAATAAGCAAAAATTTCAAAATTTGCCAAAAAGGCATAGATTGAAATCAGGAAAAATCTCAAAATTTACTCAAAAAAAAAGGAGCTAAATGAACTCAACAAAACGAACCTTACTGAAAATGGAAATCCCTACAAGCAATTAAGATCATAAGATATTGCCTGCAAAAACAGAAGCCGAAACGACTGAATTTGGGAAAGCGATTGTGCCTCACAAGGGTTTCTCAATGGCTAGTGTAGGGCTTCTCAAGACGATTCCAACGACATATTATGGGCCCAATTCCGATCGTTTCCCCCTTCACGGGGTTCCGGAAGTGTCCTACATTGGAGGGGTGTATTTATATGATTGGAGTTTCATAGGCACATTATGTAATGGCCTTTTATTATCAAAACATGTGTGGACTGGTAAAAAATAAAATTGTTATTTCTTCATTTCCTAATGCTACTACCATTATATGTAGTAAGGAAGGAGAATTCTAAAACCCTCCTAAAAATGATCAAGATCGAAAAAACTTGTGGTTATGGAATTAGAGAAAACCCTCTTGTCGTGTGTTAAAATCTACCATTAGCAGAAAACCCCAGTTTCACCTTATTTTGAAACCGTAAAGATGTTATCTGATTTTGATCACCTCATCGGGATTTCTGGAGTTCTCCTTAGAATGAGTTTTTGGGAAAATTAAGGTGACTCTAGTCAATGCAATTTGTCTACTGGCTCAGCCTTTTCCTATCCAGAGCATATATTATTGGCCCAATATTTTCACTAGGTGCCTCTAGTTGAAACCTAAGCTGGCTCAGATGGTCTATAAAACGTCATATAAATATACCTTAACTTTTTTGGCGAGATAAACAGTAGAAATCCGCAGTTGTCACAGAGATCAGAAACATTTCATATGGAAAAATCCCATATAAAGCTACCAATAATCCCCACAAGAACAAATGCCACTTCTGAAGTGATGAAAACGGTTAGAATCTCTTACAACAATCTCACGCCCCACAATCTTCGCTATAAGCTTAATGGCAGAATGGCAATCCCCACACACACGAAGATTTTTCATCACTGTTATCGGACTGCTCTCTGCTGTACTAACCAATGCAAATGCAATAGCAAGTCTCTCGCAATGATAAGACAACATCTCTTCCTTCTGTTCATCCTCAACATCATGCAGAGAAAAACTTTGGTCAGGAGTATAGCCAAATTCCTTCAACTTTCCTCTCAACCATTCCAGCTTTTGATATATCTTTTCGTTGAGTGGGTGCCACGTATCTCCAGAACGAAACTCGTGCCTCATTCCCCTTAAAGTTACCCAACTGCATCCTGGTTGTTTTACGATTCCCCCCTGTTTCATCTTCACCCTCATTCTTGAGACATCATTCCATTGCCCAGCTGAAGCATATAAATTGGACAGTAAAACATAAGCGGCACTACAATGGGGATCTAAATCTAAAAGGCGTTGTGCTGCTCTTTCAGCCACGTCTAAATTAGAATGCATCCGACATGCACTAAGCAAGGCTAGCCATATCATAGAATTTGCTTCCATAGGCATATTTCTAATTAACTCTTCAGCTTCCTCTAACTTCCCGCATCTACCCAAGATGTCCGCCATACAAGCATAGTGTTGAAGCTTCATATCATTAGATCTGTATCTACTAATATACTCGAAAAAACATCTTCCTTTCTGCAACAACCCAGAATGGCTACAAGCAGAAAGCAAGCCAGTGAATGTGATTTCATCTGGATTGACCCCTACACGTATCATTTGGCTAAAGAGTGTCAAAGTCCACTGGCCACACCCATGTTGGGCACTTCCAACAATCATAGAGTTCCAAGACACGACATTTTTCTCACCAATTTTCCTAAATACAGCCAAAGCATCCTTCACATTTCCACACTCGCTATACATGGCAATAAGAGAATTACCAACAAAGACATCATTTTCCAAACCTAACTTGATAACCACTGTGTGGATCTCTTTACCCTTATCAACATCTTCCAAACCACAACATGAATTCAAAACGCTAGTAAATGTAGATTGATTTGGAAAAATACTCATGTTAATCATGCCAGCAAAAATCTTCAATGCATCTTCATGCTTATGATTCAAACCATTCCCTGTCAAAAGAGCCGTCCAAACCACCACACTCATATGCAAATTTTCATTAAAAACCTTGCATGCATCCTCTATTTGGTTGCAGTTAGCATAAAATGTTATAAGTGGAGCACATATAAACTCATCAAAACAACACCCTACTCTAATGACACGACCATGAATTTGCATCCCTAGATATAAATCTAACACATTAGCACAAGCAGTCAACAGAGAAGAAAATGTGCTTGAAGTGGGCACTATACCAGAAGCCAACATCTTCTGGAAAAGAATCAAAGACTCATTAGACTTCCCATTGTTATCCATTCCACCGATCATCGTAGTCCACGAAATCACATTCCTACAAGGCATCTCCTCAAACAACCGTAAAGCATCATCGACTCTCCCGTTACAACAATACCCGTGTATCATCGAATTCCACGCTGCCATATCTCTCACGGGCATGTTAAAAAACAACCTCTCAGCCTTATCTACTGCGCCAAATCGCAAATACCCATTAACGATCGTGGTCCAAGAAACAACATTCTTCTCAGGCATTTCATCGAAAAGCTTTGTCGCCATGGCGAAATCGCCACAATCTAAACAACCCTTTAGCATTGAATTCCAAGAAACCGTGTCTCTAACAGGCATTTTATCAAATAGCTTCAATGCATCGTTAAGTCTATGGTTCTGTGCGTAACCGACGATCAATATAGTGTATAACTGAGCACTAGGCGATGGGATATTTTCGAAAAGTGTCCGGGCTTGGTCCAATCTTTGATTTCTTATGTGATTGTGGAGTGAAATTTTATAAGAGGAAATGCTTTGTTTTGAGTAATTCTTGAAACCCATCAGAAATTTGGGTGGGGATTTCAAATTTTGAGATATGGCGCGAAATGTCGACATGTCTGCTTTTATGATTTATCAGAGTAACGGTCTCCCAGCAAAGCGCGATAGGGACCGGGACGGGCGAGAGAGAAAGAGAGACTGTAAAATTCAAATGCACCGCTTCGTCTGAATTGATATACTATGGTCACTTGGGTTTCTTTTCCTCTCGCAAAATGCAGCGTTTTGCGATGATCGGGTTTTGACATATTAACCAATTTTTTTTTTTTTTTTAAGTACATATTGATTGTCACCTTTTTTTCTTGTGTTGTAACGATGTCATCAGTTTAATAACTTATGTTTAAAAAATATCTATCATGGTGAATTACATAATTTGTCTTTAAAAGTTATATTTGTGCTTTGATCTTCGGTTTGAAAAAGAGAAGTTAACTCTCTCTCCAAAAAAGTAATCTGAAAATCGAGTTAAAGTGCTTGTGAGAAACATTTTTCGAATCTGCAGGTAACAGGTCTTTGTGATCTCCCTAATTTATTTTCATACATTTTTTAGGGTTTTAAGATGTATTCAATAAATACATGAACATATAGTCTCCAGAAAGTGCACCCCGGTTGTTTTTATCTTTGTCCGAGAATTTGTTGTATTGGATTGAGTTTTTATTAAGCATTTTCGAGAATTTGTTGTATTATGTCAAGTTTTTATTATAGTTTTCCGATATTTTATTGTATTGGCTTGAGCTTTTATTTTTATTTTTATTTTTCGAGAAATTGTTGTATTGGGTCGAGCTTTTATTAAGCATTTCCGAGAAGTTGTTGTATTGTGTCGAGCTTTTATTATAGTTTTCCGATATTTTATTGTATTGACTCGAGCTTTTATTTTTGTTTTCCGAGGAATTGTTGTATTGGGTCGTACTTTTATTAAGCATTTCTGAGAAAATGTTGTATTGTGAGATTTTGTTGTATTGGTTCAAGCTTTTATTTTGGTTTGCAAAGAAATTGTTGAATTGGTCCGAGCATTTATGAAGCATTTCCGAGAAATTGTTGTATTGTGTCGAGCTTTTATTATGGTTTTCCGAGATTTTGTTGTATTGGCTTGAGCTTTTATTTTGGTTTTCCGAGAAATTGTTGAATTGGTCCGAGGTTTTATTAAGCATTTCCGAGGAATTGTTGTACTGTGTCGAGCTGTTATTATGGTTTTCCGAGATTTTGTTGTATGGACTCGAGCTTTAAGTTAGTTTTGGTCGATGTGTTTGAAATGAATTTCGTAGGTTTTTTTCTACAATTCTAGGCTTTTTCTTTGTTATTTAATTTGAATTTAGATATTGATAATAATGGTTTGTGATGATTATTTTGATAGGAGAATGAATCGGGTGAGAATAATCATCTCTTACAACGGTCGATGAGAGCATTTATTCGATGGAAGTCAGAGGTTTTTTGGTTCTGATAACCAAGGAATGTATGTGTCAAAGAGTATGACTTACCAAGAATTGGTGTCGATCGTGCACACCGTTATGAAGTATGATGTGGACAAATACAGTGCAGATCTACAGTCTTTATCAATGGTTCATGGGACTACATGTCGCACGTTTATAAGAAATGATGATGATGTTCAGTTTATGCTAGGGGAAGATAGAGTGATCCCTCAAGTATGTGTCAGTCTAATTGAGAGGACAACATGATGTGTCATTGGTGAAGAAATCCTTCCTCGTGATAACACCTTACAATTTCGATCTTCAGGCGGAAGTAATCGGTTGTTCACAGAAAGAAGTGGGATTGACGGTAGGGAAAACCTGTGTGGTGTCCCACCGGAAGTAGCCGACCACGGTGAATTAGTCGGACCTCAATTCGACCATGTGTTTGGATGTCAAATTGAGATGAATGATGGGCAGTTCAACCACCATTATAATGACTTCTACAATGACATGAACAATTAGCAGAATAGTGAACCGAATGCTGGGCCGACACAACAGATGGATGATGAGAAAAATTTGCATTCGGTTGATAATGTAGCTAACAATGAGGAAGATGAAGAGGTTGTTGAACCGAAAAGACGTGTACAAAGATTTAGTTGCAGTGCAACAGATATAGCTGGGACTTCGAGATCCGGCCTAATTTAACTCCATTTGATTCTGATAATGTCACAACATGGGTTATTCCAGGAGCAGAATCATACTCGTTTAGTATGGGTGGAAGCAGGAACTCGGTTGAAGAAGAACCTACAAGCATGATATATAAATGACAATTTTTTCCTACCAAAAAAGATTTGAAGAGACTCGTTGGGCATTTTGCAATACGACAGAACTTCGAGTGGAAGGTTAAAAGGTTGAATAAAATAACGTTACATTTGGTTTGTTTGATGAACAACTGTACGTGGAAATTAAGAGCGGTTAGGAGAGATGAAGGGACACACTTCCAAGTAAGAAGTTTTGTGAACGAACACACATGTCCTTTGGAGGAGATTCACTGCCATCGCCGACAAGCTAGTGCAGTCATAATTGGAGAAGTGGTTGCACCTAGACTTCAACAACAAGATGGTCGACTAATGCGTCCGAAGGACATAATCGCCGACATGAAAACAATGAATGGCATCCAAATCTTGAACAGTAAGGCACATCAAGCCCTGCAATATGCGTTATCACTGACCTATGGAATGCATGAGGAAACCTTCAAACTACTGTCATCATTTGGTTACGTGTTAGAGCAACAAAATCCCGACACAATAACTGACTTACAGTGCGATGAAGATGGTAAATTTCTTTATTTTTTTATGTCGTTGGGTGTCTCACTCAGAGACAAACACTAATTGATGCGTACTCGATTCCTATTATGCCTGTTGGTCATCCTTGTTCCTGGGTGGTGCTAGCCGATATCACCGAGCGGGTGGACTTGAATCCATTGTCTAGAAGACAAGCTGGACGCCCGAGAGGCGGAAGACATGTATCGTCTTCGGAGAGGACAACCACACAATCGTGTAGAAGATGTGGACAATCAAGTCATATCAGGATGTGTTCTAACCCACATTTGAGTAATGATGGTCTGAGCAGAGTTATTCCTCAGGAATATCGGCACAAGTGTAGCATATGTCATTCAGTTGGACACAACAAACAGACGTGCCCTGATATGGACTGTATCAAAGTATGAATGGACGCAGATAGGTGATGCCATTGTCATTAGTTGCACTTGTACGACTTGTATGTCAATACCATTTTAATTTGAAATGGGCCTCATATGTTTGGGCTTTTGTTATTACCGGTATGTATGCAATGCGATAATGCGATAATTTTAAATAATTATGTCAATGAATTAAATGATTAATTTTATTAAAATAAATGTGATGTACAATAACTATATCTGGAATTATGGCTCGGAATTATAAAAGACCTCAACAACCATCTTCCCCCGGATGGTGGGCATATCATCCTCAGTCCAATCGTACTGGACCTGATATGCCAGAACGTACTCGAGCAATCGTAACGTATGCGCCCCACAGTTACCGCTGCAATGCAGGACATCAACAATCGTTAGAATGTTACTCAATTATACATGAAGTGAATTTCATGTTCGATAATTCATACATTTTCTCCTGTTGTGGCACTGCTGATCTGGCCACCAGGTTCACCCCGAAGGGCTTATTCAGCCTCTGAAACTTTTGCTCACCGGGTTTCCAATGCTCATGGAACCCGGACTGATGCAACATAGAGGGAAAGAACCATCTCAGTGGCCCTACCTGGTGTTTCCTTACGCTGACGGGGACTTCCTGTCTGAAGGGGTCTAGGATGTGTATGATCCCGCTATTAAGGTCCACGCTGGCCAAAAGCCATTGCTGTCGGCCGATGTTGCACGGAATAAGAACCTATACAACACATATATATATGATTAAATCGTTTCCTTAACATCGCATTCACAATGGAACATAGTTATGCCTAAATTGTAAAACAATTACCATGTCAACCTCGTGTCATGGCCGGGTTCTTGGCGGAGTCAAACCACGTACGGTGAGAAGGTCCTCAGCGGACCACTTGTACTGTAACACTTTCCACCCCAACGTCTGTACTTCCCCGTCATGACCACGAGGTATGATTCTGTCCCACTGATATTCCAACAATGTCTGTTCAAATAAAAATTAAACCGGAGTTAGGATTAAGAAAAACAACAAACATAAATTTGAAACGCACATTACAAAAAAGTTACAAATAACTGAGTGCTGAGAACGTTCATCCTCTGATTATACACAGTGGGGTATGCTCTATGACGCTTCTGTAAGATGTTCAGGTACGTGTTCATATGCTAGCAAAGATTTTTGTAAAACTTGATTAGAATAATTTATTGTAAAGACCACCGGTAGAGTTTAAGTTAGGTACGTACTGTGTCAAACAACTTCATGTAGTTCTCTTGGAAGCGCTGGAACCAAATCACCACTACTGGCTCCAAAAGATCCACATCGCGCCTGTAATATTTTTACAGAAAACATCAAAACAAGAAAACCAATTGAAGTAGTTATTTCAATAAACTAACAGTCTTAAACTTACAATTCCTCTATGATGTTCTTCTTGTAGGCATTGTAGACCTCCAGCTGGCCACGGCCCACTAAAGCATTCAGCGTGAATGCATGCTCTGTAGCTACCGGCGCTGTCCTTGGCCTCTTCAGTCGACATGGATCAGTGTATGAGCTCATCAACTGCCTCGCCCTCTTACGGGTCCAGGGAATACGGAGGTGTAAAAGGATGGCCCTATGGGGTCCCTGGGGGGTCGGTCTGGATGATCTTGATGTGTCCTTGGGGTGGCTCCGTCGGGATGGTAGCGATGTATTGGAAGAATGAGGGGAGGGAGGAGGGATCCAGCTGGATGGACCAGAGATGTCCATCGGAGGGATTCCGTCTGGATAGACCGGAGATGTCTCTAGGCGGAGGGGTGTCATGCGATCCAACTGCTGACACAACAACTCTGGTGGAGGAAACATTATGATGACAGGATCGCTTAGACGATGTCTCCTACACCTCCATTAGTAGGGAAAACTCATGAAGAGCTACAGTTACAGTGTCAGTTACAGTGTTCTGCCAGCTCTTGTAACTCCCATTCTGGTAACCTCGGCCTCAGGTATGGTAACATGCATCTGATGGACGGTGCCAGACTCTGTCTCCTCTACATGAGTACGATGCACGTCACTTTCTATGTGGCTGGAGTATCGATCCTGAGACGGTGGACCATCCCTATATGACCGTGTTGTCGACCTCAACAGCTCCCGAAGATAGTCCATCAACTCCTGATACTGCCTCTGCCGTTTTGCTTCACTGTGCAGCAAACCATCCCTTAAACCAAGGAGGACAGCCTCCAAATATTGGATTCTACGCTCTAGACGGTCCTAAATCAAAATGATATTTATTAGTCGTTTAACATTCACATGGGTTTAAACGTAAAACTCATGCAGAGTAACAAATTGTAAGTACCTCGCGCTCCGTTCCAATGTCTTCTCCAGAGTTATGTCCAGCAGGCATTCTAAGTCGAACTCGCATCTGTCTCGGTTGTCTTCCTACACCTAACTCCGGCTCTGAACCCTTTGTATGCATCTGTGGCCTCCCATCACCTAACTCTGCCTCCGAACCATCGGTAACACTGGGTACGACACTAGTACACTCAATGGAATCACGATCCGGTATGTCCACCGTAAATTCCGCAAAATATGGTTCATCCCTCTTAGTTGTTATGGGCACCAGGTTCGTTATCACAGACATCTAAAACCGTTGTTAGACCCTTGGCAATTGTAATAATAACTTTTAACATTAACAGATAAGAAACTTACCCGCGATGTGAATATCTTAGCTTATCCCCCATCGGTTGTATCTTTAACACCCACTTCAGAATACGGGGAGACAAAACAATAACCATCAGAGTCCCGAATTGGGGCCCACACGTGGGGATCACCTCAAAAGCAAATATCTAAAAACAAAAAAAAAATGATAAAAATCCTTATAAACGATTACAAACGTAAATTTTGTAATTCTCAAAACTCTTACCAGAAGGGCGTAGAGATAGTCCATAAATGTTGTAGGTCTCTTGTATGTGTTTGTCAACTCCCTTTGCTAATTGGCGTCTCTGGAACTGCTCTTGTCGCCCGTCAAACACATGCTTGAATGAATATATGGAATGACTATAGCCGTGTGCACCCTATCATCCACCAACCGTATCTGCCTAACTGGAATTTTTAATCTCTCGTCCAACCATATAAGTATCCAGTTTAGCATATAGATAAGGCATAACTTCACACAATCATAGGACTGTTGAAACTCACCGAGCCTCAAAACATTTCCTAACTCCAAGGATGAAATCTCATCCTTACCACCAAAGTACCGGTGATGTAGGTTATTGTCCACGTTAACATAGCGGCTCGTATACGGTACTAATCTGAACCGTAATCCAGTGATCGGATAGAATTCCACCTTCGAGAACCTCACCTCATTAGTGTCTAACATAAACCGCATATCATCTGACGGCCCATTGTTATGCACTTCCCGCAGAAGTAGCTGGTGGATAACACCACCCGAAAACTTCACCGGTTAGTGCATGGTCAAGAAATGTCCAAAACGTGCATCTCTACTTTGCCCTCATACCACTCTTCCTCCGGAGTTTTAAGCGACACCCTTAACCGATTCGTCATCTGAAATTTAACAACAACATCATTAAGTACAATGTCAAATCCCCAGAAATAACAAGCTCGAAGCGTAGAACCTCGGGTCATTTATTAAAAAACTCGTAGATTTTTTTTTAAAAAAACTCGGACCTTAAATCGTAAAAGCTCAAACATTTTATACAAAAGCTCGAAACTTCTTTATAAAAGCTTTGAGCATATATATATAAGCTCGTAGCTTTTATGAATGCTCGGAGCTTATATATAAAAGCTCGGAGCTTTCATAAAAGCTCGTAGTTTATATATAAAAGCTCCGAGCTTTTATATAAAAGTTCTGAGCTGTTATATATAAGATACGAGCTTTTATATATAAGATATGAGCTTTCAAATAAAAGCTCGAAGCTTATATAAAAGCTCGAAGCTTATATAAAAGCTCGAATGAACTCAAACAAATTTAAAAAATAAAAGCTCGAAAACAACAAATAAATGCTCAGAAACCCAGAATATTATCTTCCTCGACAATTTTCAACAAAGCCAAAACCCTAATCTAACCCATTATTATTCTCATATCCAAAAATTAAACATAATCTAACATTTCATTCACTTAATGAACAACCAAAACGATAGAAAATCTAGGTCAACTAACCTCCATCGATTCAAATCTTATGTGCAACTCTCCAAGTTCTGGTTCCGTCACCGTCGAATACGAAACCGTCGATTCAACTCCGGACGTTTTCAAGCAATTTCACTTTTTCTCTCTCTACACAACACGATAAAATCATTTTCGGTGTATTTTGGTCTCCACACGTTAATTGGTGTCTTTTAAACATGAAATATTAATGTAATGATATTTGTACAAAAACCCCCTAAAAATGTGCCATTAAATTTTCGAACCCTTTTGATTTGGGTTATTAAAAAGTAAAGTTAAATTTGAAGGGATTTAGCTGTTAATGGATATTTATGAGAATTTTATTTTTTCTTACACTTGATATTTGTGTAGAAGTTTATTGTTGGATCAAGGCTCTCATCGTCTCACCCTTCTTTAGATTTTTCCATTTGAATATACTAAAAGGCCATATGGACTATATTGCACTGGATTTATTGAATTGAACTGGACCGTGCAGTATTGGATTGGATTATGTTTAGCATTGTCCCATGTTTGCTACATCACAGGGGATTGTATTATATTTTATTGTATTTTATTATTTTAGATAATATACACATAAAATATTTAACATGTAAATTATATTTACAAATTAAAATACAATGCAATCATAATTTGAAATTTATAATATTTTTGTATATAATAAATTGATATATGGGTATTTTTGTATATAGTAAATTGATATAATCCCGGGTAAAACTTAATTTTATATCAGAAACAATAATTAAAATACATTAAAAAAAATTATTATGGATAACAATGTTTATTTTTATTTTTTTATCCTATAAAATTCAAATTGAAAAAACATTACAAATATAATTTTAATAAATATGTTGGTACGTTGGATAGGTGATTGTTTGAATTTTTTTCACACTTTTTTGGGTTTTGTTTCTAGCGCAATTGAAGCAAACGCCTTCCAAGTTCCAGTTACAAACGAAGTCAGGCCAAGGCAGGCCTATGTATACCGTACTGAATAGTACTACATCTACATGAGTCAGATAAAATCATGCAGCAACCGGATAGTACCCATTTTAGTACTGTTTGATTCAATTGTATTGTTCAATATGGTGTACTTAATAAATCTTAAAAGGATAAAAGATTGTGTATCGTTACTATCTTTTTTTTTAAAAAAAAAATTATAGTAATTCAAGATTTTATTGGAGAGGAAAAAAGATTCGAATCTATAATCTTGTGGTGTTGGTATAATAGGTTTTTACCATTTAACCAACGTTATCCGGATAGTACTCATTTTAGTACTGTTTGATTCAATTGTATTGTTTAGTACGGTGTACTTAATAAATCTTAAAAGGATAAAAGATCGTATATCGTTACTATCTTTTTTTTAAAAAAAATTATTATAGTAATTCAAGATTTTATTAGGGAGGAAAAAAGATTCGAATCTATAATCTTGTGGTGTTGGTATAATAGGTTTTATCATTTAACCAACGTTATTGTGTCTATCAATAATTACTATTAGTCTATTAGTGGATTCGTTATTTATTATTGTCAAATAATATGAGAGCCTAAAAGTAAATACGTTTATTCTCTCTTAAGACCATATTCAATGTATATGTTAATATCAATGCTAAATTTAATATAAAAAATAATAAAATATTATATTTAATTATCACGTCATTTTAGTATTGTACTCCAATATATAATTCCATTTGAAATGTTATTTTTATTTTTTTTATTTAAAATTATAGAAATCAATAAATATAATTAATACATTTAATTTATATAATATTTTTTATTATTTAAAATTATAAGAGTCAATAATTAATACATTCAATATAGTTATACAATGACATTTTTATAATTAAAAAACCAATATTTATCGATATGTCAAATTTAGCACAACATTTGACATTGCATTGGAGTATGATTTTTTTTTTACTCTATACCAAATTATAACATTGATACACTCAAATAGCATTGCATTGGATATACTCTAACATTGTAAGAAAATATTGTGTAAAATGGTGAAATCATAAGAAGTATTATTTGTAAACGTGATAATCCATTCTCATTCGCTTGAGTAGTTATAGATAAATTTACAAGATATTATAATTCAAATGTAAAGAAAAGTAGGAAACAATAATTTAAACTAGTTTAAAATAAAACAACTCTGATACTCTGATAAAGTATCAAAAGCCTAAAAGATCGGAAGCTATAATTCAAATTCAAATATATAACCGGTGAAACTATAATTCAAACTCAAAATTATAACAACTTCAGTGGACATGTTTTGAATTTGTCCATACTTCCCTTCAAGTCGGAGTTGGGATTGAAATGTCAAGGATATCCAACTGCGAAGTAGTCTGCGGTAAGCATCACCTCCGAGTGGTTTGATAAGAAGTCCACCAATTAGTCCCTAGATCGTAGGTAGGAGGGAGCAATGAGACCAGTTTGTATCTTCTCTCGAAGAAAATGGTAATCGATTTCAATGTGTTTGGTACGTTCGTGGAAGATGTGGTTTTTAGCGATTTGAATAGCAGCTTGGCCACAATGAACTGGAATTGGTTGTGAATGATTAAAACCAAGATCTGATAAAAGAGATTTTAGCCATTGTAATTCAAAAGTGAGTGTGGTGAGTGAACGATATTCAACTTATGTAGAAGAACGAGAAACTGTCAGTTGTTTCTAGGTTTTCCAAGAGATAACCAGTGGTGGAGCGATGAGTAGTAGTGCAATTGGTACAATCAGAGTCAGCATAGCCAGCTATAGTAAGAGAACTAGATGCATAAAGGGATAAACCTTTACCAACAGAACCTTTTATATAACGAATGACTCGATTGACAACATCAGAATGAGATGAATGTGTTACAGCATACTGAATATCAGGTCGTACTACAGTTAGATAGAGAAGACAACATATGATTCAACGATAAAGTTTCGAATTAGGAAGATGGGTGCCGTCTGTGGGGCATAACCGAAGGTGTTGTTCCATAGGGAAATCAGATGGTCGGGAACCAATCATACCCGAATCAAATAATATATCAGGAGCTTATTTACGTTGACAAAGAAAAATCCCTTGTTTAGAACGAGATACTTTGATACCCAGAAAATACTGAATTTTGCCAAGATCTTTTATGGAGAAAGACTGAGCAAGAAAATGTCTGAAGTCAGAGATTGTATCACCATTGTTTCCAGTGATGATAATATCATCTACATAGAAGAGAACAAAGACAGAAGTCTGACCACGAATATAGGTAAACAAACTATAGTCTGAAACATATTTATGAAAACCTCGTCGAACGAGAGTGGTGGAAAATTTTGAGAACTACTGGCGAGAAGGCTGTTTAAGACCATATAAGGATTTATTTAATTTGAATACAATAGTCTCCCCCTTACGAGCAAACCCTAGTGGAAGTTTCATATAAACTTCTTCATATAGATCACTTTAGAGAAAAGCATTGTTGATGTCAAGTTGGTGCAAAGACCAGTTTTTAATGGCAACAATTGAAAGAAGAAGACGAAGGGTAACTAGTTTGGCGACTGGTGCAAAGGTATCATGATAATCGATGCCTTTGACTTGAGTGTAACATTTGTCAACTAAATGGGGTATATATCTTTTAATAGAACCATCTGAACGATATTTAATTTGATAGATCCATCTACAGCCAATGGGTGACTTGCCATTGGGAAATGGGCATAATAACCGAGTGTTGTTGGATTCAAAGGCCTAGATTTCGTTGGCCATGGCATCACACAATTCGAAGGATTTCATAGCTTGAGAATAAGAATGTGGTTCTCGATTTTCCATGACTTTTATAAGAAAAGTACGGTGAGAATGACTTAAAAAAGATAAAGAAAAATTGTTAGCAATTGGAAAATCAGTTGAGAGTGAGGTTTGGTTGCAAACATAATTTGTTAGATGACTCGAAAGATTATGAATTCCATGAGGTCGATTAGTAATTATATGACCAAGTGTTGTTGGAGGAGAAGTGGAGTGAGTGTCCACAGAAATAGGAGAAGAATCAGTTAGACTATCAGGTTGAGAAGAAGTTGAAGTAGTCACTAAAGAATCAGTGGGATGATTAACCTGAGTATTAGAGATAGAATCAATATGAGAATTAATGAGAGGAACAACTAGTGGTGCAACATAATAATCAAATGTGATATCATCATGGATTGGTGTAATGGAAATTGAATTATTTGACGATGGATGAGGAATATCATGATACATAAAAGTTGATTCATGAAATATGACATCACAAGAGACGTAGATTTGGTGAGTTTTGAAATCGTATATACGATACCCTTTTTGACCATAAGGATAGCCAACAAAGATACCATCTTTAACTCTTTCATCAAATTTATGTTTAATATTCATATTTCTAGCGAAACATAAGCACCCGAAAACTCTAAGAGATGAATATGATGGGATAGTGCCAAGTAAAACTTGATGAGGTGGTTGATGTTGGAGGATCGAAGTTGGAAGTTTGTTGATAATGAAACATGCAGTGAGAATACATTCACCCCAAAATGAAAGAGGCAAGTTGGATTGGAATCGTAGTGCTCTGGCAACATCAAATAGGTGTCGATGCTTACGCTCTACGACTCCA
Source organism: Dipteronia dyeriana (assembly GCA_032871835.1). Classification (NCBI taxonomy): domain Eukaryota; kingdom Viridiplantae; phylum Streptophyta; class Magnoliopsida; order Sapindales; family Sapindaceae; genus Dipteronia; species Dipteronia dyeriana. Next base: position 75,782,178 of record CM065301.1, on the reverse strand, counting down.
TTTTGTTGTGGTGTCGCAACACAACTACGTTGGTGAATAATGTTGTTGTCATGGAACCATGTTTGAATTGATTTAGAAAGAACTTCAGGACCATTGTTTGACCGAATGATTTGAAGTTGAGGAAGAAAGATATCCCTACCTCCAAAATTGACACGAGCAATTTTCGTGTTGAATTGACAATTGATTTGTTTTAAGAAATTAGTAAACATATTAAAGGTTTCAAATTTATGTTTCATTAAATAAATCCATGTACACCTCGAATAATCATCAACTATAGTTAAAAAAAATACCGTGATCCATTTTTAGAGGGTATAGAGAAAGGACCCCAAATATCATTGTGAATTAATTCAAAACAATGAAAAATGTAAGATGTACTTTGAGAAAGAGAAAGACGCGGTTGTTTGACACGTGGACACACATCACAAACAAAATCTTTATTTGCAATAATATTTTGAGAAAATCAAAACGAGTCTTAGATGAATGACCAAGGTGGGAATGCCATAAATTAAACTTATTACAATGCTTGAAAGAAAAGGTAGAATTAAAATTGAAGTCCGAATCTAAATAAAAAAAATACTATTTCGAGCACTACCCCGACCAATCTTCTTCCCCGTTGATCGGTCTTGAAACACATATTCAGAAGATGAAAAAATGACATCACAATTAGATGACTTTGTTAACTGTGAGATAGATAACAAGTTGAATTTAAATGAAGGAATGTGAAAAACATTTATGAAAATGAGTGACAGCAAACAGTGAATAGTGCCTATGTGTGTCACGGGTGCATGGGAACCATCAGGTAATTGAACAAATATGTTCTTTTGATTGGCATAAAAAGAACTAAAATGTGAAAGAGATGTACATATATGACTAGAGGCACCTGAATCAATGATCCAAAAAGACAGTAAACAAGTAAGGGTTGTACCTGCCAAGTGAGCGGATGATCCACCAGATTCCTCTTTGGCCAGAATTGCAAAGAGCTTGGTATACTAAGCAGGTGTGAGATGAGTAGCAGAAGTAGGTGATGTTAGAGCTGATGTCTTAACCTACTTATCCAGGAAACCGTTGATATAGAAGCACGTGGCAAGTGTATGGCCATGCTTATTGCAATGTTTGCAAAATGGGCGTTGGCGCTTGTCGGAGGACCGGAATGATGACTTTGATGCCCGAGGAGTCGTCGAGTCGATGGTAGGAATCGATATGACATGAATCTCCTATTGTTTCTCTTCTTGACACACCAAGTGCAAGTTATAGATGCTGTTGGATCCAAGGGAACAACTTCATCAAGAGGATTTGGTTGCGAATGGTTGAAAAACGATCATGGTGCCCTTGAAGGAACTCTATGGCACAATCTTGATGTTGCTAATCAATGGTGCTCTTGGTATTTCCACAAATACATGGAGTGACTGAGACAATAGAACTGAGTTCGTCCCATAATGATTTGAGTTGCGTAAAATATAGTGAAACAGATAAACCTTCATGTTTGAGTGCAAAAATGAATTGTTTCAATTGGTATATTTTCGAAGCAGTTGACTGCGAAAAACAATCCTTCAGATCCATCTAAATTTGTGTTGCAGTTTCAACATACAAGATACTCGAATGGATCTAAGATGAAACTGAGTTTAGGATCTAGCTTCTAACTAAATGATTACGTCATTCCTATTTAGATATATCTTCTTTCTCCGTTGGGATTGGGAGAGAGTCATCAACGAAACCCAACTTGCTTTTTGCATAAAGTATCATTGTTACGGCACGACTCCATTGTCCATAATTATCTCCGGTTAGTAATGGAGTAACAAGAATTGTGGAGGGATTATCTTAGTGATAGGTAGTGTAAGTGTTGGCTTTGATTGAAGTTGATGGTGGAGTATTGATGACATGAGTGTATTAAAGGAAGAGATTAATTAGGTCACAACCAAGTCAACTACATTACTTGCCGTGTACAACTAGAAGAATGTATATTTAGTATTTACATTAGTTGCCATGTAAAATTAGGAGAGTGTTGTATTCTGTATAAATACTACAATTGTTCAATGAAAAAATAAGACTTAATTCATAGACAAATATCTAAACTTATTATGGTATCAGAGCAATAGCTAAGAAAAACCTTGAGATCCTAAAACCCTAAGTTCTCTTCTCAAATTCTCTTCTCTACAAACCTAAAAACAGTCGCAGACCATGAATACTTCTAGCTCAACTGCAGCCTTTTCCTCATTTTTCTCTGCTCCTCAAGTCACTCTAATGGGAACCACCAATAACAACAATAACAACCAGCATTCATCTCTCATTGCTATCAACTCCGCTCAAGTTCCTATCAAACTAACAAAAGGAGGGAACTATGCATCATGGAGATCTCAATTTGAAAACTTACTATTTGGCTATGATCTCAAGGGATATCTAAACGGTACTATAATATGCCCCTCTGCCTCTATTCTTGTCTCAACTGATGCCAACAATGGTGAAGAATCCGACCAAACCACAACCAATCCAGATCATCAGATTTGGCTTCGTCAAGACTGACTTCTCTTTCATGCAATACAAGTCTCATGCATGGAAGCTGCTCAATCTATAGTCACCTGATCTACCACTTCTGCTCAAGCATGGGAAAAACTCGAAGTCGCTTACGCCAACCGGTCCAATACCCATAAGCTTGGTCTCCTTGACTCACAAACAAATGTTAGACTGGAAGACAAATTCATAGCGGACTACATGAAAGAGATCAAGACCATCATTGACAATCTTGAATTAATTGGCAATCCAGTTGATGACTGTACAATTGTCATACACACACTGAATGGACTTGGACCAGCCTACATGCCTCTTGCTTCAGCCATTCGAGCTCGAGACACCCCAATTTCCTTTGAAGAATTGTATGACAAATAACTAGATCATAAAGCTTATCTTCGTCGTGAAGAATTGAAAAAAGATAGCCCAACAATCACTGCTCAATTCAATTAAAGGACCTTCAATCGCGAGGCCGTGGACAAAAAGGGAACTTCTCAACCAATGTTGGACAACACCAGGCGTCAGGCCACAACAACCCTCACAGTCAACATCACAATTCTGTGACTTCCCCAGGCAGCAATAGTGGCTTCAACCCAAATTAAAACAGCACATATAGCCACAACAATTCATCCAACACATCTCATCAGAATCAGTGGTGTCTACAAACATCTCACACCAATCCTCGACCAGTATGCCAATTGTGTGACAAAATTGGACACACAGCCCGCGCTTGTCGTTCCCATCCACCTCCGACAGCTCAACCTTGGCCCAGGCTAACCATATGACATCTGATCCGTCTAGCTCCCGCAATAATAACAATTGGATCCTTGACTCGGGTGCTTCCCATCACATGACATCAGATCTTCAGAACCTATCACTACATTCAGAATATGGTGGTCTAGAGGATATCACACTTGGGGACGGTAAAACAATCCCTATCACTCACACTGGCTCTACATTATTGAGTAATTTTGATCACTCATTTCGATTGAAACATGTTCTATGCTCCCCTAAAATTTCTCATAACCTGGTATCTGTGTCTCAATTCTGTTCTCACAATAACACATCGATTGAATTTTTTCCTGACTATTTTCTTATGAAGGATCTGACTACAGGGGCATCCTTGGTCCACGACCAGAATAAAGGAAATCTTTATGTTTGGCCAACATCCAGTCAACCACATCAACCTACATCAAGAGTCCACCTAAATTCCGCATCAGTCCATCCGATCGTATCTCATATAGAGTGGCATTGTCGTCTAGGCCATTCTTCTGCACAAGTCCTCCAAAAGCTCATCCAGTCTCACAATCTTCCAGTCACCAAGTCCGGGTCTCAGTCTTCTTCTTGTTCTGCATGTCTATGTAATAAGAGTCATAAGTTACCATTTGGTAAATCTACCTTGACCAGTAATAAACCATTAGAGATTTTATTTATTGATGTCCGGGGTCCGGCTCATATATCTTTATTTGACAACTTCGTTATTATGTTATCCTTGTGGATTATTTCACTAAATACACTTGGATATATCCACTCAAAAATAAATCTGAGGTTCCACATGTCTTTAGCCGATTTAAAGCACTAGTTGAGAGTTTTTTAAACTCAAAAATAAAAACTGTGTATTCAGATGGTAGTGGAGAAGCTCGGTCTTTTGGCTTTAACCTGGGCAATATGGGAATTCAACACCTAAAATCTCCACCTCACACACTTAAGCATGTAGGCACGGCTGAACGCAAACATCGACATGTGGTCGAAACGGCACTAACCCTACTTCACCATGCGTCCATGCCTATCAAATACTGGTCTCTAGCTTTTCAAACCGCAGTCTACCTGATAAATCACATGCCAACTTAGGTTCTCCACAACCGAAATCCATGCATCCTACTCTTTGACAAGGAACCAAATTATAAAAAATTACGCGTATTTGGTTGCCTTTGCTACCCTTGGTTACGACCATATATGTCTCACAAGCTCCAACCTCGTTTAAAACCATGTGTCTTCGTCGGATACTCCATCGAACACAATGCGTTCTTGTGTTTAGATTGTCTCACCAATAGAGTTTAGGTCTCTCTTCATGTCGTATTTGTCGAAACGGAATTTCCGTTCACCACAGAAGTCAGCTGAACGTCTGCACATACTCCTCCCAGCGTCAATGCTTGGTTTCAGTCCCTCCCCTCCACTGTCAGGTATGAACAGGAAACTCAAACACAAACTGATCTAGAATCTCTTCACCAGCATGATACATCCCCACATGACACCATATATGTACCTGTGTCCTCACCAGCTCAAACCCCTCCACCACACACGACACCACCTAACAAGGTTACGCATACTGTACCTCTTCTAAATCAGTCGCCCCACACCGACTCCCCAAATGGCACACACACAGCGCCAACCACCTCTCACTCATCCATCTCTGATTCGGTTGGGCCCATACCAAACCCGAACCCCCCCTCTCCCAATAGAGTGATTCAAACCAGATCCAAGAGCCATATTTTCAAACCAAAAGCAATATTTGACCTTAATGCCACATCTCACAATTTACCATACACCGAACCAACAACCTTGGCATAGGTCCGGAAGCACTTGGAATGGCGACAAGCCATGAGTGCAGAGTATGATGCTCTTATGAAAAATGGCACGTGGGATTTGGTTCTGTCTCATCCGTCTCAAAATGTAGTGGGTTGTAAATGGATCTTTCGAATCAAACACCACCCTGATGGTTCGATGGCTCGGTATAAAGCCCGACTAGTGGCGAAAGGCTTTCATCAATACCCCGGCGTTGACTTTAATGAAACATTTAGCCCTGTAGTGAAACCTGTCACGGTTCGACTTATTTTAACAATTGATATCACTAACGGTTGGCCTCTACGTCAACTAGATGTCAATAATGCTTTTTTGCAGTGAACACTTACTAATGATGTCTACATGGTGCAACCACCTGATTTAACTCATTCCGTAAAACCGCAACATGTGTGTAAACTACGAAAGGCTATCTATGGTCTTCGTCAGGCTTCGCACGCTTGGTACACAGAACTCCGTACTTTTCTACTTGCTGCTGGGTTCACCAACTCCAAATATGATGCCTCCATTTTCATTCGCCACCGCCCAGGCCACAAATTGTATCTTTTCGTCTATGTTGACAACATCATTATCACTGGTTCCTCTGACTCCCAGGTATGTGCCTTCATCGCTAATTTGGCTCATCGTTTCTCCCTGAAGGATCTTGGCCTACTCTCCTTCTTTCTTGGTGTTGAAGCACACCGCTCTCCACATGGGCTTTATCTCTCTCAACAACAGTACATCCGCGATCTCCTCGTAAAAACTAATATGCTTGATGCAAAGCCAGTTTCGACACCACTCTCACTCACTGAATCCCTAAAACTGAATGATAGAAGTGCGCCTACTGAAGTCACTCAATACAGGCAAGTTCTCGGCTCTTTACAATACCTGTCCCTGACTCATCCAGATGTCTCGTTTGCAGTAAACAAGCTATCTCAATTCATGCATCGACCAACCACGAACCACGGGATGCCGTCAAGCGTGTCCTTCGGTACCTTAAGAGCTCCATTAATCACAGTCTGCTTATTTCCCGCAGTTCAACTCCTTACCTTCATGCTTTCGTTGATGCTGACTGGGGAGTGATCCGGACGATCGGCGTTCCACAACGGCATACATTGTTTTCCTTGGTTCCACCCCCATCAGTTGGAGCTCCAAGAAGCAACACACAATTGCCCGATCATCAACTGAAGCAGAATATCGTGCCATAGCCTCGGCAGCTGCAGAACTCAATTGGATCGGCCACCTCATTCGTGAACTTCATATGCAAGTGCCTGTCACTCCTGTCATTTACTGTGACAATGTAGGTGCCACATATGTCTGCATGAATCCTATCTTCCACAACCGCATGAAACATGTTGCCATAGATTTTTTCTTTGTCCGGGATCAAGTAGCGCGCCATCAACTGCGTGTAGCACACGTCAATACAAAGGATCAGCTAGCTGACTCCCTCACCAAAGCTCTCTCATGTAAACAGTTTCATGATCATCGGTCCAAGATAGGCATCCTAGTCGGAAGCTCTATCTTGCGGGGGTATATTAAAGGAAGAGATTAATTAGGTCACAGCCAGGTCAACTACATTACTTATCGTGTACAACTAGGAGAATGTATATTTAGTATTTACATTAGTTGCCATGTAAAATTAGGAGAGTGTTGTATTCTGTATAAATACTATAACTGTTCAATAAATAAAATAAGACTTAATTCATAGACAAATATCTAAACTTATTAGAGTGTCATCGATGACGGGAGTGTCTTGTTGTTAGACATGGCAGGTTTGTTTGAATTTTAATTTGTTTGACTGTTGGTTGTGAATAGGAAGCTGGAGGATATTCGGTTTACTCCGATACCATGTAAAACGGTGAAATCAGAAAATGTAATATTTTTAAACATGATAATTCGATCTCATTCACTTGAGTAATTATAGATAAATTATAAGATATTGTAATTCAAATGTATTGAAAAGTAGGAAACAATAATTTAAACTAGTTTAAAATAAAACAACTCTGATAAAGTATCATAGGCCTAAAAGATTGGAAGCTATAATTCAAATTCAAAAGTATAACAACAGGTGAAACACTATTCAAAATCAAGTATAACAACTTCGGTGGACTCAGGAAAAGTGGTACAAAGGAAGATGAAATGATGAATTGATGAAATAAAATGGGTCCACCAAAAATTAACGTATCAGCAAACATCACCTCTTTAATTGGCGAAGAATATAACTTTTTCTGATTTCTCCTATGAAAATAACAACAGCACAAAACGATAAAAGATCCGATCCAAAAGAAGAAGAAGCTTACTTAAGACGGTCGTATTCCCATGTGATGAGACTATCCAATAAAAATATACAATCTACGTTGAAAAACTAAAAATTTAATTTTAAAATTCACGTGATATATTTTCATTGGACGGTTTTATTGTTACGTGAATGAGAAGAGGTAAAGGTATATGTAATATAGTATGGGCTAGGTTTTTCTAACAAAAAATATATTTAATGATTTTTTTTCCTTTTAAGTAATAGATAGAAATTCAAATGAAATACAATTATAATATTAACATTGCCTAAAAATTCATAAAATAGTTTAGTCTATAATTTAATTTAACTGAGATAATTTCAATATATTCATTAGAGTGATATACTCAATATTTTATTCACACTCAAACACATTAAAGCTTCATTTTCCTCTTCATTCTCTCTTCTATAGGTAAATGAAACAAATTTTGAATTTCTTACTTTGTTTGTTTGTTTGAACAAGTATTTAAGTTTATTTCGTTTGCTATTTTTTTCCTTTAGATTTGTTTAAAAAATCTTTGTATTCTAGATTCGATTCGTTGCACTATATTAATATATATATAGTTAATTTAGTCCATCCGAACGATAAGTCATGGCTTCGCCCCTGTCAATGAGACCGTCCTATGTAAGTTTTTCTCCCAAAAAAGTACAGTGTACACTTTGAAAGGAAGAAAAAAAGAAAATGTTAAAAATGTTAAAACCAAGAATCTGGGTTTTGTATGCTTGCCTTGAAAATGAAGCATTCCTCTTTACAACTATCACAAAAACTTTTGGAAGCCAACAACAGCAGCCTTAGCAAGAAAAGAACCAAAACCCTTGAAGCAGTTCCGTTTATAAGCCAACCCCAATTGCATAAAACACATGTTCTCACTTGTTTGTTAACCATTCCTGATCAATTCTACTTTTCGTGCCTGAAAATCCATACATCTTTCTTCTTTCAACAGCTTTTAGTACAAAAATGGCCACCAACACACAATTGAAACCAGTTGCTACATTGCTTCTAGGTCTAAATTTCTGCATGTATGCTATTGTTTTAGGCATTGGTGGTTGGGCTATGAACCGAGCCATTGGACATGGTTTTATCATTGGTAGTTAACTAACTAACTAATTATATATATATATATATATATATATATATATATATATATATATATATTTATACACAATGTTGTAGCAGGAACATGTAACTTTGTTGCTTATGTTGATTAATATTGTTGTTTTGAATATTGTAGGTCCAGGATTAGATCTTCCAGCGCATTTTTCGCCTATATACTTCCCGATGGGCAACGCTGCCACTGGATTTTTCGTGACATTTGCTATGATAGCTGCAGTTGTTGGTGCTGCTTCATCAATTTCTGGTCTCAACCACATCCGTAGTTGGACAGCTCATAGCTTGCCTGCTGCTGCCTCCGCTGCTTCCATCGCTTGGACTCTCACACTCCTCGCCTTTGGGTAAGCTATTATTCGCGGCGCGTAAAGAAAAAATGATTTTATTAGACATGTCTACAAGGAGTGTTATTGTGTTTGCTTGCTTTAAATACAAAAATTTGATCATATGTATGTGTGCAGCTTTGCTTGCAAAGAAATTGACCTCCACAACCGGAACGTTCGTCTGGTAAGATTGATCAACACTTTAATTACAGCCTTCAAATATCAAAGAGTGGATTTTGATTAAATGTAAGATTTTGCAGAGAACTATGGAGGCATTTATAATCATCCTCTCAGCTACACAGCTTCTGTACATAGCAGCCATTCATGCTGCTGCTCCAACAAGGACATAAACTTTTAATGTTATTATTTGGTGTATATGTGGCTTGTCTTCATTAATTTTTATTTAATTTTTTGGTAAAATTTATTTGTTCTGAGTTTATTGCCAAGATGTTTGTTGGCAGATTGTGGTGTGATTAATTTGAGTGTGATTTATATATATATATATATGATTGGATTTTTATGAAGTAATAGAAATGAAATGTTGATGGAGAACATGAATATATGATCATTAATTCCATGTTGTAGTGTTTATATATGCTCATTATCTTAAACAATTAGAACGGTTTGGCATGGCTGAGTTTGATGTACTTATTTCATTACAAATACCGTTAATACCTTTTTTGTAATTTATAACTGCCAAAACTCATTCAAAAAAAGATTTACAAACAATTTATTAATTCAAGAAACGCCTTTTTAATTGAATATCATCAAACAATATACAACTTTTTATTAAAAAAAAAAACTCTACCCCATAAACTCTATTAGAAAAGTCATTCCAAAAACACTCTTTAATGCTGAACAATTGTAGCCAATTAGAAAAGTAGTCAATTACCAAAATAAGCATCATTTACCGGTTACCACAAAGCCGAACACATGACACTTCTGTGATACCAGCACACAAAGCCTGAACACTTTCAGCCGTTTATGCTACAATTAAGCAACAATACAGAGTAGGCCACAAAAAGTATCAATTTTGTGTAGTGTACCCATTGCAACCAACCACACAAAATCAAATTTTGGTATGCCATACCTGGACAGTGGACACATTGAATATGTCCCTCACCATAATAAGAATTTATTCATTATTTAAGTACAGTACAAATACTGCTTGAGGAGCAAATATCCAACAATCACAAATTCAACTGATGATGAAACTGTTACACATCTGATTATTTTTTAACTAAACTACAATTTTTTGCTGAAGCAGCAAATATCAATCAATCACATTTAAATAATAATAATAAAACTATTCCACATCTGATAGCATTTACGCAAGCACTGATCTCATAGTAAAATCTACAATCCGAAGGTCATGAATCCGCCCGACCCAATGGTTCATGAAATAAATACAACACACTCCGCGAAGAACACTTCACTGCAAAATTAACGATAGAAGATATATAGCAAATGCTGGGGACAGTACGCAGCCTACCCATGTCGATACTATCGATACTGTACACCTTTCGAACTTCCATTTATGTCTCTTGTCCATTATTCTTCTGGAAAAAAACCTGTTAAAATATTCTAATTTCAGACATTAGAAATTTCCACAAACAAAATACTTCTCATCTCTCCCAAGCTTCCAGGTCCATTGTAGCACCATCATGCTCTGTTTCTGCATCAAAAGGAAACCAAAGGGATTCAACATAAGACTCAATTCGAAAGTAACTTTTCTGAAAGCTGCAATTAATATTTCAATTCTACATCGTTAAGAGCAACTAAGTAGAAGGAATGAGATGAATTCATATAATATTAAACATTGAAAATATAATTAACACGCAGAACCATAAGGTAAGGTGATGTAGATATCTCAGGAGTATAAAGTTGACAAAACATTTATGCCGTTAAAGAGAGATTAGACTTCCGCTATCCAAAGTGATAAAAGAAACTAGCAAACAACCTCCTATCCAAAATGAAAATCCAAATAACAAGAAGAGGTCAGCTTGCATCAAGTAAAACCAAAAAGTACCACCTAATTGGAAACATTCTATTTTGCAAAAATCCAAGTACTCAAAAGTGCTGCTCAATCGGTAACCTCTTAAATATGGAGAGTAAAACTCTATAAAAGAATCTACAAGCAATCAGTCACCCAAAGGGCCTCAAAGGTAAAAGTATCTGATAATTAGTCTCAATGTAAGATAAGCAATCAAAATGCGTGGGTGTCTCCTTGAATGAAGAAGTTTCAGCAATAAATTAAAGGGAAAAGAAGCTAGAACAAGGAAACTCTGCCTGCCAGTCTGCCACCTACAACTTCATTCTGACAAGTTTCGGGCAACTATACCCAAATTCACAATCTTTGAGAACACGAGATGCCAATGTCTTTAATATATGACTAGACTTGAACAAAAAGGAAGAATATACTCATTAATATATGACTAGATTTGAGCAACCGCCAAACATATCCAATCAAATGTCCACTGCTAGAGCGTAAAAAACCAATCCACATGTCCCCTCTCACTCATCCCACCTAAGAAAAAAGCATCTGTAGGCCTAATCAAATGTGGTCACAGATTGGGCTTGATGGTGTATCAATAGCTCTACACATTATCTCCAAGGCTTGGATCAAAATTTCAGGTCCACTTAGCAGTTTCAGCGAATAGTATATGAAAACAGTCATAAATGAATTCCTGACTTCCAGAATCAATTTTTCCAAACAATTCAACTTATAAAAATAAATAAACAGATAAAAGCAAATAAGAGGAATTGGCAGCATGACTGCAATCATTTGATAAATGTTGCTGCAGGAATCTCATGTTTGATTCTTGAACCATTATACATCACCGACACATTCTAGCATGCTAAAACTTATTTCAACCACAATAGATTGGGTGCATAGGTCCTGTTTCCATATTTGCTAAATCAGTGGTCATTTATAAATTTTACTTTATCCAGTGCCACATCTTTTGTTGTAAGTCAATCTTGGACAATATCACTCCTCAACTTTTGACTCAATGAATATAAAGGCGGATTACTTGATATCGTAATGCCATTGGTAGTAACTCTAATCAAAATGAATTTGTTTCTTAATTCATCTTTAATATCAATCTCTGGTCATGACACAATATTCATCTAAAAATATATATATGCAGATTATACTATATCTACTAGGTCAACCAGTACCTGTTTTACTTTTAGTATGAAACTCCATTTCATCACCAACTATTGTTCGGCAAAATAAGAAAATGAATGTACTATTACAAGGTACACCATGTCCCAAAACATCACAATTTATCGCAATTCGATCATCCTTTCACAAAAATCAAATTACATGCTAATACATCATAAAACCCTTCAATTCCAGAGCAAATTGTCAACTTAATAAATAATTTTTACTGAAATGACTGGCACAAGTATATCGACATGAATTGAAATGACATCAGATCATTTATTATTTAGCATGCATCTATAGTGGAAAGTTAAACTAATCTGGCTATCATTAAACCATTTAAAATTCTTACCACCAACATATTCTAAAAAACTGTAAATGAAATTACTGGAAAAATATTCAAGTCAAAAGAAAAATTACAGCCGATAATATAGAGGCCTAGAGGAAAGTTTTTGAATATCATTTTTCTACAAGAACGAGCGAACGACTATTCAAAAGCTCCTATTCATTTCCCCAGTCTATATGTAAAGACTAAAGACAATTATGAAAGTGTGTGTGTATCCAACTACGCTAGATAAAAGGAAGTGCCAAAAACACTATCACTTCACAAACATTCTGACCTTGAATTATCGACCGGAACCAGAAACCACATCAAACAATCCACAGCAACTCATCCAGGAGGTTCTTTGTTCCATTCGTGGAGCAGAAGCTAAAAGCGGCTGCACATGAATTCAGCAGGGAAAACCAATCATCTCTCGATGCATATTAAATTACGGATGATTAGTCAGATTCATTACCAAGTACAGAATAAGGGGCATACCTGGTTTTCAGAAGATTCGGTAATCTTGGAATCTCTTATTCCTGCAACATTACTACTTTCAGGAGTAGCTGATGATGTTAAACTATTACCCTCATTTTCATTTGGCACAGGTTCCACCACAGTCCAAGATACCTCAACACTCTCCTCCGATAAGGGAATAACATCATCCTCATTTCTAGTTAATTCTTCATTTTCCTTTAACCTTGATTCAACCAAAACAGGAGCCAGTGAATTCTTATAGGAATCAGTTTCTGTGACATTAACTGCCTCCTTCGCCACAGTTACAAGAGGTTTAACTAAATCAACAGTAGGGGCAGTTTCCACAACTGAGTCATCAGCCTTCTCAAAAGATGCCTCTTCAGTACCCTGAATCGCCTTCTTTGATGCCTTCCCGACCGCTTGAGACTCATTATCTGAACTGCTGCTGCTGCTGCTGCTGCTGCTGCTAGAGCTCCCATCAGGTGATTCCTTCGAAAACTCAACATGCTTGATGCTAATATCTTGGCCTCCCAAATTGTCCTTGGATTCCAATTCCCTTGGAATTTTAACAGCTCCATTGCCTTCTGCTCCTACATTCGCAGTACCTTTAATATCTCGAGAAACTTCCTCAATGGATTTTTTGCCACTGTCAAATGGTGGAATAGTGGAGGGATCTCTCTTCTCGGATTCTTCGCTTCCCTCATTAAATGGATCTTGCTGGTTATGGTGGTCCTGAGATGAAGGGGAACCAGAGTCACCCCCATCACTCTCCCTTTCATCTTGGCTTTTAGGATCATCATTTCCTGACATCATCGTATTCAATCACAATAATTTTAATCAAGTGAAAACAGCAAACAAAATATAAAATGAGTAATAATTTGAAGAGAGAATTTCCAATCAAACTCAATCAAATGAAAGGGGATAAATTGAAACAAGCCCACGAATCCAAATTGACAAACTAAAACAAAACCTTTAAAAAATATTGAAATCAAAATCAATCAAACTAAGGGACACTACTAAACACCCATTACAAAAAAAGTTGTTATATGATTGAATTACAAATGGGTAAGTTCATTCAACCACAACAACAACTCCGATCGAAATAAAATCCAAACCGGGGGACTGACAAATACCCAATAACAAAAAAAAAAAAAATCCAAACATATAAAATAAAAAATACCCATCTACGGAAATTGAATAAGAAAGCAGAGAAAAGCAAGAAAAGTATCAAACAGAGTGAGAGATTGTGGAGATGGGTCTGCGTACCAAAAAAGCAAAGAAGAAAAATATATACCTAAAGAGGTGTTGTTGTTAGTTGAAGAGGAGATGTTGGCTTCTTGTTCCTTCTTTTTCTTGGCAGCTTTTCTCTTCTTCGAACCTTTTGGCATGATTGATTGACGATTCTCTCTTGTAGGGAACGCGCACACACAAAATCACTCTCTTCAATTGCAAGGTTTCTCAGTACCCCAGATCGTGGGCTGTCGTTTGAAATCTCTCTCTCTCTCTCTCTAATCTCTATCTATGTGGGCTCTTTTAATGTACGTTGAAAATGGCAGAGAAAATGGAGAGATCTCTAAAGATTATAGTTAATTTAAAAATTTTAAAAATTTTAAATTTTAAAATTTTATGGCGTCATTTGTGAGAGTGATTGTTGTGTGTGTGTGATTTTTAAAAAAAAATTATAAAGATTCTCTGTTAATCTCCGGATCCCTCCTCTCGAGACTCTCTGTGTATGTTTTCTTTGTCTCTGTTCGGTTGACAAATGTTTTCAGGAGCAGAGCCTCTCGTTCTTTTTCTTTTTAAAAATAATTTTTTATTATTATTAATTTAAAATTTGTGTGACACAACATAATTTTGAATTAGATTGTTTTTTGGATTTTGTATCGTATTTAAACGAGGATAGGGTGGTGGTTGGTGGGGCTGAGATTGTGAGATATGAGAGGCCAGTGGGTGGTGAGGAATTTGCCAAGTTTAAATTAATTGTTAATTGTTAATTAGTTATTAGTTTTTTGTTAATGATTTTGGGTTGATTCGATTAAAATGGACAATTCTCGTATGTCAGCATTGTTTTTTTGTTAATTATGGTCGATTTGATTTACAATAGACAATTCTCGTGTGTCGGCATTGTCTTTTTTTATTTTTTTTACTAAAAAAAAATAAAATTGAGGGGAACTATAAAAGTTGTAGATGCCATAAATAAAAGTAGTCTGTTTGGGATGTGAGATACTCATTAGAGATGTTTCGAGATCTTGTTTTCATTTCCTTTTTTTTTAATTTCATATTAAAGTGATTCGGTATTGACAAAAGTGTTTGATTACTAAACATCCGACTAATATATGTTTATGTGGGTAATAAAATGTTTTTTTTTTATCTAATATATGAATAACAAAATTTATAATATATATAACGAAGCAAGATAATATAAAATAAAAAACACAAGACAATATATAGTAATTGTAAAAACATATAATAGACAAGTAATTAACTGTTCAATAATACAGTATAAATACATGTATTGGTCAAGTACGTGGCGTTGTTAAACCTAAGTTTATTCTACCCAGCAACACTCTGGATACGGATATGTCAAGGTATTCCAGCCGATATACTTTAGACCAAAATAGAGTAATAATTTATAAAAAAAAATAAAGAAATAGTCGTTTATAGTGTTTAAGCAAAATATTTCTGACAGCAAAGTAGATTTACATAAATAAGTCTCAAACTTTATTTAAGTGGAAGTTCAGAAATTTACAAGGTAGGAAGAAGAGGGAATAGTAGAACTTCGCAGAGCTTTTAGTAGGAAAACAAAATAAGCTGAAAACTGAACTTATTTAGACTGAGAGTCTTTACAAAATATATAGAGCTAAGATTAAACTATGGTTGAGCGTAAACTCTAGTCGAGTTACTTTACAAAGGATAAGATAAGTCTTCACGTGGTTGTTCACTGTATGCTTTTTGACTTGTCTTGAAATTGTCGGAGCATCTTCTTTTTATCTTGTCTCCCACATGACACTTTACTATCTTGTCGGCTTCCTAGAAGAGATAAGCACTAAGGGTCATGCCCGAAGAAAGTAGTTGGGTCCTCGCTGTTATATACATAGTTATCTGAGTCATCTTCTTCGTCCCTACCACTTTTGTCTGAACCAGTACCAGCCTGGGACATACTGGCCATTGAGTTCTTCATTTCTTCGGCAATCTTCATGAGTTCATCAGGAGTAGTTGCCGCCGCAATTCTAGCCTGATTATGAGATTTTGCCATGAGAAAGCCTGATTGGTCTGAAATTTTGCTGCAGAGAGTTGGATTCTCACTAAACCATTTGGAAACTCTTTCTTTTCCATGATTAGTAAGAGTCATACCGCTCCACCATTTAATCTTGATTTGTCTTCCAAAATAGGAAACTTTGACATTTCCCACAATTTTGTCTTGGAATGCATATTCGAGCATAAGGATCCATATTAAATTGAAATGAACAAAAAATAAAAATAAATCTGGGTAAATATCCCAATCATCTGGTTTGACAAGGTTGGAAATCCAGAAGGAATACCCTTCCTTAACTTGACTGGGGAGAAAATCAATTATGGGGCCAAATTTGTCCCACCATTCCAAGAACCAGATTGGTAGGTCAATTTTGAAATTTTTGTCAAAATAAATAAACCATGAGAGTGAATTTCCTGGGTTTTGTCCATATAAAAATTTGGTTCAAGCTTCAATATAGTCCCAGTAGGAGAAATCTGAGACGTGGAAAATTCTACTAAAATTCCTTGTTGAGTTAGGATCACCTCCCCACTACTCAAGGGTAATAATCTTGCAAATATTTATTTTTCTAAAAATTAGTTTTTCTTTATCGATTTTGTCGAAAACATCTGAAATGAAAATCGAATATGTGTCTACAAGAATAAATTCATAGAATATATGTCTTTTTAATAAGTCCTCTAGGATCCTTCCAAACAAGGGATTGATGATATCATCCGCTAGTTTTTTAGGTTCCCTAAAATAATGGTCATGCAAAAAATGTTGTTCCATGGCAAAAAACCTATCAAAGAAAGGTTTATTGACATATGAATAAATCGGTTGATGGTCCCCTAGGAAAGGCTGATTGTGAGGTTTGGGCTAAATTTTTTTCTTGTTTATTTGAATGCGGGCTTATTTTTGAGGAGGCTACTGTCTTGAACGATATGCTGTTTACGGCTAAAGGTGAAAAAGTATTTGTCATGTGTACTGGGTTTTGGCTTGGGCTTCTGCTTGATGAAGGCCCAGCAGGGGGCAAATGTGGAAGTTGTATAGGTGATGTGTGGGGTGATTGGGGCTGAGATATTAGTGAAATAGCGTACTTGTCTTTATGACTTCCTTTGGGGGAAATATGATAAGTCCATGCATTTGTCTGATAAGTCAGATCTCATGAAGCCTCTGCCACCAGGGCTTCGGCCACTACCACTACCTCGGTTTGAACTAGTCATTTGTCACCCTGTAAAAATTCTCTGGTCAGGAAATCTGGGAGACTATTTTCTGATCCTTTAATATATTCAATATCAAAATCAAAAGCAGATAAAAGGGCTTACCATCTAGCAAATATTTGTTTAGAGGCAAGATTTTTTACATCTTTTTTCAAAATAAATTTTTCCGATTGGCAATCAACTCTAAAAATAAATTTTTGATTAATCAAATCATCTTGTAATTTTTGAACTGTCAGGACGATGGCTAAAATTTCCTTTTTAATAGTCGAATACTTCTGTTGGGTATCATTCCAGGATCCTGAAACATACCTAACTAAACATTCCATGTTATCAATGGTTTGTTTCAAAATGCCACCAAATCCTATATTTGAAGCATCTGTTTCAACAGTCTTGGGGGAAGTAAGATGACAAATAGACATACAAGGGAGTTTCTTAACATATTTCTTTACATGTTGGACTGCCTTAGTATGTTCTTCTGTCCAAGGGAGAGGATTGGTTTTTAGTCTTTGAAAAAGGGGTTTACAAATGATGCTAAATTCTTTGTAAAAATTTGAAATATAATTCAGACACCCCAAAAACCTTTGTAATTATTTTTTATATTTTATTTCATCCGAAAATTTGTCAGCAAAATCTAAACTTCTTTGAATGGGAACAATTGTTCCTCTTTTGATATTATGGCCTAGAAATCTGATGTTGGTTTGGAAAAGTGTAATTTTTGGGGCCGAAATAACCAATCCCTGATATTTGACGGTTTTGAGGAATATATCCAAGTGTTTCCAATGTAGGTCAATATTTTTTGAAAATATTAAAATATCATCTATATAAACAATGGAAAATTCAGTGAAAGAATTAAAAATGTTATTCATGATGCATTGGAATTCACTATGTGCATTCTTAAGACCAAATGGCATAACATTTCATTCATATTGCCCAAAAGGGACCGTGAAAGCAGTTTTGTAACTGTCATGTTCGGCAACCTGAATTTGCCAAAAACCTGATTTCATGTCAAATTTTGAGAAAATGATAAAGTCATAAAGTCTTTTTAATAAATCAGACTTATTAGGCATATGGTATCTAATCCACTGTAAAGCATCGTTCAAAGACTTGTAATTGATAACAAGCCTAGGAAATCATCTTTCTATTTCAGCATTCTTTTGAACATAGGAAGCAGGACAGCTCCAAGGGGATTTAGATGGTCTGATAAGTTTTTTGTCAAGCTAGTCTTGAATTTCTTTCTTACAATACTCAATTAAATTAGCGGACATCTAGCTTTTGTTGGTATCCCTTTTTCACTAAAATCTTTGGTATAAGGAAGAGTAACAATGTGTTTATTCCTATCCCAGAAAGCATTCGAAATTGTCGAACAAACTTCTTTTTCTAGTTTTTCTTTAATTTTTTTTAATCTTTTCTTGTTCTTTGGAGTCTTCTAACCTGGCCTCTTGTCTTTGGAAAACTAAGTCATCTTTTAAGAAATTCAATTGGGCCTATCTTTGGTTAAGGGTAGCAATGCAGTTGCTAAGATGGTCAGGAGTATCATTCCAAATATTTTTGTTTTTCAAAACATTTAAATCTCTTACTAAAACAGGAAAGATAAAGGGAAATATAATTTCTTTTCCTAAATATTCAGTAACAATTCCTTCAGTAATAACTTTGAAGGGAGAGATCAAATAAAGGAATGGTAATCCTAGAATCACATTATGAGAAAGAGTTTTAACTATAAGAAAATCGTTATTGTAACAAACCCCGCTATTACAAACTTTGGGATTAGTGAGTTTGTATTTGATGTCCAATTGGGTTTTATTAGCATCGTAAAGAGTTTTTGTAGTAGAATCCAGGTATTTGGTAGGTACTAGAGATTCTTTTATACAGTTTAAGTCAGTTCCGGTATCAATAAGGGCACTGACTCTTATATTATAATTTGAGGTAACTCTAATGTCAACTTCAACATACCATTTTTGGATTCTCTGTATGGCATTGATATGGGAAAAATTAGAAATGTCAACTTGGTTGGGTTGTTCTTCGTCTGATTCGTCAGAGCTGTTAAAGCTGGACTGTTTTTCAAGGGGATTTCCCTGAGGTGTTTTTTGGAAATTGCTCTTCAAAGAGCAATTTGATTTGCAAATCTTGGATTTGTTTTTTCAAAACTTTTATTTCTCCTTTAATCTCAAGAATTTCTTTTTGTAAATCAGAAACGGTTACTTTTTTGGATTTGGTTTGGAATTTTCCTAAAACATTTTGTTCAAAATCAGGGGATTGAAAATGGGCATTTTTGAAAGGTTTAGTGTCGGTGAAGGGGGTATTACTGCTACTAGGGGCAGTTTCACTGGTAATTTTTTGTTGTAATTGTCTGATGTACTTAGCCTTTTGTAAAGGATCTTCAATATTGTCAGTCATGTTAATTATTAGGGAATAATCATACTGATCGAGGACATTAATTTCTTTACAAAAGCAGGGATGGGTTCCTGGTTCAAATTCAGAGGAAGAATCAGAGGAAGTATCATCCGAAGCTGATCCTCCAATGACAAGAACCTCATCTGGGGAAGATGAAGATTCGTCCAGAGATTCAGAATCAACATATAAAACTTGGAGAACCTTTTCCTTAATTTCGTCTTCAAGGTCAAGGCTCTTAATCTTGTTTTTTTGGTCAGGGCACTTATTGGGATAATGGCCTTTCTTACCATACTTAAAACACCTATTTGATTTTTTATAATGTTTTTTTTTATTAAAATTGTCGTATTTTCTCTTGATGCTGCTTTTCATAGGAATTTCCCATCATTTTTTCTGTCTATAAGTTCCCCATCCCTTTTTATGGTGTTTGTTCTTTTTGTATTTTTGGAAAGCTTTTGAAAAATTCTTTTTCTTGGGAGCAGGTATTTTGTCGAAACCGAATTGTTCACACCATGATCCTAATTCCTTTCTAGTTGTTAGTTTCTGGTGTTTGAGCTGACTTTTGAGTCTAAGATCATTACAAAGTTGCATGGCAACAACATTGATAGTGGCAATGATTTCACCATAAATCCATCCATTTAGGTCCATCTGGAACCAGTCTGACCACCCCATTTGTCTAACCATTTCGTCTCTAACTTTGTTGGAAAAGAGTTTTGGTAAACCTGCAATAAAAATTTCTTTCCAATAAGGGTTAGCATGGTCAGGTCTTTGTAAAACTCTGGTTAAAAAAATATCTTTATACCAATTGAAATCACTAAGTTTTTTGCATTTTAAATTTTGAAGTTTTGAAAAGTTTTTTCCGAGGTTGATGTTGGGGTTTCCAATGAAGTGCATTAGAATAGTGTATCATAAGACATATATTCCATCAGGTTCAGATGTAGTGATAGTAGTTTGTGTTGAAGTAGATGGTACAAAAGAGGCTGGATTGGTAGTGGGTCTGGTCGGCAATGTAGTAGTTATGGTTTTGGTATGGCTAATGATAGTGCTTCTGGCATTTAGGCTTAGGGTATGAGTCCACCATCCAAATAATTGTGCTTTGGTCAAGGATGTGACTGCGTCAGCATAAGACATGTTTTGTTTCTTGATATAGATATACCCAATGGTATGCATTTGTCTAAGGACGGTGATAATTTGGTATTCTGATAAACCATCAATGTTGAACTGATAACAGGCATTACCAGTATAGGCACAATAGGGAACAATTTCTTCATATTGTAAGTCAGGAGGAGTGGGTTTTGGGTAATAAGGTTTGATATTTTAGTAATATTTGGTATGATTGTAGCTGTCAGCTTTGTTATTAGAAGATATTTTTTTGACCATGTTTTGGAAGTCCATGTCTTCTCCATCTTCCTCACTAGAGGATTCTGAGATATTTTTGTCAAGGGTTTGGATATTTGGGTAATGGATGAGTTCTTCTTTTGGTAGGTTTCTTAGCCTTTGTTCAAGGGCTGCTAAAAGCTCTCTTTCATCAACGAGGTTGTCGAAGCATTTCTCAATGCCGGTATGGTCCGGGAACAGGTTTGGTCCAATATTTTGATCGGGCATTTTTCCTTTTGCTTTTCTAGAATTTCTGGGGGATGAGGTAGATGTCTCATAAGGAACGAAAACTTATTGGGGAAGACTTTCTTTTGTAGGGGAAATAGTGGTTTGGGAGAGGTTCAGGTCGATTTTTTCTAGTTGTTCTCCTATGGAATTTAGAAAGAAATTGGTATAATTGTTCTGTCTCATAAACACTCCTATTTGATGTGAGGACAAAGGTATGGTATTGGACAATTCCTCGTCTAATAATATGAAAGGCGTACAGAGAGTTGTGTTAGTACTACCCTCAATGTCTTCACTCGGCATTTGAATTTCGAAGTGTCTGGGAGGAGGATGAATTTGTTTTTCTTCTCCTTTCTTAGTTTTGTATGTTCTAATTTTTGATTGATCAATAACAAAACATTTTTGTTCAAAAATTTTTCTATTTGTGTACCATTCAAAAAAGGGTATTTTTTGGTTAAGCAATTCAATGTTTTCTGTCCATCTTTTATAAAACCGTTTTCTCTTATTATCCGAGTAGTTTCTTTCTTATTTTTCTCGTAATTGCTGATTATGGGGGGAATAGTAGTCAGCAATTAAAATATCAAAATCAATACTGGATTTGGTGTCAATAACGTTAATGAAACGGACAGGTGGTTCAGGGTCAATGATCTCTGTCAGGACTTGCGAGGGAGTGGGTGAGGTTTGGCCTTGGTCATAGATGTGTATTGGTTGGGCTACTTGTTCTGGGGTTTTTTGAACATAGGCCACGTGTGTTGGGTTTTCTGGTTTGGGCATGGGCCTTCTTCTTCTGTGGATTAAGTTGACAACTGGTTCACTAGAGTCTTCTTCTTCTAGGTCATAATTGGCAGCTGGACTAGGAGTAACAGTGATTGGTGTGAGGTTAGTTATTTGTCTGGGTTGTCTTAGGGCCAAACTGGGTATTTGTCTAGCTATGTTTTGTCTGGATAGGCTAGATAAGGAGTTTCTAGCTGATTGGAAGTCACTTAGTGATCTAGAGTGGTTGCTGTCATCATCTCTGAGGGACAGGCCTTTTCTAAAGGATATTCTAAGAGTTCCATCTTGTTCAGTAACACAGTCATGGAGGTTCCTCATAGGCGGCCTATAGGTAGGTTGGTCAACCTGTTCCTTGACCCAATCATCTGGAAACTTAATGTTTTCCCATTTGATCGGAACGGGTACTAAGACATTAACAGAGTGGGATGCATTAAAGCATATGGTCTGGCCAACTGGTACAGAATGAGGTATGTAGCTGGGAATAAGTCCGGAGGTTAAAACTCTGTAATGAACTCTGTAGACAAGTTTATAAGGGCTAGATTTTTCAAGGAATTGATAGTTATGGGTCTGTATGTCTATGACTAGGCATTTTTCTTTGTGTTCGTCTGTGTTTAAGGCTATGATAAAGTTTGGATAACATTGAAAATAGATAGGGCAATAAGTCAGAAAGGTTTCCGCCATACCCAATACTGATTCTTTATAGTTAGTAATTCTTTTGTCCCATAAAACGATTAATAGAGAGTTGTTTAAGTCAATTTTTGAAAGGGGTTTAATGCCTACTTGGACACTCCAAATGTGTAGATCATTAAAACCGATTTTATTGTAATGAGTCAAACTATTTTTGTTTAAAAGATTTGTCGAAAAAGTGTTATTTTGAAATTTCACATTAATCTCTTTGGTATTTTGACCCAAAAGGGTCCTGAAGTCTAGCAGTTTTTTCTTATAAATACTGCTCTGTTGAATATTAGGCAATTGCCAGTTAATTAAATCTTTGTCATCCCAGTGTGTCTCATAATTAGCCACAGATTGTCCAGTGCAACTATTCATATCATCGGACTCAATCTCAGGTCTAGAACTACTCGCAGACATGGTAAACAAAATAAATAGTAAAAATCCTAAGTTTTAACTCACAGCCTGGTCAAACGGGCCACAGCCTATAGCACATCTGGCAGACGACAAACACCCTACAGACCTATTAGGCCGGTCTTGAGTTTTTAGAGGTCCGGTGGGAAAAATTTAAAATGGACCTTTTTGTTTAATTCTACACGAATATATATAATATGTGTTTTCATAAAGTATAGTTTATGTGGTACCAATATCGAAATTTGTTTTATTTACTTTGATAACATACATATATAATTTGATAACATATGTAAACCGTTTTGAATTGGATTTTATAACATCAAAATACAAAATTCAGGATGATATGAGGTTGATTCGGTGGTAAAATCTCTTGCACATATACCACCAGGTTACAGGTTCGAGTTCTCCTCATCCATAAATATATATTCCATCTGACGAGGGATCTCTTATTTAATTACGATAAGAACCTTGAAGAAATCATATCGATTTTTATGAATTTTGATCTTTAATTTTTTATGGATGATAAATTCAATGAAATGTACCTATGAATAAAATTTGATATTTTTTCAAGCACTAGAACTATTTTTTCCGATTTTGTTAAATATAAATGTATTGGAAAAATGAGTAAAAATATAGAAAATTCATATATAAATTTCAATGAACTTATCGTATGTAAAATTTATCAGACATACACATCATTGACAAAGGATGAAATTGCCAGGTGGACATCCAAATAGGCATTCAGAAAATATCTCGCAAGATTTCCAAAGAAGAGGAACCTGAGTAAATATAAAAGTAGGTATTAAGCAAAGCCTACTCGGGATCAGTTAACGTTGCTCGGGGTTAGCTGACGTCATATTCTACTCAGGATCAGTTCAACGTCGTTCGGGGTTAGCTGACGTCATGTTATACTCGGGATTAGATGACGTCATTCGGGACCAACTAACACCATGTTCTGCTCGGGACAAACATGAAGAAACCCGAATAAAGAAGCCCAGCACAAAACTCGCACACACCAAGAATCATGTTAAAATACACAAAGATATCCACGTTGTTGACGTCGATTTCTGGATTATGCCAGAAAAGCCAACAATAACTGGATTTTGGCTATTGAATCAAAGAGAAAGAGATGCAAAGAGAGTAACAAGGATAAATTTTACGTGGTAAAACTCCGACGACCGGAGAAACATCCATGGGTGGTTGAAATATCAACCAAACCAAAATCCACTAAGAGAATAAAATGTTTTACAAGCTCTCGATCTCTCCTTTTTCTCTCTGTATTTACTGTGATTGCTAAATGCTATATTGCCTATATCTTTTCTAGACGAGATTATGGGTCTATTTATATGTTTATAGAACCCTAATCTACCTTGTACAAGTAATACAAGATCTTTGTATTTAATTGTGATTCGGTTACTTTCTTGAGGTCGATTTGTCTTCTTTCCTGTTTCGGAGTCTCATGGAAATCGAGTGAGATCCTAGTAGTGCAGTTCAATTTGGACTTGTTTCCTTATAAGAATGTAGTCTTTGTAAAGAAATCAAGTTATTTCATGATTGGGGACTCTTCTAATTTAATACTCTATTTCATTTGGGATTCCTTCCTGATGGATATCGTCACGTATTTAATGACAATCCGTATGAAATAAACACCAAGTTCTTACTCGGGTCGTATTTATTCCCGAGTAAGAATAATACCTGATGGTCCCGAGTAGTACCGTTTGAGCCCGAGTGGAAGTGTTATTTAACCAATCCCGAGTGCTGTTAGCTGATCCCAAGTAGGTTTTATTCAGTATATGCTTATTCGGGCTTTCTTCTCTTAATGATGCCTTATATGATATTTCCCGGATGCCCATTTGGGCATCCACCTGGCTATTTTTTCCTTTCTGTCAATGACGTGTATGCTTGGTAAAATTTACATACAACAATCCCCCCTTAAAATATTTTTGCCTAGAAGATTTTATTTCGGGCAAGAGTATTTTAATCATCTTGATTTTCTTTCGTCAGAATAGTCGTCTTGTCATAATGACGCATTTTAATGATGACTCTGTAATTTCGATTCGCTTTATCACGCAAGATCTTAAATGATAGCGACGTTTTAAAGTTTTGACGGTTGAGGGCTACTTTCTGTCTTGACACGTGTTCATCGTCTCTTCGTTTTTCAATATCATTTATGAGAAATGATTTTTGCTTTTCCCCAAGCGCCGCCTACGTCATCGAGTTTCGTCATAAATTTTTTCCCGTTTTGAAATCTAAGGGTTTCATGTCGTCTCATCTTTAAATTCTTCATTGAGAGACATTGTTGGTTTATTCTCAAAAATTCAGCAGAAATCTCTTTAAACTCATATTTCTTTATCCAGAAATTCGTGATTCTCTGCTTGAAGATCTTGCATCAGTCTCAATTCAAGGTTAGTTTTAATGGGACCATCTTCCCGCCATCATCTCTTTAAAATCGCTTTTGATGCATTAGAGCGTGGGGATTTCTAGTTAGTATCTTGCATTAAACGATTACTGGGGGATATCCCAATAGATGAACCTCCATTTTTAGAGGTTGATGTTTCTGGGCTTCACCCTGACGTAACTTTTAGCCCTGTATCGAGTTCTCCATCTAGTTCTGATTCTGATATTTCTGATCACAGGGTATCTTCTCTAAGGATGGGTATACATCATAGCACAAGTAAGGTATACAAGCACGGCTCGAGCAACGTTCAGACTAGGGAACAAACTGTTAACGAGGGCGATGTTGATGAAGTGTACAGGGCGTCTCGTCTTTTATTTTCTGATACTCACCCGAGTGGCTTTGATACTGAGCCGAATGTGGTCGGGCCAGCTGAGATAGAAAAATACCGCTCCCGATTCGACTTGCCCGACTCAGTCACTTTGGTTCCTGCTGGGGATAGAGCCGTATGGAATCCTCCTGAGGGCATGGTCTCGATTTACGGATCGATGCTTTGCTGCGGCGTCACACTTCCCCTTCAGCCTTTTATTGCCTGGTTTTTGGCTGAGGCAGGGATAGCCCCAACTCAGTTGGCCCCGAATAGTTACAAAGCCTTGATGTGTATGTGGCACATGTTCAGTCGAATGAACCTTTCACCGCTTTCCCCAAATGAAATCAGGCACTTCTTTACGCTGAGGCAGGTTAGCAGAACGGGGACCTATTTCCTTGCATCTACTTCTTCGAACGGTTGGGTCCCTAAAGAAGCCTAAGTGAATCGGGGAGTCGATGCTTCTGATGACCCGAAAAAGAAGGGTTTCATATGGGGATTCCCTACATCCAACAAATTTTGGAAGAACAGTTGGTTTTTTGTTGGAAGGGCTCTCGGGCTCCATATCACTGTTCGATCTGGGGATTCCCACATGGTGTTGAGTGTTCCCCGCTTCTTCTGTTCCCCCGAAGTGTGGAACAAGAAAACAATTGACTATAGCAACTCAGAGGTGAAGAGGCTGACTCGGGCAGCTGTTCGTACTCTGGAAAAGAGGAGCAAGAGCTATCTTTTCAAAGAGGAGCAAGAGCTATTTTTTCAAAGAGGATGACTTGATAAAGCTCAGCTTCTTCAAACAGATTTCGGGTCATCGCAGGGGTTGTAAGTAACCCGGTGCCCTCTGTTGTATTTCTCTGCTTTTCCATTTTCTTTTCTAATTTTTTTTTTTAGTGTTCGATAGGACGTTGTCAGCGATCTTCAGGCTCGCCAGGTGAATGCGATTCTACAAGTGAGTAGAAAGGAAGCTTCTCGTCAAGGCGATGAGGGTATTGCTCCACCCGAGCCTGATGTGGAAATCGATATTGCTGAGAAAATTTCAGAGTGCGTTGATCGGGGTGCTCAGCCTTCTACTTAAGATTTCGCTGGTCGAAGTTGCCAAGGTAAGCCGACTGACACCCAATTGCCTGAAAATAGGAAGAGGCAGTATGAGGGTCCAGGTGAAGAGCTGTTGGACGGTTTGAAGCTGGCGATTGTGGTAACGTCTTGACGGATCAAGTGTCCGCCGGTGCCGAGTTCTTTGAGTCTATTCTGGATGATCCGTTCAAAGATCCTGCTGCTGATCTTAACTTCCACCGTTCTCGGAGTGAGAAGAGAAATGCAGTCAGTTCGCCGTCTCGTCCTCTCAAAGTTCCTCGGGTAGTCTCATTCATTGACTCCAGCGACAAAGATGTTGCGGATGAGATTACCCCGAGTGTTGGTGCTGGAGCATCAGTAGATGCAGCCACTTCAGAACCGAGTAGGGCTTCTTCTACCCCCGAAGTTGGAGATATGAGGGCTGAACCTTCGGGGGTACCTTCTCCATCCTTAGAGCCGAACAGGGCTTCTCCTGCCCCCGAGTTTGGAAATCTGGGAGTTGAACCCTCGGGGGTGCCTTTATTCCTTTCTCCCCAGGATATGCTACAAGAGATGTCCTCCGGTCGGGCTTATATCGGTGAGGACCGCTGGAGCATTTTTAGAGATGGTTCACTGACCGAACGTCTCCAAAACATTTTCAACGGCGCATCTTATGTAAGTTAAATCTGACTCAGTTAATTCTGACTCAGTCTAACTTCTTTATTGTTTTGCTTTTGTCGGATTTCTAAGTATATTCTTTTACAGATGGTGGCCGAATTTGCTGAGCTTGTTCAGTCGCAGCAATGTCAAGCTGATCGGATAAGGCGTCTGGAGGCTCAGCTGAAGGCGAGTGAGAAGGGTCGTGCTCGAGCTGAGCAGGCTTATCAGCAAGAGGTCAGCTCTGTACAGATATTTGCTGACCAGTGCTTGGCGAAGCAGGTTGAAGCCGAGGACAAGGCATCTCTGGCAGCGGAGAAGGTTGCATCGCTTCAAAATCATCTTTCTTCTGCTGAAGAATCCATGCTTAAGGCCGAGCAGGAGGCAGAGCAGGCTAAGTCGGCGTATGACCAAAAAATTGAAGATTTGGAGCGCCAAGTGCTGACAGTTGAATCCCTTTCCCGAGAGGCCAGGTTGGAACTGGAAGTCCAAGGGGTGGATCATTTTAAAAGATCCACTGCTTATGACGCCCTACTCATTCGGGAATTTCAACGTGGGCTAGTTTCGGCCGGCGAGTTCTTTAAAGTCAAGAATAAGGGCGACCGAGAAGGCCCGTGCTAATGGGAGTTGTCAATCAAACACCATGTGGACCGGTCCTTGGAATCTCTTTGGATTCAGATGAAGGAATAGAGAGCCTACTGTCGTAGTCAAGGCAAAGAGCCCCATCCTATGCATTTAGAGATTCCGTCCGAGCATTCTCTCTCGACCTTTTACGCAAGTCAAGAGTCTGTCGATGGTGTAGTCCCGGATATCGGGCTAGTCCTGGTGAAGATTACAGCCAGTGGAGGGATGATATTGTCGATGATATTACTTGGCCATCTAATGAGAGCCTGCTTCTTGAGTACGAGATGGTGCCAGATCCGAGTATTGGCAAAGACTCAAAGTCCTCGCAACCTTGATTTTGTAAATTTGCAGAAAATTTTGATTCTTTATTTTTTACTTGTAAAGAACCATTCTTTGAACTGTAACCATTCTTTTAGGAGCAATAAAATTCAATTTTATTCTGAGTTGAATGGCTTTGGTTTATTTTTTGCTGATTATTGTCGAGTGTTGTATTAAACTGGCTGATGGTCGGGTAACTTAACCGAGTATCTTATTAAACCGGTTGTTACCCGAATAACTTCAATTGCCAAGTATTTTATTTAACTGGCTTCTTTGATGTTCGGGTAACTTAACCGAGTATCTTATTAAACCGGTTGTTACCCGAATAACTTCAATTGCCAAGTATCTTATTAAACTGGCTTCTTCGATGTTCGGGTAACTTAATCAAGAATCTTATTAAACCGGTTGTTACCCGAATAACTTCAATTGCCAAGTATCTTATTAAACAGGCTTCTTCGTTGTTCGGGGAACTTAACCGAGGATCTTATTAAACCGGTTGTTACCCGAATGACTTCAATTGCCAAGTATCTTATTAAACTGGCTTCTTTATTATAAACCGAGTCATCTTGAGACAGAAGTTTTCACTTGTGTTTCATACCCGGTTGCTACCCGAATGTTACATCAAGACTCACCATGATCATACGTTCGAGTCCTTATGCAATACCAAGGACGTCTCCCTAGTTTTTATGCGCAAGGGTTTGCCGAATCGTTGAGCTTTTTTTTTAAAAAAAAAGTTGCTTCAACACAGCTACGCATTTCACCTGAATTTCTCCCGATAGCGTCCCGAGCATTTTTCCAAAGTCTGGTGCATCGGGTTTGCCTTTTTACGAAGGTTATTTTGACCCTGCTCGGCTGGTATGCTCCTACAAGCTTCTCCGCCCATTCGGGATTTGATGGTCCCGAGAATTCTATTTGCATGTTCTTATTATCATGCTCTGCTTCCATATATTATTATTATCATATCCCTTTTTTGGAAATCCCGAACTAGATGCTATCCTTTCAGAAATTTCGAGTAATTTTATTTATTACTGCAAAAAATCGACAGATTTAAATTACAATTTTATTTATCCTACCAATAAAAGAATAGAATATTTAATATATATATATATATATATATATATATATATATATATATATATATTAAGGATAGAAAATCTTCAGATATTGGGCATTGCATGGTCGGGGTAACACCCCTCCATTGGGTGGAGCAATCCAATAGGCTTCATGGCCAGCTATCCCATCGATCTTGTATGGACCTTCCCGTTTGTCAGCCAGGGATCCTGCGGCTCTATTTTTTGTCTTCAACGACACCTTCCTGAGCACCACGTCTCCTAGCAGGAATTTTCTGATCCGAACACGAGAATTGTAGTGGCGAGCCACTCTTTGTTGATATGCTGTATTTCTTATTCGGGACTTTTCCCTTTTTTCTTCTAGCTCATCCAAACTTTGTAGTAACGTATCAACATTCTGTTCTTCATCGTATAGCCTGACCCGTGGGGATGCATACGATGTTTCTATGGGGATGACAACTTCTGTTCCGAAAGCTAGGGTGAACGGAGTTTCTCCTGTTGAAGTCCTTGCTGCCGTCCGATATGCCCATAATACTTCAGGAAGCTTTTCAATTTGTCATCTAACTTTGCTTTAATGGTGTGCTTGATAATTTTATTTACTGCTTCTACTGGCCCGTTTGTTTGAGGGTGAGTTGGTGTCGTATACTAGTTAGCAATATGATACTTCTCGCACAACTGTCTGAACTTTTGGTTATCAAACTGAGTGCCATTTTCGGTGATTATAGTGTCCGGAACTCCAAACCTATAAAGTATGTTTTTTTTTACAAAATTTGTGGTGTTGGCTTCCGTGATATGCACCAGCGCTTCAGCTTCTGCCCATTTTATGAAATAATCGACAGCTACTATGGCATGCTTTGCTCCACCCCCTGTCCCAGCTGGCATTGGACCGATCAGGTCTAGGCCCCACATGGCGAAGGGCCATGGAGCAGTGAGGTTTCTGAGTTTTTCTAGAGGTTGTCGGATATCGTTAGCAATCCTTTGACAGGTATTGTAACTTTCCGACCACTGTTGTGCATCTGAGAAAAGCGTAGGCCAGTAATAGCCTTGTCTGAGTACCTGATGCGCCAGGCTTCTACCTCCAGTGTGGTTTCCACAAACCCCTCCGTGGATCTCTTGAAGTATTCGATGTGCATCTTCCTCTTCCTCTGGTACACATCTCTGGAGAGCTCGGGAGAACCCCCTTTTGTATAATTCTCCTCCGATCATGGTATATCTAGCCGATCGATACCTGATGCGCTTTGCTAATACCGGATCTTCCGGGAGCACACCTTCTTCCAGGAACCTTCTCAGCTGGACCATCCAACCGTCTTGCGGTGTTTGGATTCTAAAATTTCTAAATGCTTAGGTTCAGCTGTACTCGGTTTAAGGAGGTGTGCAACTGGAATGGTCTTTGGTCTGATTGAGGTTGTTGCTGACGCTAATTTAGATAAAGTGTCTGCCTTTTCATTTTCTTCTCTGAGGATCTGAGCGATCTTGTATTCTTTAAATTTTTGGAGGAGCTGTTTTGCGATATCACGTTAGGCAATCATTCCTTCATCTTTGGCCTGGTATTCGTCCATAACCTGGTTGACAACTACCTGTGAATCGCTGAATATCTCAACTTCATCTGCCCCATGAGCTATGCAGACTCTGAGTCCAGCTAACAATGCCTCGTATTCGGCTTGATTATTGGTTGCTTTGAAATCAAATCTCATGGCACATTCAACATCATCTCTTTCTGGGGTGCGAACTACGATCCCTGCCCCACTACCATGAGTGTTTGAAGAACCATCACCATATAGTTTTCATGGGAAAATTTTATCCAACAGTCTTTTTGCTTCCAGGTTTGGTTATGTGAACTCGGCTATGAAGTCTGCCACCGCTTGTCCTTTGAAGGAGGTTCTGAGGACATAATGAATATCGAATTCACTTAACTCGATTGCCCATTTAGTAAGTCTTCCTGATATCTCTGGTTTTTGTAAGATTTGTCTTAATGGGCAATTGGTGAGAACCTGGATCGTATGGGCCTGAAATATGGTCTTAGTTTTTTTGCTGCTGAAACCAATGCTAAGGCTATCTTCTCTGCTTGTGAGTATCTGGTCTCGGCCGGTACGAGTGCCTTGCTAGTATAATACACTGGTTTCTGCACTCCATCTTCTGTTCTAACTAAGACTGAACTTGCTGCAAGATCGGTTATTGACAGATACAGCTGAAGTATTTCTCCTTTTTACGGTTTTGAGAGGATGAGAGCTTGCCCCAAGTACTCTTTTATTTTTAAGAATGCCTGCTCACACTCTTTATTCCACTCCAAGCCTTTCCCTTTTTTGATTATCTTGAAGAAAGGTGCGCACCTGTCTGTAGCCCTTGAGATGAATCTTCCCAATGAGGCTAAACACCCTGTTAAGCGTTGTACCTCTTTCAATGTTTTAGGTGAGGTCATTTCTTGCAAAGCCTGGATCTTCTAGGGATTAACTTCGATTCCTCTTTGATGGACTTGAAAACCCAAGAATCTTCCCGAATAGACTCCGAATAAACATTTGTTTGGGTTTAATTTCATCTGGTATCTTCTCAAAACATCAAATGTCTCTCGGAGGTCGCGGACATGCTCATCTGTTGAGACGCTTTTAGTCAGCATGTCATCAATGTATACCTCCATGTTCCTTCCTATTTGCCGAGTGAAGATTTTTTTGACCAACCTTTGGTACGTAGCTCCTGTATTTTTTAAACCGAAGGGCATTACTGTGTAGCAATATAAACCCTGATCCGTTGTGAAAGCTGTTTTTTCTTCATCAGCTTTGTTCATCCGGATCTGATTGTATCCCGAGTAAGCGTCCATGAAGCTGAGCAGTTCATGACCTGATGTGGCATCCACCAGTTGATCTATTCTTGGGAGTGGGAAGCTATCCTTTGGACATGCCTTGTTTAGATCCGTGAAATCTACGCACATCCTCCATTGTCCATTTTTCTTCTGAACGAGGACTACGTTTCGACCCACTGAGGATAGCTGACTTCTCTGATTGATCCAGTCGCTAGTAGCTTTTCCACCTCTTGTTTGATTGTTTGACTTCTTTCAGGATTGAACGATCTTCTCTTTTGTATTACCGGTTTGGCATTCTGGCTAACTACGAGGTGGTGGGATATTACTCGGGCATCTATCCTGATCATATCTTCGTGACTCCAGACGAATACCTCTTTGTACTCTCTAAGCAGATTGGTCAAGTCTCGCTTGACTTTTCCTTCCAAGTTGGCCCCAATTCTGATTTTCTTGTCCGGTTTGTCTTCTTCGAGTAGTATTTCATCCAATTCTGTCTTGTATTCATTCGAGCCTTCCCTTGGATCCAGTTCGAATGACAAGGATTCTTTACACTGATTTGGTTGCATTATGGTGCATACTTGTTCAGCATCATGCTTGTCTCTGTATACTGACAGATTTGCTCTTCGGGCCATCTCTTGGGATCCCTTGACTATCCCAACCCCTTGTTCTGTTGGGAACTTGATCATTAATGCATAAGTGGCCGTCACGGCCCTTGTTTTATTCAAGAATGGTCGGCCCAATAATGCATTATACGGCCAATTATCCAAGTCAACTACCACGAAGTCGAGCAGGACAGTCCTCTGGCATGGTGCCGTTCCGATCTTCACAGGTAGTTTTACCGTCCCGAGTGACCTGACCTCTATTCCCCCAAATCCTCTTAATGGAGTATGGAAATGCTGTAAATCTTTTCGGTCTAGTCTTAGCTGGTCGTATACGGTCACGTTTAGGATGTCTGCTGAGCTCCCATTATCTATTAAAATTCTCCGGACTTTCCTATTGCCAATCCGGACACTTATAACCAAAGCGTCATTAGGTCGAACATCGATGCCATGGGAATCTGTCTCTGTAAAGACTATTGGGTCCCATCCTTCCTTTATCCTTTTCGGGTCTGGTTCAACTGAGTTTACGTCGAAGTTATTCCTTGCTTCTACTGCTTCTCGAATTTCCTGAGTTCGTTCTCGGTTGCTTCTCCCAGTAGAAGGTCCTCCGAAATTTGTATGTATTACTTGATTGGCTTCGGGGCTAGTTCTTTGGTTTTGACCAGGGTTGTGATCAACCTTGACTTTCTTGGTTTCTGGTCTCTAGTCTTTTTTCAAGATTACATCCCGCAGGTGCCCTTCCCGAATAAGAGTTTCTATGTAATCTCTGAGCTGAAAACACTTTGAAGTTTCATGACCGATTTTTTTATGAAACCTGCAATACTTGGTTGTATCTCTCCCGGCGAACTGTGATTGTCGCCGCGGTTCTTGCACCATATTCTTTTCTTCCAAGCTGGCTAGAATTTCTTCTTGTTTTTTCCGAAGAGGGGTGTAATTGGTATATCTGCCTTGGTATTTCTCTGTGGACCGTTCGGCGTTGGGCCTATTACCCTCATCCTTGTTTTTCTCCTTGATGTTCCCTTTCCGTTTTTCCTTTTGATTCTGCCCCTTGGATTAGGTATTCTTCTGTTCAGGCTTTCCTCCATGCATAGAGCTTCCTCTTGTAGCTAACTTTTCTTCCTCGGCCAGAGCGTATCCTCCCGCCATATCCATCATGTCGGCATACCTTGTCAGTCGTGCTCTTCTCAAATCGAAGGATAGTCGTCCATTCTGCAAGTTATTGGTGAAGGCAACAATAATTGCTTCATCAATAGCGCTGCCAATTTCTGATACTGCTTGGCCGAACCGGCTCAAGTATTTTTTTAATGACTCGTCCTTCCCCTGTTTTATTTGAGAGAGGTAGGCCACCGACTTCTTTCTGTGAACGTTGCTCAGGAATTGCCTTGAGAAGGTCCTGCTCAACTCGCTAAAATTTCCGATGCTTGCTGGGGGTAGTCTTCCGAACCATCTTGAGCCTGTGTCCTCCAGTGTTTGCGGAAAGTTTAGGGGGTCACTGCGGGCATATTGAGCCATGGCACTTTTAGAGCGTCTAACGTGCTCTTTTGGATCTGTATCTTTTTTGAATTGCTCCACATGCGGCATCCTGAATCTTTCTAGGAAAGGGGTCTGTAAAATCTCCCTGGTAAATGGACTGTCGGAGTCATCATCGAATAGATCGTTACAGCCATAACGTCTGACTAGTGCCTCAATCTGTTGCCTGTTATTCTCTACTTCTCGAGTTAGGCTCTTGATTGTGACATCTCTGTCCCCCAACGGGCTTCCTTGACTGTTGAACCGTTGGGTAACTGTCATTCTTTCCTCAGATTCTTCACTCTGATGCTGGAACCCTTGTGTGACTCTATGATGACGTTTACGATGGTGTTGATCACTGTCTTCTGATGATGACCGTTCTCTGCGTCGATCGTATTTACGATGTCTGACTCGTATTGTTTGATTGCGATCCAGCCTCTGGTGATTTTCCTCTTCTAGTGTTTTCTGTCCAGCTGGATTGATTGAGGAAGAGTTCGTTCTGGTTTCTGGCATAGTTATTCCTGGCCCCACCACCATCGAACAGAGCCTTGCGGGTGGAGGATTGGGAGTATATGCTCCTGCGGCCAGTAGATCAATCCATTCCCTTGCTGCGACCGTCACCAATTGCTGCAGGGCCTATTAGAAACGCAGCGTAAGATCTCTGCTGGTTGGAGGAACTTGCTGGATCCCCGCCAGGTGCGCAGGCTGGTTTTCTGTGTTTGCTGTAGGATTTTATGACGTATTGCCAATATGGAAATCGCCTGGTGATTTTTGGCCATTCCCTGAACTATTTCTGCTTCCTGTCATTGCTTTTTAACAAGTTCGGAGGTTCACCCCCTCCTTCTAGCGCCGATTGTTGACGTCGATTTCTGGATTATGCCAGAAAAGCCAACAAGAACTGGATTTTGGCTATTGAATCAAAGAGAAAGAGATACAGAGAGAGTAACAAAGATAAATTTTACGTGGTAAAACTCTGACGGCCGGAGAAACATCCATGGGTGGTTGAAATATCAACCAAACCAAAATCCACTAAGAGAATAAAATGTTTTACAAGCTCTCGATCTCTCCTTTTTCTCTCTGTATTTACTGTGATTGCTGTATGCTATATTGCCTATATCTTTTCTGGACGAGATTATGGGTCTATTTATATGTTTATAGAACCCTAATCTACCTTGTACAAGTAATACAGGATCTTTGTATTTAATTGTGATTCGGTTACTTTCTTGAGGTCGATTTGTCTTCTTTCCTGTTTCGGAGTCTCATGGAAATCGAGTGGGATCCTAGTAGTGCAGTTCAATTTGGACTTGTTTCCTTATAAGAATGTAGTCTTTGTAAATAAATCAAGTTATTTCCTGATTGGGGACTCTTCTAATTTAATACTCTATTTCATTTGGGATTCCTTCCTGATGGATATCGTCACGTATTTAATGACAATCCGTATGAAATAAGCACCAAGTTCTTACTCGGGTCGTATTTATTCTCGAGTAAGAATAATACTTGATGGTCCCGAGTAGTACCGTTTGAGCCTGAGTGGAAGTGTTATTTAACCAATCCCGAGTGCTGTTAGCTGATCCCGAGTAGGTTTTATTCAGTATATGCTTATTCGGGCTTTCTTCTCTTTAATGATACCTTATAGGATATTTTCCGGATGCCCATTTGGACATCCACCTGGCTATTTTTTCCTTTCTGTCAATGACGTGTATGCTTGGTAAAATTTACATACAACACACGTCAAAGAAGAATCTCAAGAAAAATAGAATACCTAACAGGAAAAAGGTTCCAAATCAGACAACAATTTTATTTCTTAAAAAAGACTACGCATTTATAAGGAAATAAGTCCTAACTGGACTATATCACTAGAGTCATTTCTTTATACAAGTCTCCGAAATATGAAAGAAGACATACTATTTCGAACAAGTAACCAATCATAATTAAATACAAAGATCTTTTATTACTTGTACAAAAAAGATTAGGGTTCTGTGCACATATAAATAGACCCATAATCTCGTCATAAAAATATATAACAAATACGGAGAGAAAAAAGAGAGATCGAGAGTTGTAAATCTTTTTCAATAGTGGATTTTGGTTCTGTTGTTTATTCAACCACCCGTGGTCGTTTCTCCGGTCAACGGAGTTTTACCACGTAAAACTCGTGTCAAGTTACTTTCTCCTTCTCTTTCTCTTTGAAATCATAGTTAAAATACAATCTTGTTGACTTTTCTCACGCATCCAGAAATTGACGTCAACAGAACTTATCATCCAAAAAATAAAATCATATCAAAATTTATAAAAATCGATAAGATTTCATTAAGGTTCTTGTCGAAATTAAAATAAGGGATCTCTCATAAAATATTCACTCATATACATACACACACACACACACACACACACACATATATATATATATGTATGTATGTATGTATGTATGTATGTATGTATATATATACTAAATTCATAATACGCATCAAATCAATATATTCCAAATTGTTGACCTTGTGTTTTTCACATTGCAGTCATCCTCCTTAAAGTCCACTTTACAAGTTCAGTTAGATTTAAGAATGTCCATATTAATGCTTTATGAAATTGAATTTGATTACGTGCATATGTTTGGATTTTGTTTTTACAAATATTTGGATTTTTTTATATTCAGTGAACTCTTAATATTTACACTGAATTTGATCACTTGTATATATTTGGATTTATTTTTTTATAAATGTTTAAACTTTTTTTTGTTCAATGAACTCTTAATATTTACACTGAATTTGATCACGTATATATATTTGGATTTTTTTTCCAGATGTTTGGACTTTTTGATGTTCCATGAACTCTTAATATTTACATTGAATTTGATCAAGTGTATATATATGGAATTTTTTTTAAGTTATAAATTTATTGTTTTTAATCAACTCTTAATATTAAGAGTGATTTGTTCATCGAAAGATAAAAACATATAATTGAATCATATTAAGATTTATACACTGTATCATTACTCAAAGTCACAACAAGTGTTGAATATATGATAATGACCGGATGTTTATTCTCATTGCATAAGAGGGACATGGATAAATAGTAAAAAGACAAGGACATTGATCCACGGGTTTATAGTTTGAATATGATTTCAATGATGTAATTTTGGGATGTTTATTTTTTTTTTGTATAAAAGGGAAAATGAAAAAGAGAACAAGTGAATAAGTGATGAAACCTTATAAAAAGTGAGTGAGAGAGAGAGAAAGAGATGGACACATGCAGCTGTCTGATCTAATTGTCTGAAGAAAAATAAAAATAAAAACTGAAATGGGCATTAAAGAAATACTTGAAGGCTCTTTTATTCTGTTTTTACTTATGTAATTGTTGGGCTTTGTTTAAAACAAATACTTGACTCTTTTCTATCCAAAGTAAATTGTATATATTTTTTTTAAGAATAAAATGTATCTATTGGACCTTTTTAATTTCAACATATATATATATATATATATAGTGATTTTTCAGTCAGTGCGCACTTATATAAGTTATATTAGTGCGTTGCATGTGGACCATTAGATTTACATACTTTGACTCCAGGTGTATACACTTGTCAAAACTTCTCCATAATCAATGGTCCACATGTAAATATATGTATGTACTGACTGGAAAACCACTTTATATAACTCAATATAACTCGTTACAAGTAAATATATGTCCCTTCAAAGG
The DNA here is from genome assembly GCA_032871835.1 of Dipteronia dyeriana. NCBI lineage: Eukaryota > Viridiplantae > Streptophyta > Magnoliopsida > Sapindales > Sapindaceae > Dipteronia > Dipteronia dyeriana. Next base: position 75,744,053 of record CM065301.1, on the reverse strand, counting down.
ATGGGCAATGGGCAGGCACCCCTGAAAATCAGGCTCAGGGTCGACCCTATGTCTATAGGCCCTATCACAAGAATATTTTTTTTAGTGGGGCCGTAATTCTGAAAAGATAGATTGCTTATCTTTTCTTTCATCTCGGGAGAAATACGACTGGGGGGGGGCGGCTAGTTCAAACCCCTCAGGTAAAATAAGAACGGCCCCTACATTCAACCCTCTCTTTTTACCATTAGCAAGAACTTGTTTCAGTTGCTTAAATCCTAAATACAACGAGTTACAGCACTTTAATTTAAAGAAGGGAACCCCGAGTTGTTTACAATCAAGAAAGTCTCAAGACTACGCGTGTTTTGCTAGGAAAAATTCGGCGAGTTATAACAACAAAGGAGAATAAAGAATAAGGGATTTCGGGTCTTGTCTTTTGTTAATCAGGCGACACCCAGATTTGAACTGGGGAAAAAGGATTTGCAATCCCCCACCTTACCGCTCGGCCATGCCGCCAAAATGTTTTTTGTTTTCAACGAAAGAAAAGACAAAAAAAAAAAGAATCGACCGTTCGAGTCTTCCACCGAATTGCATGAGAAAAACGAAAGTAAGAGAGGCATATGTTAATGTTATGTAATATATATCCATATATATTGAATTGCGGATACAGAAAGGATAGAATCATTTATGACAAGAAATCGAAACACTTTTCAATATAGGAATCCGCCCAAAATAGGAATGGGCTAGGGTTATGAACTTATAATCTATAATCTAATGATCGAGTCGATTCCATGATTATAAGTTCATTCCATACTGGACCAGACCAGAATAGGATTCTCATTATGAGAAGGGGTCATTCGAGGGTATCTAAATAGATACCAACTACTGATCATCGCCTTGGTAAGCTATTGCCTCACCAACTAGCTAATCAGACGATTCTGATATAAGAGGTAAAGACGTTCAATCACAACCACACTTTGGGTATGAGTGTGATTATTTATTAATGTGGAGCTATGAGCCCACTGTGAATGTGTGGTTGTGGATGAAGGTCCTGATATAATAAAACCCTGACGATTCTGATAGGAGAATTATATATATATATATATGATGTCTAAACAAATATTTAAAAGTTGATAATAAATGCACATGATTTCTTAGCAGAGACGATAGTTTACCTCCCTTTCACATCTAATAGTCAGGGGTTGAGTCCCATAATGCACATTTTATGATCCCGATTTAGGTTATGAATGTAATACTTAAAAAAAAGTTGATAACAAATAACAATACTATTTTATTCATTATTAATTAATTTGATCAAATAATCATAATATTATTTAGGTTAAATTATTTAAAAAAAAATATAATCACATAAATAAATTAGAAAAATACCAAAATTCATATTATGGTTTAAAATAACAAAATTAAATAATATATATTTTTATTAAAAAAAAACAATGAAGACGAAGTAAGGTGAACCTCTTATTTGTCTCTATTTAAAGGAGTCTATGTCAATGGAAGGAATAGGAATAGGGAAGATTCCTCTATCTCTGTTCTCTGGAAAATAGAGGTGGGGATATCTTTCTTAGTTTCTTTTATTTTTTACATCCCGTTAATTTGACCATATTTCTAGAGAACTTTTTAAAGTTAAATTAAAAGAAGAAGAAGAAAGGATCAATGTCTTTTTTTTTAATAGATTAATGTCTTTTTTTTTAAAAAAAAAAATATATATATAGAGAGAGAGAGAGAGAGAGTGATGATGGATGTAAAATACCAACATTTTTTTAATTTATATTTTCATTAAAAAATATTAACGAAATTTTGGTAAGTAATTATTTGTGATTTAAAGAGAAAAACATTGATTTATTCAAGTACACGAGACATTTTTATAATATCCAATGAAATAATTGATCCGAAGTTGTCTTTATATAATTAATACATGTATATAGATAGTAACCTTTGTAGATTTGTAGGGCATTATCCACGACTGGTTTGGTCCAAAGTAAATGATTTGGTCTATATACATATATATATTCTTTTACAAAATATGATGAAATGAAATTGATTCGATGGTAAACCCTCTACACCTGTATTACGAGATTGAGGATTCGTGTCATTTCCCTCTAAAAAAACCCTGATTTTATATAATAGTATAAAAATATTCTCGTATAAAATATAATTAATGTTTTTTAAAATTATTTATTTTAATATTTATCATTGAATCTTTCATAGGTAGACATATTTACATAATCTAATATTCAAAAGTTAAATAATCTATGGAAATCGAGAGATTGTCATATTGCATTAAGCTTTTTTTTTTTAAAAATAAAATATATATAAAACTTATCTGTACATTACTTTTTAACAGAACTGGTAGTGTGCATCCCATTCACATATACGGTGAGGGGTTCAAATCTCATCGGACGTATTTTACAAGCATGTGTGGGGAGTTTTTTTTCCGGGTTGTGGAAAGTAGTTATCTCCCGTTATGAGAATAATCCGAACCATACATATATTATTTGATCTCAATAGGTCTCGACAGTCCTATTGTAATAGTTCTTGTAATATTTAAATTTATATATAAATTGAATGCATGCATGTTATAATCCATAATAACTTGAAAATTGAATTGATAATTTATCTTACAATTTAGTGATAAAGAGTAGGAGTCATTTGTCCAGATGGTTTGGACCTGTTTATCTGGTTTAAAAATGATGTTTTAATTTGTGTATAACCAATCAAATTGAGTCATGTATATATACTTTTTTTTTAAAAACATAATTGAATATAAATTATAGCGGTTAACGTGATCCAATTTGATCAGTTAGATACAAATTGAAACTCCATTTGTAGACATATGATTTAAATCCTTATATTAATATGGGTCTTGCATGTAAAGTAGGATCCCAATGGTAATCTTTTCAAAATTTTGGAATTTTAAATTATAAGTTTGAAATTGAACAAGAGGCCGTTAAACCTTTTTGACTAATTGCCTAACAATTCAAATTATCAACATATTTCATCGTCCTTTCACTCCCAAGTCCCAACTAAACTGTATAAAAATTAGGTTTCGATTAATCCGTGGTATAACATCTTTTTGAACCAAAGTATAATAAAAAGAATATCTCTCTCCTAAATCTTGAATTGTCACTGTATTTAACCAACCGTATTATCACTAGTAATGGAGTTCAGCCGTTGCTGCACCGCCCGTTGATGTGCCACCTGTTGCAGCGCCGTGGTGATCACCATGAAGGAGGAATATTAGAAAACACAGATGAAGTATCCCATTTGACCTGGCTTATTAATTTACACATTTGAGCTACACTAAACTGTATAAATTATTTGGACAAAAAATTTAGACAATCTGAAATTACTCCTTTTCAAATAATTTAAATATATGAAAGTGTACTAAAGTCTTTTTTACTTTCTAACAAATTGCAGGGTCTAATAATTCACGATACTATAAAGAACTCCCAGTCCACAAACCATTTTTTATATAGCCAGTATATTACAAAGAAATGTTTTACTACCAAATAAATTATATAAATATTTTTATTTTACTAAGACCAAAAAAAAAAAAAAGGTCTAGTGATAAACCCCTTAGGGTCAGTCATATTAAAAATTATAATTTATTTTTTTAGGAAGTGTTTTTAACTATACCCTGAAACTCTAAATTATATCCCAATTTTTGATTTTACTTGTATACTAGTTCACAATTACTTAATTATTACAGTAAATTACAAAAATTTTAATCCATTTTTTTTATCTAATGGTTATTTTTATCTTTTTTGAAACCTTGATTAGAATCTAATTGATATTAAGTATGCACTACTCAGCAGAATATGAACTATAGATTTTGTTTTTTTCTTTCTGTACTTGTATAATGTTTTGAAATTAAGATATAATGTTTTGTTATATATATATATATATATATATATATATATATATATATAATATGTTAAAATTATAAATATAATTATCAAGTAAAAAGATATTACTGATAAATAGTATATATATTTAAAATATAAATTTAATTAACATTATATTAATTATTTAAAACTATAAATATTATTGCATTTAATTACCCTTTTATTGTGTCGCTAAAATAAATATGAATTATTAATATATGTATTTATATATATATATATATATATATATATATATATATATATATATATATTGATAGTAAAATTATAAATATTTATAAAATAATTTTACTTTGCGTGACATATTTTATGTATCGTTAAAAGTGTTGTTATAGGTAACAAATGAAGCTCTTTTGATATTTATGGTGATACTATGCTTGTGTAGCAAAATAGTAGTTTTTAAAGACAAAGATCTTAATGCGTCGCCTATTCTGATCTACTACAGGGCTAGGGCGACGAGGTGGAAACACTTGTTTTGGTGTTGCTATAATCATTTGACGACACAGAGTTGAGAATCGGTGACGTCTAGATGTACAATAAAGGATTCGAGATATGGCCACAATATTATCATCATCAACAACAACAGCAGCAACAAAAAATGCAACAACATAAAAAATGAGCTATTATCTCTCGTTTGGAGTGGGTCATAGTCGAAGAAACTTAATCAACATCTGTGATCATGACTCGTCGCCATGATCGGGTTTTGCTATATATGATGATGATGAGACCTGGAAGTAGTGGTGGTGGTGGAAGTGGAAGTGGTGGTGGATGAATGAAGTGTCAAGATTGTGGTGGTCGAGTGAAGAAAAACTGCATGTCCACATATGACATGCAAAACTTGTTGTAAAAGCTGAGGGTTTCAGTACCAAACACATATTTTGAGTACATGGGTTCCTGCTGCTAAAAGGATTGAGAGGCATCAACAACTTGCAGCTTTGCAAAGACAACACCAGAATCAACAACAACATCAACAAGAACAAGAACAACAACAATTTCGAGGAGAGAATTGTAATGCCTGTGAATTCCAGAATCATGGACCCCGAACCTTCAAATGCATGACTCGTGTGCGGGCGCGACCTCCGGTTGGACCGTGATTTCCTTATTAAATCAAAAACCTAATTTTGTTGGTGAGTTTAATCTCGATTTGAGTTCGCTGGTAGTGGTGTGCTTAGGCCTACCACTGTTGAACCGTTGTATCCTGAGAGACAATCGCCTAATACACATACGGTGTTGTCCGACGAAATTGTCTTAAGGACACCGTGAGAAACACAGGTCTCAGTTCTAAAATTGTTTCTAACATGATTTTGTTGTTACTTTTTGATTTCCAGATACCAGCCAGGTTTGTTTTGTAATTACGATTAACAATAATTAGATCAAGAAGGAGAAAAGAGATTGAGAAAAGGTATGAGAGAAAAAGAGGGAGAATTTAGAGAGAGAGAAAGAGAGATTTGTAAATTCTTGTCTGTTTTTTCCATTGCATTTCCACGTTTAATACACAACTCTGCTATAGGTAGCCAATTAACCCAATTCTTATGTCTAGACCCAGTCATATATCGTAGGTAGTTTTTCAAGCATTTGTTGAGCCTCTCGCTTTTTCTGTCCATTTGTGGGTGGTAGGCGGAGCTCAAACACAACATAGTCCCCACTAGCTTAAATAAACTATGCCAGAACAAGCTTGTAAAAACTTTATCTCTGTCACTCACCATAGTAGAGGGTAACCCATGCAATTTATATATGTTGTCAAAAGAACATTTTATCAACTTGTATAGCTGTGAATGGGTGGGCTAAGGAAATCAAATGGGTGTATTTATCTATGACCACCAGTATAGTATCTTTACCTCCAGAATTAGGCAATCCCTCTATGAAGTCTAATGCAATGTCATGCCATGGTTTAGTAGGAATTGGCAGTGGTTGACGAAGGCCGGGGGTCAGAAAGTGTTTCGGTTTGCACTGCTGGCAAATGGGAAAACCTGAAACCATTGTCACCACATTTTTGTTGACCGAGTCTTAATAGAAAAACTGTTGTTAATGGCCAAATTTGGTAAGGGACCAAAGGAAAATTTTTCACCCTTTCATGCGAGGGTCCAATCCTAGGTCGATGTAGCGAGGTATCTAGGATCCCGAGGTCGAGGTACCGCACGACCTCATAAAAGCGAGGCGAGGTCGTCCATACCCTATAAAACATGTTGCGCATCTTCAGCCCGGCTACCTCGACAAAGCTCCTATATAATCGGTCAAACTCCATGAGGAAGCTCGACGTAATCTAACTAAGCCCCCCACTACAAGTTCGGGACCCCTGAGGATACCCCTTCTCTAGGTTGGTTAACTTAAGCTCCAATGAAGCGCAACATATTTAAATCGAACTCAGAGCGTTGGGATAGGAGCTTAAAGCACACCTCACCTCCGAGATAACAAGTGTCATGCTAGGCAAACTACACGAGGTACGCCGCTAGGGTAACGTACATGATCAAAATTGCACTCCAACGTGCATCAAACCACTGCGTGCATGCAAAACAAGGTGAAAGAGTCCAAAAAGGAAACAAACATATTTCCCTTATATACTCGAACTGTCAATCATCCGAAGTCAACTACATTTAAGAGATTATATCCCGCCAGAGGAAAGAAGGAGATTCCGTCATTCAAGTGGATGAATCACCAATCCTAAAGAGTTTACGGTATAAAGGGATAAGTAATGGCACACAAGAAAGGAGGATCCTATTTTTTATCTCCTACACAAGTTCCACTTATACAATGAGGCAGAGTTCTCCCTGCAGAACGTGGCTTGTAATTCGCCATAAGAGTTGTCCACTTATCGATAAAAAATAACTTCACCACCTCCAGTATTCTCCGAGAGAGAGAGGGAAAGGGAGAGAGAGAGGTTGTGAGGAATATTTCTCATTGTAACATCTCCATATCGATTAATAGAAAGCCTTATTTCCCGTTTTGATGGTAACCCGACCTTAAATCCAGCTTTGTAAACACCTCTGCCCCATTCAATTCATCCAATAATTCTTCAATAATTGGTATAGGAAATTTATTCTTACCCGTAATCTTATTAAGTTCCCTATAATCAAGACAAAACCTCCAACTGACATCCTTTGTCTTTACTAACAGTATCGAGGAAGCGAAATGACTGTTGCTTACTCTTATAATCCCATTAGCTAGCATCTCATCCACTATCCATTCAATTTCATTTTTTTTGGATGAAAATATACCTATAAGACCTCACATTTATATGTTTACTGCCGTGTATTAAGGGTATGTGATGATCTAGGCTATGGTTTTGGGCTCTTGGAATAGGTTTTCGAATTCCTCCAACATAGGTTCTACTTCTCTAGGCACCATAACGGATTTTTCCTCCATTTCTAAGGAGTAAAGCCGCACAATTGGGTCAACTCTTCTTTGAGCCTCTTGTAGTTGTTCCATCCCTACTTTCCCTTATAGCATAGTAAGCTTCCCTTCCTCATTAATTACTTGTAGGGTAGCCGACCTTTCCTTCCACATAAAACTCATACTTATCTTGGAGGCATCCAAGGGAATGAGTCCAATTTCCCTCAGCCATTGCATACCTAGGTCTGCATCATATCCTGTCATGGTTAGAAGCCTCATCTTTATAGCGAACTCCACTCCTTGTAGGGACCATGAAAGATTTGGGCACTTAACTTGGCTACTAATTTTTCATCCATCTCTTATAGTGACCCATATAACATTAGTCTCCAACACTTCTACTCCCATAAACCTAGCTGATTCTAGGTCTAAGAAATTATGGGTGGTCTACCCACTGTCCACCAAGATAGTTATCTTTTTATTCTTAACTCCCCCCCCTAACCTTGATGGTTTGTAATCCTGCACTTTCTGTGAGGGCATGTAGTGTGATGATGATCTCTTCTTCCCCTGTCTGCACTTCTTCATTATCACCAATCTCTTTTTCTTCTTCACCATCCTTCTCTTCATCACAACAGAACATATAAAATTGCTTCGTAGCGTATTTATGCCCATAGGTATACACCTCATCACAATTATAACATAACCCTTTGTCTCTCCTAATCTTCATTTCAGTAGGCGTTAGTCATTTTATGGCTATTGGTTGTGTCTCTTTCTTGTAGTTTGGGGCAGCGAGCTATGACCATCTATTGGCGATTGGGTTGGAATCGTTTTGTTTGTTAGAGCTAGTGCATGGTTTGGGTTTTTTCACTTCTAATGAAGCTTAGCCAACTGATAGCAGTATTCAAATTAGGTGGGTTGAACATTTGAACCTAATGCCTAATTTTCCATTTTAGCTTGCTAATAAAGTTGTGTAGGAAAAACTCCTCCGTGAGCCAAACGTTTTTAGCTATTAGCCTAGGTTTCAGCTCTTCAAACCTATATTGGGAATCTGTCACAGTGGTGGTTTGGTATAGATTATGGAACTCTCCAAACACATCCTCTTGTCCCACATCCAAAAACCTGGTTAAGAGAGCTTGTGTGAATTCTTCATAACCAAAAACCGATTGAAACCACGCCTCTGCCCTTTTTTCAAAGTGAATCAAAGCTATTAAAACCTTTTGCTCAGAAGCTACAGGGTGTACTAAAAAAATCTTTCACATATCCTAACCCATGCTTTTGGGTTCTCTCCATCAAACTTGGGAAATGTAAGTTTTGGGGGTTTGAGTGTAGGATATGTAGTTTCCTTTTGGGTAGAGTTTGATTGCCTTTGACTCCTTTACTCTCCTCCAGAGATCCCAATCCATTTTCATCTCTTCTTACAAGCCTATTCACAATCAGATCATGAAGCTTAGCTAGCTGGTCATCCACCTTAGAAAATTGGTTAACTACTTCATTTTTGAAAAACTCTAAGCCTTCATCCGATTTTTGTAGTCGACTCCCTAATTGCCCATGTCGACGAATCTAGCTTCTAGGGCTTGGTGCTGCCATGTTCCTTCTACCATTGTTGAGGTCTGTCTCCAAATCCTCTTCTGATACCAGATGTAATGCTTGTGAATTCCAGGCTCTGTTTTGTGATATGCTTTTTATATTTTTCCTTTCCTTTTGTGATGTAATTAGATTACCAAGGAGAAAAGAGATTGAGGGAAGGCACGAGAGAGAATTTAGAGAGAGAGAGAGAGAGATTTTTAAATTCTTGTCTGCTTTTTCCATTGCATTTCCACGCTTAATACACAAATTCGCTGGAATCAGATTGGAACAATAATCTGTTACAGATGTGACATCAGTAAGAATTCAATACAAAATATCTAAACTTAACAGAACAAACAGATTGACTTATGGCTCGATCTGTTAACTTGACTAACAACTCTGACTTAGCTAGAACGACTATGTTTTGGCTTCTACAAAACCACACCAGTTGGTGGCGTTTTGCCTTTGGGAAAAATAAAAGACTTGACTCTTCTTCAGACCAAACACACTTAGCTTCTCTTCAACCACTCCATCGAATCTTAAATCACTAGAATCCCCAAAACAGCGAGACCCTAAATCTGAAATTTCTCTTCCTTACTTAACCTAAAATCTCCAAACCTGACAAAGGCAGAAAGAGAATCAAGGTGATACTTCTACTACTCCTATTACACCTTATCTTGCCTGCACTACTCTTTTACCCACCACCAATACAGGTAATATAATACGATCATGTCATGCAGTGCCGTATCGTGCAATGCTGTGTCGTGTCATATTTGTACGTATCTAATATTATTATCTCTATATATTTTCTTTAATCATTGTATAAATACCTCATATTCAGTTTTGCTTATATATATATATATAATTATTTTTTATCCAACCCAAAGAATAAGACTCCCTATTATACGATAAACATTCTTGGTTTCTAAGTAATCAAAAACCCATTAGAAATTTAGAACTAGGAAATCTCTTAACAAAATTTTCATAAATAAGGAAAAATCCTTTTAACAAATAGTTCTTAAACAAGGAATTAGACTCCGTAAACAATTTGATTTGTTTGGTTTACTTTCAGAATAAGTCAAATCGTAACAGAATTAAGAAACTAGAGCATCATGTCGTTGACGAGATAATGTACCACTCACAAGTCACAACTATGCGTGTGAGTGTGGGTTTGAGCCCCATCTTCCTAAAACCTCCGAATTATTGAAATTTTTAAAAAAGAAAAACCGTTGGATACTTTTGATCCAATCAAAGCCTAGTACTCCATATTTGGGCCCATTGGCCCGTTACACATCAAATTATGAACATCGAAAATAGAGAAATGCCGTTATGAGTTATGACAAACTTCAGAAGCTTTTTCACTTTGAGCTCGAGAAACTGAAGTTGGAGGTTTCACTGTTGCTACCAGGCTGTGACCTCTCAGATCTGACCCTTTTCCATTTTCTTAAAGCACCAAAGTTCTTTTTGTTCTATTGAAGGGTTCAGAAAAAGAAACATAAATCATTTCAATGGATTCATTGAGAAGACAAGCGAGCAAGCTCAGAGACCAAGTTGCCAAACAGCAGCAGGTGATCCTATCAATTACCCTCCTCTTTTTCCATTTCTGATTCTGGGAAGTGGGTAATTTTTTGTTTTGTTGCTAAGAAAATGTAGCAGCAGAAAAAAAGAAAAATTTTCAGTTGAATTAAGCCCATTTGTGTCCTGGATTCTGTCTGTTAATCTATGGTCATATGGATCTGTTGAGTGGTAAAGATTATATGTTTATATGCTTATTTGTTTTGATTTTAGGCTGTAATAAAGCAACTGGGTGGGACTGGTTATGAAAGCTCCAATGTCATGGTTATCGATGAGGTTGAGCTGCAGAGACATCAACAGCTGGAGAAACTTTACAGATCCACTCGTGGAGGAAAGGTAGGGACTTTTTGTTGTTTTTCATTGTTTCCTCTTGAGGCTGAAAATTGGAATAAACAAGTTTCTATTTTATAAAACACTGGCTGATTGGCCCCTCAATTGATTACTGGAATTATTTCCTTTATCTCATATTATTCCACTGCAATGGAGCCATTGTGTATTATTAACGAATAAATACCAAGAAGGAAAAGTTTGAGCTTATGTACCACTTTTTCATTGAGGGGTGTGCCTGGAGAAAAGGAGTGGAAGGAAAAGTTTGAGCTTATGTACCTTTTTTTCTTAGAGGGGTGTGCTTGCAAGTGCATGAAAACAGCAGAGGACTTAAGAGGACTCTAGGATACCAGAATATTGAGAACGGAGAGAGTAAGAATTCATTTCTTTTTTTGGTGAGTCTGTAACAAAATAGGCTTAAAAAGAATGGCAATAGGTTTATATATCTACAAACATAAATATGCATATGAAGTTAAATTGATATCTAAATGACTCTAGTATGTCTTTACTCTGTTCTTTTTTTTTTGACAAATATGTCTTTACTCTCTTAGTTTACTTCTCAGAATATTTTCTGTTGTCTTTGTAAAATGCTGGATATAACTTTGAATAAGAATATCTTATGCCTATTTGATTGATTTTTGTAGTGTGTCTATATTCCTTTCAGGACTTCCAGAAGGATCTTGTCAAAGCAGCAGAAGTATTTACGGCCATAGGGTATAAGCATATTGAAGCAGGTGAAAATCGAACTATTTGCAATTACAAGAATGGATTGATCTGTCATAAAGGAATACAAGAATGGATTGTAGTTACAGTGCAATTGGATTTGATATTATTGATTTTGCTGATAAAGCAGTCATTATTCATAAATTTATGGTGGTTAGGAACCAAGTTGTCTGAGGATTGCTGCAAATATGGAGCTGAGAACAATCAAAATATCAATGAGAACATTCTAGCTAAAGCTGCAGCCATATATGGTGATGCTCGTAAACATGTAGAAAAAGAACAAGAAGACTTCAATAGACTTTTATCTTCACAGGTGAGCTTTTTTATGAACAGCTATGTTGATTAAAATGTTGTTTCATCATTTTGAATGAATTCTTGTTATTAGTTTGTAATGTTCTATCCTATATTTTAAGTTGTAAGACTATTCTGTTAAAAGTGATCATCTCGCATCTCCTTGTGGCAGGTCATCATTCTCACATTCTTATAATTCTTTATTTTTTCAAGTTCAGCAAGCTTTCTGCTCATGTTGGTTGATGCTTAATTAGTGAATTCAATAGTTAGATAAATGTTGATGTTTTTGATTATCTCCATCAGTTTGTAATTTCAGATCTTTCATATTAGGTACAGAAAAGGCTGATCAAATCAATAATATTATACATGATTAAATACACACAGTAAACATCCAGGACAGATGGCTGCTAACCAAATAATGGAAGTAATTTTAAGTGGTTGGGTTTGAACCAAATGATTAACTTACTGCTCCACTTGGGCTCGAGATTAATTACAATTAATGAATAGCTAAAGCCTAGTAGCGTTTCTAGTTAGATTGGTTCCATATATCCATTGAAAAATGAAGATAGAAACATGAATCTTATGTCTCCTATGTTTTTAGGTTTTGGATCCCTTGAGAGCAATGATAATTGGTCCTCCTTTGGAAGATGCACGTCATCTTGCTCAACGTTATAGTCGAATGAGACAGGAAGCAGAGGCACAGGTAATAAAAGCATAGCGTTTGTAAGTCATATGCTTTATTCCTCACTTTATGCAAACTGATTTTAATGTTTATTTTAGAAACTCATAATCCATGTTGAAATACAAAAAGCAAACAGGCATCAGAGGTTTCTAGAAGACAAATACGAGTAAAGGAAGTTCCAAGTCATGAAAATGTTGCAAAGGTGCATGCAGCTGAAGCAAAGATGCAGGAACTAAAAGCAAACATGGCAGTGTTAGGTAAAGAAGCGGCAGCTGCATTGGCTGCTGTTGAAGCACAGCAGCAAAGACTGACTTTTCAGAGGTTTGTAGCAATGGTATGTACGCACATGTCTTTCAACATATGCTTTATCTAGTTGTGAGCATATCATTGTTCTTGAGTTTAGTATTGATTAAGCTTATGCTTTTTTGAAGGTTGAAGGAGAAAAGAACTACCATTTAAGAATCGCTGCTATTCTTGGCGATGTTGAAGCTGAGGTTAGTTGTAGGTTTTGCACCTTCCAATAAAAGCTTTTAATCCATACGACCTACATAAGCATGTCTTAACTTGATACTTTTGTTAGATGGTGTCAGAGAAACAGCGTAAGGAGTCTGCTCCTCCTGTGATTCCATCAGAGAACTGCTCAGAGAAAACAGTGTACTTCTTGGCAGAAGTAAGTTTCCTATGCATAATTTGAACTTCTTAGGGTCTGCTCTCAAGTTACTTCAAATGCAATTATTAACAACAACTCACAACAATATTCATGCCAAAGCTAGCTGGAATTATTGTGGGTTTAACTCAACAAATTGAGACCTACAAGTTGTGCCTTCCAAGTGTCAAAATTACCACACATTTGGTAGGTTATATTGAGCGATAGGCTGATATAGCACCATGATATTTCATACTTTTGTGTTCCTGGAAGCAGAACTTACATTTTTAGAAGTCAGTGGTATGTTGGTGGATTGATTGCATTCAGCCGGAGTATAGTTGGAGTAACTCTTTATAAGTTTATGAAGAGGTGAAATGTATATTTGATTTAGTAGCCATGCCATGTCAGAATGGTGCTGGATCCTTTGGAGAACTGTAAAGAGTTTCAGTTACAGGGGATATCAATAAGGGACATTGTATAATGCTGCCCTTTTGCTATTTTTACATTAACTGTGGGGAATTTTAGTAGCTGTTTGGAACCATTTTCAAAGCATGTTTTCTGTTTCAAGAACAAAAAACAACTGAAAATTTGTTTGGCCAAGTGTTTTCAAAAAGTTGTTTTTGAAATTGGAAAAGATTGTTTTTCAAAATTATAACTAAAATGTTGAAAACAAAAAATATTGTTTTTCCATTTAAATAAAAAATTTACCATCTTCAAAAAAACAAAAAACAGGTTTTTAAAACAAACCCGTTAAACATTTTCCTACAAACAACTATTTTGCTCATCGTCAAGAACAATACCAAACACTGTTACATTGTTTTCAGTTTTAAACAAACTACTTTTGACAAATGCCACTAATCCTGTTTTCATTCTTAAAAACATCATTTTTCATTTTTTATTACAGATTTTTAAACTGAGAAGAATTAATCTCTTTGGGCTGATAAATGTCATGCTGAAGTTACATGTTATGGTCTCCATGCTTCAATTTTGCTAAGGAACTAAAATTACCATCAGAAAGAGATAAAGATGTAATTTAGAGATGTGTTTGGCAATCTGTAGGTGAAAGAAGAAAAAGCTTTGCTCAAAGAATCTTGAAAGAAGAAAATGTAGTATTGCATTGTCCCTTGGAAATTTTTGCCAGATAAAGATAATTCTTAAGATTCTCTCTCTCTCTCTCTCCCTCTCTCTCTCTCTCCCTCTTCATATACAGTTTCTAATTTATTAAAATTTAGATTAAAGGGAGTACTGGAAAAGAAAAAAAGAAAAGAGAAGGTCACCTTTTTATAAGGAGACAATGAAAAGGTGTTAGAGAGGAATCCATTGCCCTTGGCGACAGAAGGTTTCTGTTAAAAAATATTAACTTAATTTTTTTTCTCTTGAGCTCTCTTCCTTAAATGACCTCCTGAGATGCTCCACATGTTTGGTGATTACTGTAGCTTGAATCTCTAAAGCTTTGGGTTTACCGTTTGCAGGCAATTCACCCTTTTGCTGCTGCATCAGAGAAGGAACTGAGCTTGGTGGTAGGGGATTATATTGTTGTGCGAAAGGTTTGTTATATTTTTTTTCATGAGACCATTAACTCAAGTGCATATAAGTAGCATTTCATTTGATGGATTGATAGAGTCAGGATAGGAAATCACCCATTTTGCATGATCATAGAGAAGAAACGAAATCAATTAGTTGCTAAACAAATATTCTGAATGGAAACATTCAGCCCAGTTCGTTTCTCCTTGTTTCTTAGTTTGCCAGTCATTACGATTGATAGGTCCTTCACCTTATTTAGTTTCTGGAACCAATCAAACACTTCTTGATTATATGGGAAACCCTTTTCATTTCTCACAATTCCTCATTTATGTTCCCAGAATTCACTTTTAGAAAGCAATTTGATCTTATGGGATATGTATCTTATTTATTTATTTAATTTTTTTTTTTTTCTGTTTTGTTTCTTCCCTTTACGTAAATCATATGGGAGTTTCCTAGCCCCTTTTCATGGGTTTAACCTAAGTGTCTAGGCCATGATGCTATCAACTTTTGAAGCTTGACTAAGATTTCCAATCCCAGAGTATCTTCAAATAAGGTGGAAACTCTTTGTAGTCATTGCTTCCTGGTTGTTTCAACCTCATTATGTACCAGGTTCATTTTATGTTACTCCTGTCTGACCTTTTTTCTTGGTATTACACCATTTCTATTGTAAATCATTTTCTTGTTTCTATATGATGCTGAAGTTTCTTTTTCTGGAGCTTGAGAGTAGAACACTTGTATGCTTGTTTATCGTACTAGATAATGAAAACTTTCTCCTAATATGTGTTATTGTTTTTGTGGTTTTTTCAATATTTAAGTAATGCAAGTCTATCAACATTGTTGTACTTTTCTTAATCAAATTCTTTTTTCTTTTCCTACTTTTACACCTTCATGCCATACTATTGTAGGATTGGAAGCCTCGCTTTGTTTGAATCTAATATAGTGGGAAAAGGATTAGATTTGTTATCTTAGTTTCTCAGTTATTTGGATTTTTAACACATTGTTTTATCCTCGTGTTCATTTTTGAACTTTTGACATATATAACCAGGTGAGCCCGACAGGATGGGCAGAAGGAGAATGTAAAGGTAAATCAGGGTGGTTTCCATCAACATTTGTGGAGAAGCGCCAGAGGATCCCTACGAGTAATGGTGCCACTGGAGTTTACTAAGTTGTACTCAGGTTTCCATTTGATACTCCATTCTGAAAAGAACACCTGTTTTTATTCATGTAATTAAAAAAGAAAGTGTTTGCTAGCTAGTGATTGTGTCATTTGGTGTTACATATTTTCCATTGGCATGCCTTATTTTTGTTGCAGAAAAACCAATATTACTTTCATGTCAGGTGTTTGTATTCTTTGATTAAATTAAAATAAGGCTTTGTTGATCTTTGCAAAATGCATTTACCTGTCCCATTAATGTTTCATAACGGATAGTGAATGGTTTGCAACAACCTGTGTTGGAGAATTTCACTGACTCATTGTGTGGGTCATTGCATGAAGGTTCACTTGTATGTACCATTGCTTAAAATTTCAATGAAAACTCCAAAAAAAAAATTGGGGTATGTACCGCTATTGCAATTTCCACTTCCCTCTCTTCAAATCTGGTTGATTGACGCATATTTTGAAATCGGTTATCTGTGAAGTGCTTCAACTTCAAAACTTCCTAAGAAATATAGGACACTATATAATACTGTTTGTTGAAAGAAGTTTGAACATGTATGGTCCGGTGGGCCGCACTATATTGTTTTCATTTTGCTTTATTACATCTGTTGGATTGTACGATATTGAATTGTGTTAAGTGCTATATCATGCTGGTATTTCATCGGTAATCATGCGTAACACTCCATTGGGTATATCTTTGTACAACATATTATGATAGTAGGCAATATTTGGAAAAATTCAGTCAAACATAGGCTTTGTACTATTTAGTACCAAACCAAATATATTGCCAAACAGGATTGTAGTACCTGGGTAATGGAACTTGCAAGGGTGAAGCCATTGGTTTGATTCTCCTGTTAATGTGAAATGAAGTAGGAACCATGACGATTGAACGAAAGAGCTTGAGGCGTTGAACCTGAAAGACTTATTTTCCCTCATGCTATATAAGCTTTCAAATAGAGCTTCATATATGCATAAACATGAGAAGCGGTAAGAGGATTTCACTTGCTTATAATTTATTTTGCTATCTATTGCACTTAGATTGGAAAAGAAATCAATGGGTTTTTGCTTAGTGCTAATATAATCATTCTCGCACAACAGCTTAATAGCTTTTACAACGATACGAGGTTTTGCATAGTAAATTAGAATTCCATTTGAATCCTTCTCAACAACATTTTGATTCGATTGTTACATCCCATCGACCAAAACTCTCCAGTAGATGCAGAGCAGTAGAGATTATGTCCAGTTTTTTGTCAATATTTTTCTTCTAATTATGAAGAATTCATATGAAGTGCTACCAAGGACGCATAAGCACCGTTATTGGTTTTCATCAGAACATCATGTCTTCCTTTCTCAGCATTCTTCTTCACTGCAGCAATTATGTCTGTGTTTTTTATCGTTGCCAGGCGGTGAGCAACAACCACTGTAGTTCTGTTCACCATCACAGTGTCTAATGCATCCTTTACAACTCGTTTCGTCCAATGCACTTGTTGCCTCGTCAAGCAATAGGATATTCAGATATTTTAATATAGCTCTTGCTATGGCAATTCTCTGCTTCTGTCCACATGAAAGCTGTGTTCTCGCTCCCCTAAGTTCGTGTTGTAACCCTGCAGCGATGCAGCTATGAAGTTGTGTGCAATTGCTGCTTTTGTTGCTGCAATGATCTCTTCTTCTGTAGCTTTCACCTGTTTGCCAGAGGCTATGTTCATGCGGATTGTTTCATTAAAGACTCTCCAACAAGAGCAATAGTCGGCACAGAAGAAAGGAGCTAAGCAAATGACTAAATTTATGCGTAGGCCAAAGTAGAGTGACAAATTTGAATGGTGCTAATTAAATACCTTTGCAGAGGGGATGCTCAGGCATAAGTCTTTGAAAATTTGAACATCTGGGCGGGTTGGATATGTGAAGCTGATGTCTTCTAGCTCAATATCACCATGTTCATTTGACAGCGTTGTGCCTTCATTGTTGCTTGAATCGATTTCAGGCTTGCTGTCAAGGATTTCACTGAAGCTTCATATTTGTTTAGGTATAAATCCATCATTTTGTTTTCTGCAGAAAATGAGGCAACAGTTCTCATGTTGTCAATTGCATCAGTAGCCACTTGACCGCCTCTTCATACATCACCAGCATATATTCATGATCAGATGCGCACGTGCAAATAACTAAGAGAAGATCTCTTCTTAGATAGTTAGATTTGGCTTGCTTTTTTTTTTTTTTATAATCTTAAAAGCAACTCCAAATTTTGGGAGGCCTATCACCCATCTGAAACCTGAAATCTTCTCAACACACACACACGCACACACACACACAATGAAAGACAGAGATGGGTGTGGATTTGAGGCAGTTGGTGGCTGGTGTTCTCACCCTCACCATGTTTGTCATGCTTGGTAACATGATCAAAACAGACCATCACTGAAAAACTTCCAGGAGATGTGCAGGGTCTGTTTACGCTCGCTAAGCGTAGCAGCGGTAAAGGGCCATGGCTGGAGGATGGATCAGAACTACCCTGTTGGGTCCAATACCAGTTTTGATGAGATTATTGATGAGTACTTGAGAGGGTTCGTTATCACTTTCTCGTGGAGTAATGGCCATTTGCCCTGAATACCATGCCTCACAGGTTGCTGATGCTGTGATTATTACAAGACATCTACAAGGAACTCTGGTACTGCCCGAGTACAATAGAGGTGATCATGAGAATATCAAATCTGAAGATATTTATGATGTTGACAAGTTTATAAAAAACCTAGATGGGGTTGTCAAAGTAGTAAGAAGTAAGAGATCTTCCTGCTGATCATGAGATTTCGATTAATCCTAGTCTTAGTACTGTTGTTAAGGCCCCTATAATCGAGTCACTGATAATCATATTATGGAGTTGAATTCTTGAGTTGCAGGCTGATGTTAATGAAGTAGTTGATTCTGTGGTTGACAGACGGCCAATTTATAGCAGTGGATTTTACTAGAGCAGAAGGGTTGTCATGAAAGTAAAAGCTTTTACAGTGCACTAGAGATTGCTGTATTTTTGAGGAAGCTCGGATTCGACAAAGATACGACCATCTACGTGACCCAATCGAGATGGGATAGAAGCCTTTGGGGTGCTGAAGGATATCTTCCCTAAAACATATAGAAAGGAAACCATAATGCCAGCGGACAAGAAAGCCAAATTCCTTGAATCAGAATTCGAACAGGTTATCGACTTCTACTTATTATGTTCTGAGTGATGTTTTCGTACCAGCTGCCATCTCTGGCATGTTTTACACCCCAATGTAGCTGGAAAAATAATAGCTTCCAGTAAGAATCAAATTCTTGTTCTGCCTCCACTGCAGACTTCATCGTCTCCCTGTATGTTTTGAAGAACAACCACTTGGCTCATTCATGTTTTTGTGAACCTAGCTCCCACCTGGAGAAGGAAAGAAATTACAAGTTGTTCTACTTCACCATTTACCTCAGATGAGCTTCCTAGGTGGTCTTGGTCAATAATTAAGAGGTGGCAATTGTAGTATTATAATATGACATCATTCACTGTTACATGTTAATGTAATAGAAACTGATATACAATGAAAATCCAGGTTGCCAGTTTTTTGACAATTGAGAGGAAATATCTTCTTAGATTTTATTTTTTTATAATAATATAATTACAAATCAGAGAAGATATCTTCTTAGATTTTATGTTTTATAAAGATATAAATTATATAATCACAAATGAGAGAGATATAATCTTCTCAAGTTTTATGCTATAAAATGTCACATTTTTTAGAAATAATTAGGTGATGATGCTCCATTGTAAGTTATAAGGGAACTGCATATGACTATATGAGAGTGTATCAGTATGCTTGAAAAACATATAAATTTATTTTTTGGTCCTAAATAAATTTTATTAAGTTAATTTGGTGACTACAATGTAAATTAATCTCTTTTCAGATTTTTTTTTTTCTAAAACAAATCTCTTGGAAAATGTTCTTGGAGTAAAATGTTTTATTTCCTTATGTTAAATATTTGATTATCGAATTATGAACTTTTTTTTTATAACATTAGTCATCAAAATCAACTTGAATCAGTATTTATGATATATGCTATGATTAGATAACTTAAGAGTTTCTTCATTGATGGATTGAAGCTAAGTGCTAACATTATATTTTGAGAAGCTTTTAAAATTTATTCAAGAGCACATTGGGGTAAGTGATTTACAATTACAACTGAAAATTCCAACAATTGATGAAAAAGTTTTTATAAAAGTGTTTGTAAGCTTTGTGAACCTACATTTGCAGAGGTATGGTAAAAAAAAAAAGTTATTTAATTAGATGCTTGTATTATTTCTACATGTGTAGTGTGTCAAAAAATATATAATCAAAATGCATGTTGGATGAGTTTGGATTACGATGGTGCACAACAAACATGTCTTGTAATACCATTTTTTTTTTTTTAAATTTAAATTTACAAATTATACCAATTTGAAGTGTTACAAAAACATGTTGGCTTATAATGGATTGAGAGCATAGAGCAGAATATAGAGTCCACTCAAATTACATGGAACTTAACGGTTAAATGTTCAATTAAGAAGATGTTTATTTAATTTCATGACAACTAAATACCAATTAATTATCATAATAAAGCATAGAGATACAAGCAACCTGCTAAAACATATATAATATGCAAAATAGCGAAACCACTTAGCTCTCTTCAAAACAAAATTAACAAATTTTGGGCCACATGATTTATTAACCTTACTCCAAACGAAAAAGAAAACAAAGTTATGTTATGTGCTTGATCCCACGTTGAATAAGTACAAGATTAGTCTAGTTGTGATGGTAACAAGGCACCGGAACCGGATGGTTTTAATCTAAATTTTATCAAGGAAAATTGGGGGAGATCAAGCAAAACTTCATGAACTTCATCAATGAGTTTCAAAAGGATGGTTATATTGTTAAAGAGGTTAATCGTTCTTTTATTGCGTTAATTTCGAAGGTGGGAAAGCCTAACTTTTTGTCTGATTTTTATCCCATTAGTTTGGTAGGGTCAATGTACAAAATTCTGGCTAAGGTTTTGGCTAGTAGAATTTAAAAGGTAGTGGACTCTGTCATAGGTGAACCATAAATGGCTTTTGTGGAAAATCGTCAGATTGTGGATAGTTATATGATAGCGGAAGAAATTATTCAAAATGAAGAGGTGAAAATGAGGGTGGTTTGGTTGTGAAGCTTGACTTTGAAAAGGCCTATGATAGTGTGGATCATGGATTCCTTGATGATATGATGGATAGTATGAGTTTGGCTCTAGATGGAGAGGTTGGATAAAAGAGTGTATTTCTTCCTCGAAGTTGTCCGTTTTGGTGAATGGTTGCCCAACCCCTCAATTTGGTGTGGAAAAAGGTCTTAGACAAGGTGATCCGTTATCACCATTTCTTTTTAATATAATAGTGGAGGGCTTGAATTGCTTGCTTCATAAAGCCGTCAATCTTGGTTTGATGTGTGGCGAGAGGTTTGGTAATGGTGAGGTGCACATTTCCCATCTTCAGTTCGCTGACGATACTATTTTATTTATTAAACCAAAGGTGGACTATCTTTGTAATACAAAAAGAATCCTCCGTGTTTCCAATTGGTTTCGGGTCTTAAAATTAATTTTCATAAACCTTACGTTGTTAGAGTTGGGAAGAACAGTAGTGCGGATTTAATTTCTTGGGCTAGGATTTTTAGGTGTAAAAACGCCTCTCTTCCCATTACTTATCTTGGTCTCCCTTTAGGGGCTAGGCGTTGGACTAAATCGTTTTGGAATCCAATAGTTTCTAAAATTGAAAATCGTCTTACCCCATGGAAGAGGAAATTTTTATTCAAAGGTGGAAGACTAGTGTTGATTAAATCTGTTATGGCTAGCATACCGACATACTTCTTTTCTATATTCAAAATCTCGGCTAGTGTCGCCAACAAGGTGGAGAAGCTTCAAAGAGACTTTTTGTGGGGTGATGGTAGAAATAAGAGGAAAATTCACTTTGTCAAGGGGCCGGATGTTTGCAAAAACCAAACCAATGGTGGGCTGGGCATAGGTCGTATTCTGGACAAAAATAAGGGGATGCTTGCTTAGTGGGTGTGGAGATTTGGCACCGAGAAGGGATATTTGTAGAGGAAAGTTATTGTGTCTAAATACATGATCAATGGGAATCAGATAGTATGGTTCGGGAGTCTCTCTCCAACTGACTCTTTTTTTGTTAAGGCGGTGAACAACTTATGGAAGAAAGGTAGCAACTAGGCTGTGTTGATTGAGGAAGGTTTTAGCATGGTTATTGGTAAAGGGGACAGAGATGACTTTTGGAATGACATCAAATGGGACTCTGGATCGTTGAAAGCTGCGTTCCCTAAATTTTTTGCTTTGGCCGTCAAGAAAAGCGGCCCTATTTTGGAGTTTGGTAGATGGATTGACTCTAAGTGGGTGTGGGGTGTTAAGGTTATGAGATTTTTGTTCGATTGGGAGAAGGACCAGTGGTGCTGTTTTCAAGCTCTTTTGAGCCATATTACCATTCGCAAACATATCTCTGATGCTTTGGCATGGAAGTTCAATTCGAATGGGATTTTTTCTGTGGGGTCTTTTCGTAAAGGTTTAGAGAAGATGGTAG
The DNA here is from genome assembly GCA_032871835.1 of Dipteronia dyeriana. NCBI lineage: Eukaryota > Viridiplantae > Streptophyta > Magnoliopsida > Sapindales > Sapindaceae > Dipteronia > Dipteronia dyeriana. The sequence goes on along the minus strand of CM065301.1, from coordinate 75,721,739 downwards.
ATGGTCAGGGGTGTTTCCTACAAGGTCTATAGAAGGGTGTGTGCCTTTCAAAGATGGAAGTCTTCGTTTGGCAAGTGTACAAAGGTAAAGTCATGGTTATAGGTAAAGTCTTCGTTTGGCCCATATCTTGGATGATAGGTGCGTTCTCTGCTTGGCTGAAATGGAAACCATAAATCACTTATTTCTCCATTGTCCTTGGACTGCCAAGTTGTGGACTGTCTGTATAAATTGGTGGGATGTTATTTGGTGCCCAAAATTGTCGTTTAAGGATTGGTTTGATGGTTGGATGGGGTTATGCCTAGGTAGGAAAAGTGAAAGAGTTTGGCTCTCCTTGTTGAGTGCTGTTGTGGACCGTTTGGGAGTCTCGCAACCAGAAATTTTTTGACAGCAAAGATCCTATTCTTGCATTGGCTACTGATATGGTCAGAGTAAGAATTGTGTGGTGGTTCAAAGCTTTTGAAAAGAAAGTCCTGGACTCGGTTTCGGACTTACTGCTTAATGTGAAGGAGCATTGCGTGGAGTCGTCTAGAGTAAAGAAATCTGTGATCAAAGACTGGATTCCACCTATGGTGGGTGCTTTTAAATTTAATGTCTATGGCTCGGCTAAGGGCAGTCCGGGTCAGACTGGTATAGGGGGTGTTTTGAGGGACTCTTACGGTAATGTGTTATGCCTTTTTTTGCTCTCGGTTAGGATTACGGACTCAAATTTAGCTGAACTTTTGGCAACTGAAAAGGTTGTGGAACTCTGTCTTTCCGAAACTTATCTTCGGGGTTGTGTGCTCTCCATTGTCTCTGATTTGATGGTGGCCGTGTCTTGGATTAACAATGGAACTTTTGGTTGTTTGGACCATGTTAATACTATTTATTCGATCCGCTCTCATTTGAACTCTTGGGAGGGCCTTGATGTCGTTTTTGACGCGCGCATGTTTAATTCTTTTACGGATAATCTGGCAAATCTTGGGTCCGGCTGTAGTGGCGATTTCATTCATTGGATGTTGTAGGAGGTTGAAGGGGATGGTTTAGAGGGGTTTCATACCGTTTGGGCCGTGTTGTTTTGTGTTTGGAGGTTGTGTTTTTGCCTTTCCTAAGCTGTTCGCGGTTCTTTTTTGGTTCTGTTGTGGTCTTGGTTGGGCACGCTTTTTGTAGTTGTTATAGCGTGTTGGTGTTGTCTTTGGTTTTCTTGTATTTGTTTTCTGGGTCTTGCCTGTATGTTGTGCTGTTTTTTGCTTATGTTTTCTAATAAATTTTTACCTTTAAAAAAGAAGAAGAATAAGTACAAGATTAGTCAAGAGGGTATTTAACTCATTGAACACCCTCTTCTACAAGCTGATTTTTAAGGATGAATTTTACTAAATAGCTAGGTACGTATCAATTGATATTGGAGCTTACACCTAGCATCCGTCGTGGAAAGAGTGACTGACACTACAAATTTACAATACAAATCTATCTTGTAGTGCTCCTTGAAATGGTAAGTCTTGTTAGTACTCTCTTTGGAATTAAAAGATTAAAAAAAGCAAAAAAAAAAAGACCAAAGGAAGGTCACTCATCCTAGGTTTCACACCTAAAAGCAAGGCCACACTCTTGGATGGAATGAGTCATGATAAACTACTTTCTTTCAGTTTCCCATCCCAAATTGTTTTGCTATAGTTTAGAAAGTAAGTTAGAATGCATTCAACATGATACAAAGAAACAAATTAGTGCAAGAATAATGTGGAGTAATAGGAGGAACTGCCTTTATAGCCACCTATTTGGTGAAGTGTGTATTAATTCAACCTCTTATGCCAGTAATGCTACTGCAGTGCAACCTGTTGTTGGTGTTGAGAATACATCTCGGTTGCTCTTTCATGGTAGAAAACAGTTCTCTCGATACCTGTTATTGGTTTGGAGAGAACAGTTTTCTACCGTGAAAGAGCACCCGCAATGTATTCTCAACACCAACAAGTTGCATTACACACGCAGTAGCATTACTGGCTCCAAGGAAAAGCACAGAAGAATACATGGCTCATAGTGTTGGTGGGATGGTATGGTTGAGGTCACTTATGGTGCACATCTGAGAGAGATTTCGAACACAAACACAATGAAAGGAGACACTTTTTTATATATCTCTCTAGATTTCTTACACCACTCTACAATTTTACAGCACAAACTTCATCCATTTATATAGGGAAATAAGATGAGCTAAAAAACAAACAAAATAAATGGAAAACAATGAAGTCAAATTCGTTGTTTGGAGGCAGCTGGGAGTTGGCAGTGGTTGGAGGTTGAAGTTGGATGGTGGTTAGAGCCATATCAATGGCCGGTTTCTAGAAGGGGTTAGAGTCAAAGTTTAATTTTCAACATCCCCTCTTAAACTTGACTCTCCATGTTTCACCATATAAATCATTGTCTTTAGTTTTGAAAACACGTCATGTTTGAGCGGCTTGGTGAAAATATCAGCAACTTGATCATATGTCCTGTAAGAGACTAGTTCGACCTCCTTATTCTTCACATGCTCTTTGATGAAATGATATAGCGTATCAATATGTTTGCTTCTTTCATGGAATACTGGATTCTTTGCTAGTGCAATCGCTGATCGATTATCGATGTAGACCTCTGTGGGATTATCTTGTGGAAATCCCAAGTACTGCAATACATTTATGATCCAGATACCATGACAAACAGCTGAACAAGCAGCAATGTACTCTGCTTCACATGATGACAGTGTCACAATGGCTTGCTTTTTAGATGACCATGTGAACGTTGTATCTCCCATAAAAAAATGTAAAGCCTGTTGTGCTTTTACGTTCATCAAGATCTCTTACCCAATCACTGTCTGAATAGCCAATCAACCTACAATCTTCACATTTGGTATAAAATATACCATCATCAATTGTACCTTTTATGTAGCAAATTATCCTCTTTGCAGCATTGAAGTGAGACTGGTCAGGAGTCTCCATGTATCTGCTGACTAGTCTAACTCCATAAAGTATATCTGGCCTGGTACACGTCAAGTATCTCAGGCTTCCAACCAAGCTCTTGAAATAGGTTGGATCAACATCCCCTCTTTCATTCTTTCTTAACTCCAATCCTGTTTCTACTGGAGTTATGACATGATTGCATTTTTCCATACCAAATCTCTTCATAATTTCTTTTGCATAGATACTCTAGAAGATGAAGATACCTTTTCGCTTTACACAACTTCAATACCGAGAAAATGAGCCATTAGATCAATGTCAGTCATCTCAAATTCTTTCACCATTCTCCGTTTGAAATCTTTAAACATAACTGGATTGTTACCGGTGAAGATCAAGTCATCAACATATAGACATGCATATAACAGGCTTCCATCAGTCTCCTTTTTCAAATAAAGTGCATGCTCATACAGACATTTCTCAAATTCGTTCTCTTGGAAATAATCATCAATCCTCATGTTCTATGCACGAGGTGCTTGCTTCAAACTATATAAAGCTTTTTTCAGTCTGCATACTTTGTATTCATTGCCTTTCTGCACATATCCAAGTGGTTGTTCCATATAGATTTCTTCTTCAAGAAAGCCATTCAGGAATGCTAACTTTACGTCAAGTTGGTAAATTTTCCAACTTTTATGAGCTGCCAATGATATTAGCAATTTGATGGTCTCTAGTCTGGCAACCGGAGCAAAGACTTCTCCGTAATCAACTTCTTCTTTCTGTTTGCAGCCTTTTGCTACAAGTCTTGCCTAGTATCTCTAGACTTCTCCTTTCGCATTCCTTTCGGTCTTGTAGACCCATTTCACTCCAATGGTTTTTTGGCCTTTTGGGAGATTAGTCAACTCCCATGTCTTGTTCTTTTCAATGGATCGAATCTCTTCAACCATTTCACTTCTCCATTTTCCTTCTTGGTTAGTCTCTTCAAAGCTAACTGGATCACTTGTCGTCAGCAAACAATACAAAGTAATGTCGTCTTCTACCTTTTCTGTATTTTCATACAGATCTTCTAGGCTACGTGTCCCTCTAGGCATCATTTCTGAAAAATCACGTTCAATTGATGATGGAGAATCATACCTTTGTGGTGAAGGGGAACCACGTTGAGGAGTCTGCTGATTTCTGGGTATTTGTGGCTTTGTAGCCATTTATTTTGTCTCTTCTTCAGATATCAACTCTGCACTTCTGGAAGCTTTGTTTTGATCCCAATTCCAGGATTCATTTTCTTCAAAAATGACATCTCTGCTGAAGATCACTTTCTTAGTGATGGGGTTGTATGGCCGGTAACCCATAGTTCTATCACCGTATCCAACCAGGATACACTTTTCTTCTTTATCTTCAAGCTTCGTTCTTCTTGCTTCTGGGACCTTGATGTAGGCAATGGATCCAAAAACTCTAAGGTGGCCCACACTTGGTTTGTGAGTGCTCCATACTTCTTGCAGTGTATTTGTATCAAGGCTCTTCGTAGGACATCTATTTTATAGATATATCGCACACAAGACTGCTTCAACCCCAAAACTCTTAGGCATATTTTTATCCTTTAACATGCTTCTGACCATGTTAAGGATTGTTCGATTCTTTCTTTCAGCTACACCGTTTAACTGAGGAGTATAAGCTGGTGTAAACCGATGTCTGATTCCTTGTTGCTTAAAGAATTCCTGGAAAGCACCTGCAGTGTATTCTTCACCTTGATCTGATCTTAGTGTTTTGATGTAGTAGACACTTTGCTTCTCCACAAAAGTTTTGAACTCTTTAAAGTAATCAAATACTTCAGACTTCCTTTTCAGGAAATAAATTCAAGTATTTCTGCTGTAGTCGTCAATGAAGGTGAGGAAGTATTGATTCTGTCTATTTGATACTGGTGTCAATGGACCACACACATCTGTGTGAACGAGCTCAAGTGGCATGGTTGCTTTCCAATTTGCCTCATTTCCAAAGCTATTTCTGTGTTGTTTACTGAGAACACAGCTTTCACACATCTCATTTGGGTGATGGATGTTTGGCAATCATTTTACCATCTTCTTACTTCTCAGTTGCTTTAAACTTTCAAAATTGAGATGTCCATACCTTAGATGCCATAACCAGTTTTTGTCATCGATGATGACTGTCAAACATCTTGGCGTATCATGATGAATTGTTAGAGGGAACAGCCTATTCTTCATCATTTGGACTCTGGTAACCAGCTTTCCTCGAGCATCTGTGATGGTGAGTTGTATATTTTGAAGGTTAATGTGGTAGCCTTTCTCCAAGAGTTTTCCGAGACTTAGGATGTTTATCATCATGTTTGGAACATAATAGACATTTGAGATGAAAGCATGATCTCCATTCTTCTACTTGATCATGACATCTCTTCTACCTTGGACAGGGATTTTAGAGAGGTCGCCAAATGAGATTTCTCCGTGAACTTTCTCATCAAGTTCAGTGAATAAGTCATTTCTGCTAGTCATATGGTTGCTGGCTCCAGAATCAAGAAACCAAACATTTTGGTTTTGATATGTTGAGTTGTGTGCCATCAACATCAACGATTCTCCTCCAACTTGCTCTTTCTCTGCAAAGTTAGAATTTTCATTTACCTCATTTGGTGGGCTTCTGCACTCGTTGCTATAGTGGCCATATTTATGGCAGTTATAGCATTGAACATTTCTTTTGTCAATGTTCGGACGGTTGTTGTACCCGCATCTTATTCCTCGTCCTCTTCCTCGTGGGATATAGTTTTGTTGTCCACGTCCTCCTCTGTTTGCGTCTCTTCCTCCTCTGCCTCTACTCCTGGTTTCAGCATTTCCCGAACCTCTTCCACGAGATCCTCTATCTCTTTCTCTTCCTTGTTGTGAGGTCCCCCTTGCTCATATCTTTTTTCATTGATGGAGAGCTTTGACTGGAGAGCTTGCTCTAATACTCTGTCATCACTTCTTCTTGTGACTTTCTGTTCATGGGCTTGCAATGATCCCATAATTTCTTCGACAGACATCGCCTCCAGATCTTTTGTTTCTTCCAGTGCCACAACTATGAAGTCAAACTTTGGATCTAATGATCACAAAATTTTCTCTGAAATTCTCATGTCTGTGAGAGTTTCTCCATTTCTTCTTATCTGATTCGAAACGACCATAACTCGTGTATAGAACTCAGTAATAGATTCATTAGATTTCATTCGCAGGGATTCGAACTCACCTCGTAGAGTTTGAAGACGGATCCTTTTCACTTTGTCAGCACCTTTGTAGGTTTTGAGAAGGGTGTCCCAGACTTATTTTGAAGACTTAGCGGATGCTATGATCTCGAACGTTGCTTCATCTAGCCCTTGATAGATTAAAGCAATCCCTCTTTCGATCGGCTTTGAGAGTCAATATTTGAGCTTCTATCATGTTTCCTTCAGCTTCTTTGGATTCGGCTTCTGTATATCCATCTTCCACAATATCCATAACATCTTGAGAGCCTAGTAACGCTCTCATTTGTATGCACCAATTGTCATAGTTGTCTTTGGTGAGCTTTGGGATGACAACATGTGCATTACCGTTGGCCATTGAGACTTGAAGTGCTTAGATCTCTGGAATCTGAATTTGCAAAAATGGAGTGCACAGTTGCATCCGAAATGGTCCAAAACCTTTTAAACCAGTCCGACTTTATCAAAAACCGAGTTCAGAAGCGTCCGAAATGGGTGGTCAAACTTTTTGAAAAAGTCAACCAAAGATAACCGAATATTCCTTTTGACTGACAGAATATTCCAATCTTTATAACGACATTGATGATGTCAGCAACCTGTGAATAGTACCAGATCTTGGGTCGGACTCCGGGTGGGGTATCGGGTCGGGTCTGGTACGGGGTTAACGGATCGAACTTCTGGTCGGATCCTGAAAACTGGCGAGAAAGATGATTGTCACGTGTTGGTGACCCGTCGGGGAAGGGGCTGAGCGTGGACGGCACGTGAGTTCACACTCCAACTTCAGGCGGCGCATGCGGCTTATCTGGTGCTCCGTTGAGTGGCATTATCACCGTTGAACTCCTGACGATAAGTAGAACACTCTTGTTTGATCAAAAATGGATTTTGACCACTTTGAATTATGGGCCAATTTGACTTTGGCCTCTGTTCTTCAAGTTTCTGGTTCTCCTGAGCTCTGATACCACTGTTGGTGGGATGGTATGGTTGAGGTCACTTGTGGTGCACCTCTGAGAGAGATTTCGAACACAAACACAATGAAAGGAGACACTTTTTTATATATCTCTCTAGATTTCTTACACCACTCCACAATTTTACAACACAAACTTCATCCCTTTATATAAGGAAATAAGATGAGCTAAAAAACAAACAAAATAAATACAAAATAATGAAGTCAAATTCGTTGTTTGGAGGCAGTTGGGAGTTGGTAGTGGTTGGAGGTTGAAGTTGGATGGTGGTTAGAGCCATATCAATGACCGGTTTCTAGAAGGGGTTAGAGTCAAAGTTTAATTTTCAACACCTAGAAGGTTGAACAGATCTTGTTGCTTGGATCTGGTAAGGGGTAAGCTACTATAAGGTCGAATACACTCCCATAAAATTAGGTCTATAACTTTGTACAACATATTATGATAGTAAGCAATATTTGGAAAAATTCAGTCCAACACAGGCTCATTGTACTATTTAGTAGGAATTGATTTTCTTATTAAGTTTGCTAATTTTGATCCCTTTGTTACATCTCATCCACCAAAACTCTAAATTAGAGGCAAAATATAAGAGATTTGTACTTCCAGCTTTATGTCAATATTTTTCTTCTTCTACTTATGATGAATTCATATCAAATACAACATCACCACGTATGTTTTGATAGGGTTGTACCTTCTGTTCCGGTAAGTCATATTTTGGGATGCGACAAAAAAAAAAAACTTAAATCGCCGATTAAATATCCATTAAATATTAATTATTTAGTAATTTATAATCAATAACTAAAAAATGATTAGAAATTAATAAGCGTTTGTCATCATTTTTCAAAAAAAAAAAAAAAAAAACTATAAAAGCACATACCGGGATGTTCTAATTAGCAAGAGGTGCAAAATTTTGGTAAGTTGCTGATCTGATTTGTTGCTTCTCTCGTTGAAACATATCCTGCATATAGAGAATGGCATATTTTTCACTTTTTTTTTTCACAAAAAACAAGAAACTTCGTTATTTTTTTTTTCCTTCTGAATGAGGCTAAGCAATTACTTTTAAGCCAAGAGAAAACAATTTATTTGATGAGCAATGGTTGAGACCTGTATACAGCCATGAAAGATGATTGATCTCATTAATGTATGTTTTAGAGAAGATATCTTCTTAAATTTACTGTTTTATAAAGATATAATTACAAATCAGAGAAGATATCTTCCTAGATTATCTTCTCAGATTTTATGTTTTATAAAGATACAACTACAAATGAGAGGAGATATCTTCTTAGATTTTATGTTTTTATAAAGATACAATTACAAATGAGAGGAGATATCTTCTTAGATTTTATGTTTTATAAAGATATAATGACAAATGAGAGAGATATCTTCTTAGATTTTATGTTTTATAAAGATATAATTGCAAATGAGAGAGATATCTTCTCAGATTTTATGCTATAAAAAGGTTGCATTCTTAGTGATTCTTTAAAAAATAATTAGGCGATATGTTCAGTTGTGCAATATGCTTGAAAAACTTATAAATTTAATTTCTTGGTCCTAAATAAATTTTATTAAGTTAATTTAGTGACTTCAGATTTTTTTTTTCTAAAAGAACTTGCAAAATGTTTATAAAAAATGTTTTATTTCCTTATGTTAAACATTTTAATATCAAATTATGAACCTGTTTTAGAACATTATTCATACAAATTAGCTTAAATTAGTATTTGTGATATATGATACCATTAGCTAACTTAGAGATTCTTAATTGCTGGTTTGAAATTTATTCAGTTAAATTTGTATAAGAGTAGTGCTAAGAGCACATTAGGGTAAGTGGTTTACAATTGAAAATTTCAACAATTGATGAGAAAGTTTTTATTAAAGCAGTTTGTAAACTTTGTGAACCTATACCTTTATGACCACTTTGCAGAGGTATAGTAAGAAGTGTTATTTCTATATATGTATGTACTATTTCTATACATGTAGTGTGTCAAGAAATATATATGATCAAAATGCATGTGGGATTGAGTATGATAAGTGTTCCACAAAGATGGTGCACCATAAACACTTAACAAACAAGTCTTGTAAAACGATATATTTTTTTATGAGGAAACGATGAGAAATGTCACTTTTTTTTTTGTGAGTTATTGTGTTGTCACCGGTTTAATAAGTTAAGTTTAAAAGACACCTATTATGGTGAACTACCCATATTGCCCTTAAATAATCAATTTGTAATTCTTTTTGTACTTCTATCTCTACACTTTGATCACTGCAAGTAGTAACCCCTCTCTCTAAAAAACTTATCTGAAAATCGATCTACAATTTGTTCGAACATGATCCAGTTTTTTTGATAAGTTTACGAGCTGTTGTATATGTGTTAGAAATTTTGTTACATTGGTTCAAGCTTTATTTGATATGTTTACGAGCTATTTTGTAATTGGTCTGAGTATTTTTTTAATTTGTCTGAGCTTTTTTACATTGGTATAAGCATTTTTAAACTGCTGCAAACAAGTTAATAATCTTGGGTAAAAAAACTCAAACCCTTAAGAAAAAAACTCGTGCCTTTAAAAAAAAACTCGATCCCTTTAAAAAAAAAACTCGATCACTCACAAAAAAAACTCGATCATGTAAAAAAGAAAAGCTCGATCCTTTACAAAAAAAGCTCGATTATATACAAAAAAGCTCGATCTCTTTAAAAAAAAGCTCGATTCCTCACAAAAAAAGTTCGATCTCTTACAAAAAAACTCAATCATATACAAAAAAAGCTCGATCATGTACAAAAAAGCTCGATCATGTACAAAAAAACTCGATCATTTAAAAAAAAGCTCGATCCTTAACAAAAAAACTCGATCCCTTACAAAAAAAAACTCAACCCCTTAAAAAAAAAACTTGGACGTATTTCAAAAAAGCTCGAAAATATTTTAAAAAGTCTTAGAAAACAAGATATTCGGGAGCTCGACCCCCGAATGCATCTGCATAGCGTCACTCCATCGCCGTTCAAATGATTGTTTAGATTTCAACGAGACTTTCTCTCTCTATTTCATAACTCTGCCATTTTAAAATGAATAAAAGAAATCTGATGTGGAACAACTATTGGAGGTATTTTTGTCAGTTCATAATAATTAGTGCATTTTAAACATAAGTTATAAAAGTAGTGATAGTGTTGAAATGTCACCACCAAAAAGTGCTATTTATTTTTTGAACCCTTTTTTTAATTTAAATTTACAAATGATACCAATTTCAACCGTTGTTGGCTTTTGATCGAGTGAGGGCTTAGACCAGAGTGGAGAAGAGAGTCCACTAAAATTACATAAAACTTAACGTTAAATGCTCAATTAAGAAGATGGTTATTTGCATGCATGATCTAGCATAGATAGTAGTGCACATTCTTTTCGTGGTGGTGAGGGGTTTGTTGGAGGAGATAGTGGTGTAAAAATGGACGGGCCCGGCCCATTAGGCACGGCCTGGCCAGTCCATTTGTGGAAACAGGCCTGGCTGGGCCTGGCACGCGACAGTGTCGCGGGCCGGCCCGGCCCGGCAAGCCGGCCTGCCTAAGGCGGACCGTGCCAGGCCGGCCTGTCGGGCCCTTCTGGCGGGCCAGGCCTAACGGGCCTGGTCCCGCCGGTTAGTTTTTTGGTCCAATGTTTTTTCCAAATTACGTTTTTTTTGGATTTAGGGTTTAGGGTTTAGGGTTTATGGTTAAGGGTTTAGAATTTAAAATGAATGAAGAGAACGAACAATTATTAGGATTTGAAATGAATAAAGAGAACGAACAATTTTTTAATTATTTATTTATTTTTCACTTATGGAATTCAGTAATAACAAAATTGTACCTTTAAAATTTGGTGTATTGGTGGAAAATGTAGAGAATTTTGTAGAGAGAGTAATAACCAAATTGAATGAAAAAGTTTAGAGAATTGGAGAATATATTAGAGATTGAGATTTAAGAGAATGAGAGATTGAAAGAATGATAGAGAGAGTTAATGGAAAATGAAATTGATGGAAGTATTTATCAAAAAATTTGATTTGTGGGTCAAAATGTAATTTAAAAGATTTTAGGGGGGGTTTTGTAATTTTTTTTCCTCCAAAGGCTAGAAAAAAATTCCAAAACCGAACGGACGGGCGGACCGGTCCAACAGGCAGGTCCGACAGGCCTGGCACGCCGGATTGGCATGCCAGGAGGGCCGATCTGCCGGACCTCCTCCCAGCGGCCCCACACGCGGCCCCGCACACTGCCTATCCCGGCCTGGCCCTCTTCCTTCACGGGCCGTTCCCAGCACGGCCCGTGAACTTCCTGGGCCGACCGGACCGGCCTATCACCGGCAGGCCCATTTTTACACCACTAGGAGGAGATGACGGACTGAAATTCTACTTGGTATATCTTGGTAAGAATTTAGGCCAAGGTGGAGATTTTTTTATTATATGGCTTAAATTAGTTAGTAACCTTATTTGATATAGAATCTTATTTTGTCTCTACCCATACTGTAAATATGTGGTTATAGGATCTTTTAGAAAATAAGTCTCTTTTGAGAGTTTTTTGGGTGTAATACGGTTTTGGGTTTTTGTGAGTGATTTTGAGACACTTTTTTTTTGTAATCTCCATTGATCATAGTGAATTTCTTTTCATCTCCATCCGTGGACGTAGGTTTTACGCTGAACCACATAAATTTCTCTTGTTATATTTTCTTTTTGTTTTGCCTAATTATTTTGTGTGTTGACAATTTTCACAACAAACTGGTATTAGAGCCTGACCCCAGACTTAGTAGTTGTAGTCAATCTAAACAATAAGTTGGTGGACCCTAGTTTAGCTCACAATGGACCCGTAATGTAAGCTCTCGAGGAGACGTACCTTGATGGAGAGTTTGATCTTCCTAGTATGGAGAAGATGTTGATAGAGATCGCTTGAGGGGAGACCTGGACCGTGGAGATAATGATGGTCCTTTGTTTAAGGGAATGATTGTTGGGTGAGCGATCAAAGTCCCATATTGGCTAGACATGGGGATGATTATGTCTATATAACTATAGACATTAGCTCCATTGGTATGAGGCCTTTTGAGTAGAGACCCAAGAGTAAATTTGTATGGGTACCAATATGAAGAATATGGATTCTGTACTTATAACAAGTTTCAACTTACACAATTATGCATTAGCCAAGAATGTTAGCCAAGAATGTGGCCAGAATCAAGATTATAAACCAAGACTTCAAAGAGTATGGGCTTTGACAGTTGACTTCCCACTACCACTCTCTCCAACGCATGAGCAACAGACTGCACTCAAAGCAAAGAAGCTAACTAGCTAAGAACATAACTCAAATTATACATAATAGAGTGACCAATTTGACTGGTGCTAAATACCTTTCCAGAGGTGATGTTTATGTTGGTTTCAAATAAATTTGTTTACATAAGCGGAAGCAGAATCAATTTATTCATGTATACATAGATACGGATAGACAATTACCAGAAGAAACACAATCTTTTGCATTCAATATTTGACTGCGATCTTCTCTGCTATCTTTAGGATTTAACACAACCTTGGGAGGGGAGGGCGGGAGTAGGAAATTGTAAATTAGGCGGGGGGGCATAGGGGCTGTGGTCCAGTTCAATTTGACCTTTACATTATCTTTATCACTCTTCAAGATTTCAGATTCGGAATTGTAAATCAGGCGCGGGGATGAGGGTGCATAGGGGTTCAATTTAACCTTGCACATTATCATTATAACTCTACAAGATTTTAGGTTAGGAATTGTAAATTTGGGGGTGGGGGGTGACAATTCAATTTAACCTTTCACATTATTTTTAAGGTTATTATTTTTAAGGTTAATAGTACCAATACCCCCTAAAGTTATAACGTGGTAATAAAGTGCCCTCTGAATTTTTTTCTTAGCATTAAACTCCCATATCTTTCATTTATTGACAATAACTTACATAATTGAAATCGACGTCAAGAAAAAATTACGCTTACACATCCTGATTATATAAATAATTGCATTAAAACTGGAAAAATATTATAATATCATAAAAATACCCTTTAACATGTTTGAATATATATATATATATATATATTATTTTTTAATAAATAAATAATAATAATAATAATAACAAACAACTTTAATAATAATAATAAGGGTTAATAGCACCAAATAATTAATAATAAACTTTAAAATATACAAATTTTAAAAACAGAAAATAAAAAATGAAAAGCAAAGCATTAATTTTTTTTTCATCAAATTCAACAACCCAGAATATCAAATCTACCAAAGCTCTTATCTGATTCAAAATTGCTTCTCTTTAATAGAGAAATCAAATCGAAAAAAAAAGGAAGATAAACATCATTGGAGATCCCAATCACAAAAAAAATAAAATAAATCACAAATCAATCCCAAAAACAAAATCAACAAATCTCATCTAACAATTCATTTCATCATCTTGTTCAAACAATTGAAAGGAACAAAATAATCTGGAAAAAACACACCATCGTCAATCCAAATCCTCTCCATTCTATTTTCCAAATTATTAAAAAAAAAAATTGAACAAGAGCTCCATCGCAATGGAGGACTCCACTGGGAAGGAGGTCCACTTTTGTTGGTGTGCCCACTTTTGTTGCCACCACCAACAGAACTATTAGCTTCTTGCACTTCCTCGCCCAACTTCAAAGACGTCTCAAGAGCCCCATCTCTCTCATCAACGGTTGTCTTGAAAATCTTTGGTTTATACTCCATTGAATAAGGAGAGAGCTTTGGCAGCAGCAAAGTGAAATAGTCACTTCCAAAGAACAAAAAAAAAATCAACACCAAATGATGATCAGCAGACGGCTGAATCAAACACTCCCATAGCCAATTCAACATGCACCAGAAACTGCCGAGATCGCAACCAAATCATACCACGAGTTTAGAGAGAGAGATTCATGAGAGAGTGATTGGAGAGAGAGAGAGTGATTCGCGAGAGAGAGAGAAGGATTCGTAAGTCACGTGAGAGATAGAGCGGAACACGATCTGGTGATGATGAATTCAAGATCCTATTCTGGCCGAGCTCGTGTTTTTTTAAAGAGCCCAGATCGTGTTCTTTCCAGTTTTAATTTTTGTTTTCAAATTTTGGTTTTTCATTTTTAATTTGTTTAATTATATTCTTAATTATTATTATTATTATTATTTATTTTGTTCGACATAAAACAGATCAAAGGGTATTTACATGATATTATTATATTTTTTCAATTTTAATAAAATTATTTATATAATCGGTGTATAAGTGTAATTTTTCCTTGAAGTCCGTTTCACTTCTGTCAAATGTTGTCAATAAATGAAAGTTCAAAGGGTTTAATGCGAAGAAAAAAATTAAGGGGCACTTTACTGTAACGCTATAAGTTCAGGGGAAATATTGCTATTAACCTTTATTTTTATCACACTTCAAGATTTTAGGTTGGGAATCGTAAATTAATAAAAAAATTATGTTTTTCAATTAAGCAATTTTATTCCTACTGTTGCAACTGAATTCTCATTCTCTATCCCCAATAATTTTAGGTAATAGGTTGCAAGATAATAAATATTTATTTTAGATTATTAATATGATTTTACTATATTTATTATATAGTCTGTTATTTAAACATTTTATCATGCATCCCCCTCCCTCCAAAAAAAATCTTGGTTTTGCCCCTGCTTACATTGGTTATTTAAACTTGTTGTCATGGCACCCCAAAATCAAAATCCTAGTTTACCCCTGCTTACGTTCTTTTATATTTTTATATAATCAGTACACAGAACCATAGTCTCTAGAAGAGGTTCTAAGATCCACGAGCTTCCTAGCTCCACTTTTAAAAAATAGTCCTAAGCATATTATGGCCTACCATTATTTTTAAATTAACTTTATGCTATTTACTCAAAGCCCGAAGTTACACTCTAATAACTCATGTTATCATATATCCAATAATAACTATATAACTTTTTTTATTGAAGACTACAATAATTTCGGTAGGGGTGGGCAAAAAAACCGATACACCGTAAACCATAACAAACTAAATCAAACCATTTTGTTTGATCCGATTTTGTACTTTATAAACAAAAACCGTATGGTTTTATTTTAGTAAAACCATATGGTTTGGTTCGATCTATGGTCTGGTTCGATCTATGGTCCAAGCATATCAAACCCGGACCGTAAACCAAATACTTTTAGTATTACTACTATATGTCATATCCAAATTTTTTTAATAAAATTTTAAAAGTCAAAAGTAAAAGTCAAAAGTGCTAATTTAATACTTCATAGTTGTGTTTTTTTTTACCACCAACTCGTCAAGTTTGTGCAAAACAAAAATCTCTACTAACAAATAGAACTCCAAACAAGGGATGATAAGAGAATTTAATATGTTTCCATTATTTTACGAAGTTATCACTAATAGTGAAAAATATTAATAATATTAAACTAAATTAGTGTTGTTGTCATGATTTAGATGTAAATTTTTTTGACTTGCATGCATTCAATTGTATTTACATCATTATAGTGATTTTATTTATTAACCTAAATAAAAAGTGATTTTATTAATTAATATTTTTTTATTTCTAGAATTTCTACACACTACTTCATTTTTATTTTTATTACTCTTTTAGTTTTTTTTTTAGTTTGATGAACCGTACGTAGCAATAACTTGCACGTCTCCTTAATTGCTCACATTATCATGCCATATATTATTTTAAATAGTCAAGCATTTGGATTTCAAATCAAAAACCATTAGACCGAACCAAACCGAACCGAATAAATATAATTTGGTATGAAAAAAATAATGGTCCAAATTGATCCTAATTTTTAAAAGACTGAAATTTTTGGTTTGATCCGGTTCTAGTCGTAACCGGACCAAACCGGACCGTGCCGAACCCTAAATTTAGGTTTGGGGAGGGGGAAAGACTACAATAACCACATATTTAATTTCTATCTGATCCTCATAATTAAACTATCCCCAAAATCATTGTACCTTTTTAATTACTTATTTATTCCTAAATCCTTGAATTTCTTAATGAACATTTTCAATAAATCTATATTTATAAATAAAATTTACAAATAAATATTATTGCTCAATAAACAATTTATTTAATAAGCTATGGACATAAATTTAAATGGTCAAGATAGTTTAGGTAAGAATCAAAATGTAAATTCTATATTACAATATACAATAGTCTCACTCCGTGATAACTCAAAATCTATAAATATACAACTATTATACAATCAAGATTAAGATCAATTAAGTTTATTTGTAAGGCCTAAATCATTCGGGCCCAAATTGAAAAAAAAAGGGTCGAAAGTGATCAGCCGAGTAAGTAGTTGTAGCCTGTATAGTTGACAGACAGCTGTGAATTTAAATAACTTACTCACAACTTTAGTTGTGTCTATATGTATATATATAAAGGTGGATAAACATGATCAGTTAGAAATCAGTAGAATCGCATCGAAGAAAGGAAAGAGAAGAAAGAGAAGGGAAAGGAAGTCAGTGGAGTTCTTATGTGATTTTTAGAGATTTTGGTTGATTTCTTCTTTGAATTCCACAGATTTTAATTGGATTTTGTGCGATTGATAGGGAAAGAAGACAAAGTAGAGAAACCTAGCATACTTGGTCCGAATTAAACTTCGAATCTAAGTTGTGAGTGAAAAAGTTTTTAGTCTTGTTTTTAACTCGGACTTTTCCAGATTTGTGTTTTAAATTAATTGCCTGGAGATCATTTAAATGCTTTATCTCTTCATATGATTTAATGTGATTATACAGAGAATTGAAAGTATGTTTTATGCTATTTTTAGCACTCGTAAATAGTAGATATATTACTTTTATTAAAGATTGAGAAGAGATTATGATTATTTTCATAAAAGCACCAGATCGGTACCCTTCCCCTAGTTATTGTTATTGTTGGCTTTTGGGGTCGTTCTACACATGTGTAAGTCAGATGAGTCGCTCTGCGTATGTACGACAGATGTTAAGAGTCTTGAGTCGCTCTGCACGCGTATGACAGATGTTATTCCCAACCCTGCATATGTGCGAAGTAATTCGGTATACGTATTGATGATTTCCCTGGATACAAGTTTGGTGTAGATTCAGATTTATAAATTATATTGTTTTTATCAGAATAGAGTTGTAAATCAGTTTATCTGTGATTGTTGATATATTATATTTAACTTCCTAATTTTAGTTATGTTATGGAATCATTTGACATGATGCAATGATATTCAGTGTGTATTACTAGATGCATATTGAAAAAGTTGTTCGGAAATATTTTAAAACTTTTCATTCACTTACTGGGCGTTAGTTAACGCTTATCCTTTCACTTCTAAAATATTTTCCCAGATAGCTGATCGGTTTGTACGGACCCATCAGTTTTGAGATGTACAACTCGATGACATCATGAAGCATAAGAATCATGCATTTTGATTTCCACATATGTTGTACATATCTTGAGATTCATGGTCGGACTGGTCGGTTTTGTATGGTCGGACTGGTCGGGTTTGACTGGTCGGGTTTTGGAATGGTTGGTTTTGATTGGTCGGGTTTTGACTGGTCGGGTTTGGAAATGGTCGATTTTAGACTGGTCGGATTTGTATGGTCGGTTTTCGACTGATCGGTTATTTCCAGACAATTTTGTAATGAACAGAAGTATGCAATAAAAAACTTGCAGTTATGTACATTTTGTATTATACATTTCTTTTATGTTTAAAAGTAAGTATTTTCTATAGAATTTTAATAAAAACTCATTTATCATGTAAACAAAAGTGCAGCTCACAAGACCTCCCTCGTACTCAAGAGAGGAGTCGGGGTGGGTCTTATCATTATTAAAACTTAAATAAGTTATGATCAAGCGACATCTCTTATTCTTGAAAGAAAAAAAAAAAAATACAAAGTGACATTAGTTATAACATATCACTAACTTATATTGAAAACTCGGGAGGAGGTAGGTCTTTTGATAGGAGTTGCTCTTTTATGTACTCGGTTATTGTCATCTCTGCGGCCACCAGTGTAGTAGCTATGCTCTGTAGAGATACGAGAGTGAGCTCTGGAACTTCAAATCCAAGATATTTATCTGGTTGGAAATTTGCAGCAGCTTTATGAGTAGTGATAAGGCAACCATAGGAATTGTTTCTAGCTTTTACTCTACTTCATCATGTTTAAATTTGTTTTGTTTTGCCCTTGCCCTTTGTTGGCTTTAATAAAATCGCTGTTAAAAAAAAAAAAATTATGTTGAAAACTCTAATGCTATCATTATGAAACGCCTATTTTATAAATAACTGTGAACAATTTTTATTTATAAATAATTTACGGCTTATATATTTCTGTATTAACATCTCATATTAATATATAAATCACACACTTTATAAATATGGTTTTTATATAACATACGCTCAAATACGTGAAATAAACACAATTTTAGTAAATCATGAGATAAAAATAGAGTTGTGCTATTGGCACACCCCCTAACGAACTATTTATACCCTATTTTATAAAATTTTGATTTAATTATATAAAATTATATTAATTTTTTAGATTTATTTTCTTGATTACCCTTTTACTTATTTTTCAAACTTACTTAGAGATGAAGTGTATTTTAAAAAAAAAATACACTTCATCTCTAATCTTTATATATAATTTTCTCTCATCTATTCATAGGACTTGTTTTTTCTTTTTTATTTCTTATTAAAACCAACTTTAATAGATAATTTTTTTTGTAGTTTGTTGGATTGTTGGTGGTAGATTATGAATGTGATATTAATCATCTGATGTTTTTTTTTTTTAACGATTGAGTTAGAGTTTTGGTGTGAGTTTGTTTAATCAGAGATTAGGTTTTCTTGGTGTGGTTTCAATTTTTTTTTTTACAAATTAACATTAAACTAATTTTGGAAGATCAAGAATAAAAACTATAAAAAGTTGATACAAATTATAGTATACCTGGAAGATTTGAAATAAAATAAACCGAGAAAAAAAAAATAGCAAACATAGATCTGGAATTTGAGATGAAAAATAAAACAAACATGTGAAACAATAAAATTAATAAATAATAATTAAACATGGTAATCATAAGATCGTGATCTGAATGAAAATATAAATAAAAATAGTAATAAATCAATAAATACTAAACATGGAAAACATGAGATCAAGATCTGAAACAACATATAAATAAAAATAGTAAACATTCAATGATTTGAAATAATTTATATCATTAAAGTTTTTTTCATTAAGGTTTTGAAACAAAGAAAGTGAAGTTTTATTAGTTTTAGTTTGTACAAGATTTTTTTAATAAAAATTATATGTCTATTTATTTAATTTGATACAGCAAAAAAAAAAAATGGAATATAAATAGTTCAGTGATGGATGTACCAATAACACCGTTCTAAAATAACATTATGTGTAACTACTCAAGAGTCTTTGAAAATTTGAACATCTGGACCGGTCGGATATTTGAAGCTGACATGTTCTGGTTCAATATCACCACATAATTAAGTTTTATTGAATTATCACTAATTGTGATATTGATAAAATTATTGATCCCAAATCACTATTAATGGTATTTCAAAGACCTCTTCGAGCCAAAATTCGTAAGGGGCTTTAGTGCAGATGTGAAGGTTCTGTCTTGTCCATATTATTATAGCAGTGGTGCAGTTAATGTGTTTGAGACTGAAGAGGGATCGATGTGAGGAGAAAACGGAAACAAGTGAAAACAAAGTTTTCTATCAGAAGACTGGTATACCTGATCAAACCGGAGCTTCCAATTTTGTTGATTTTGGATCAATTGCTGCAGTGATACATGGTGTGATGTACTTTCCTATATTTAGCCTTTTAATCTCGACAGCTATTAAAAATATTGTTTTCGTGAATCATAGTCCTACATGGCTTGGACATTAAGGGGAAGTGCAATATATAAGTGTAAGGGCAACCCTTACGGGTTAGGCACAAGATCGCCTTGATATGTTATAAGAACCTTAGTTGTCCCGTTGTCCTGGGTTCAGGCTATTATTTATGCGGAAAGCTAATACAACGAATTCGTTCCTTGACATTTGATATGGTTGTCCATTAACAAATTAGTCGGTTTCATGATCATGCAAATTCAAGGTGAGTTAAACAATATATAGTAACTTTCACATTTCCTGATAATATGCTTCTCTAACTGTGATTTATAATTGCTCTTTTCAACGGTTCGGTTATCGCAAGGTTATCAACAGATGCTTCCTCAATAAGAAGTCTTGACAGTATTATTCATAGCCTTCACGGCTAACTGGACGTTGGCTTTTAATTATAGTTCTAGTAATATCACCATTAATGGTGAACCAAGAGCCCTTCAAGCCAAATTTTAAAATGGGTTTAATGCGCGATGACACAAAGGTTAGTTGTCATGTCCCGAGTCTTCTGTACTCTATATATATAAGGAAACTATTTGAGCATATGCTCATCTAATCATGAATACATGCAGGTGATATCATGAAGAAGCAAGTCAAGTGGCTACTGATGCAGTTGGCAACATGAAAACTGTTACCTCATTTTGTGCAGAAAAGAAAATGCTGGATTTATACCTACACAAATGTGAAGCTTCATGGAAATCCTTGACAGCAAGCCTGAAATCGATTCAAGCAGCAACGAAGGCACAACGGTGTCAAATGTACATGGTGATATTGAACTAGAAAATGTCAGCTTCACATATCCAACCTGCCCATATGTTCAGATTTTCAAAGACTGAGAGACCAGACCCATCAGGACAATGTTGTCTCTTCCATATATAAACCCAATGTTTTAAAAAGTGGAATTAGTAGAAAATGTCACATTTTTTAACTGATTTGGTGGAAAGTGAGTGCTTTAATAAGTTAAGTTTAAAAGGCACTAAAATAAATGATTTTCAAAAATGCCTTTACTTTACACATTATCTTACTTTGAAATTTTATTTTATCTTCTTCTTTATAGAGGTCTATTTAATAGACTTTCAATGTATCTTCATTTGATAATTAATTTAGTGGAGTTACGCTGACGCATTCGGGTTTCGAACTCGTGGTGGTCGAGCTGCCCGGTCAGCTAGCAGGGGGGCAGGGGCAACGCCCCCAGAGCTCTTTTTTTTTTTCCTGGTCAATACTTAAAAGACTGGAAATTTAATTACAAAAGACTCTGAAATGTAATTATGAAAGGCTCGAAGCTTTAAGTAAAAGTCTTGGAGTCTTTATTTAAAGTCTCGGAGCCTTTATTTAAAGTCTCGGAGCCTTTATTAAAATTTATTAAAAAGCTTAGAGCCTTTACTAAAAAGCTCGAAAATTTATAAAAAAAACTCGGGCATTAACAAAAAAAACTTAGACATTGAAAATAATCTCGGACCTTTGAAAAACCTACTTTCCTAAATAAACGCTCGGACGTGTTTAAAAAATTCTCGAGTTTGGTTCAAAAAAGGTCGGAAATGTTTCGAACATTCTCGGATTTTCAAAGCTTTACAAACCATTTTTTTCTAAAAAAATTACTCGGACATGATACAAAAAAGCTCGGATATGATTCAAAAAAGCTCCGAAATATATAAAAAAATTCTTGGAGATTTCAACTTGTAAAAACCTATTTTTCCTAAAAAAAAGCTCAGACATGATTCTAAAATATTCGGATTTGAAAAAAAAATGCTCAGATTTGAAACAAAAAGTCTCGAAAACCTAGAATTTCATCTTCGTCAAAAAATAATTCTACTTGATTTCAAACCCTAACCTAACCCACAACCAATCTCAGATCCCCATTTCAACCCTAAACTCTGGTCTCCAACTTCCACTTGCTTCGCCGCCGATTTCGTTGTCATCAATTTATTTTTCTCTCTCACTTTGAAAACGACACAAACACAGTATTTACGGGTATTTTGGTCTGGTCACATTAAATGGTACCTTTTAAACATAAATTATTAATGTGATGATATTGTCCTAAATAGTGCTATTTATTTTTTGAGCCCTTTTAAAAATCGGTGCATTAGCAACCATTGGCCCTTCACCTTATCGAGGCTCAAGGCTGTTTTTAAATGACCCTGCATTGGGAAAATGAGGTATCAATTTGGTATTGGACAATGCCGGCCCTTGAGGGATGCACTGAGTGTAACAATCAGGTCTCAATTTTTTTAATATTAAAGTTAGTATATATTATTAGGTTTTGAGGTCCAGAGAAAATAGAATTATGATGAATGACCCAATTCATTTTTGTTTTAAATTATATGTATAGAATATATTTATAAAAATGGACCCAACTCATTTTTGTTTTAAATTATATGTATAGAATATATTTACGAAATAGGCCCAATACATTTTTTATATAATATGTGTAGAACCAGAAAATCCTACGGTCAAAATTCGGTCAACATCGTAAAGTTCGGGGCACCGGCAAACTGTGAAACTTGTAGAACAAAACTAAAAAAAAAGAGTGCCTTGTAGGAGTCTACTCAACACAGGTGGTCGAACTACGGTTGATGTGGATCAGGTGAAGTTGGGTTAGGTCCAAGGCAACTTGGGTCAAACTGGACGAAATGAGGAGGTCGCTTCCTCGACGAGCCTACAAGCGTGGTTAGTCTACTGATTTGGAATGTCGTTGTCTTCGTCGAACCTGCAAAAGAACAAGAACAAGAAAACAATAAAAAATAGGGGTTATGTTCTTAGCCTTAGGTGTGCTTCGGCTGAGCAATTATCTTCATGAATCCAAAGTGATGATCAGAATCCGGTTGCCAGAATTCCTTACGAGCAGAGTTTCAATTCGCTAATTTAACTTTATTTTCTTGAGTCGGGAATGATGGGACCGAACCCCCCCTTTCTTAGAGAGGAGGGTGTTATTTTTAGTGTTTGTAGTATAAACCCTTAAGTGAGACTTCTTTAGTTGGTTACATGCAATTACTCCATAATTCTTTCTTGATTTTATGGGACTCTATAAATGTCATTCAAAACCAATTTGAATTGATAGTTACAATTGCTTTGTAACCGAAATACTTGGTCAACTAGCAATCAAGTCGACTGGTTACTTGAGTTTGGGTCATAGGTCGGACCCTTGGGCTTGGACTTTGGCTTTCGTATTGGGCCTAGGGTCTATTTTTAATTGTGCTATTTTTGGCTACTACAATATGTATAGAATATATTTATAAAAGTGGGATCATGAAGAAAAGGTCCAATTATTTTTTTTAATTATATGTATGGAATAAATAAAAATAAAAATCAGATTTCTGAATAATGGGGATAAATTTTTTTCAAGACAAATTTTGTTTGTGTAAGGTCCATGTCATTCAGGCCTAATAAAGGCCCAAATTGAGAGGCTAAAAAAAGGATAAACGTGAAATGAAAAGTGAATATGTGAGTAAGCATTTGTAGCTTGTCTGGTTAATAGGCAGCTGTGAGCTTAGTTAACTAGCTCACAACTTCAGCTGTGTCTATCCATACCTATATATATTAGAAGATAAACATTATATTAGAGCTAGAAAGCAATGGAATCAAGTAGAAGGAAGACAAGGGAAAGAAGTCAGTGGAATATAATGTAATTTTTAGATTTTTGGTTGATTTCTTCTTGAATTCAATAGATTCTAATTTGGATTTTGTGCGATTGATAGGGAAAGAAGACGAAGTAGAGGAACCTAGCATACTTGGTCTGAATTAAGCTTGACGTCTAAGTTGTGAGTGAAAAAGTTTTAGTTTTGTTTTTAACTCAAAAGTTTCCAGTTTTGTGCTTAAAATTAATTGTCTGCAAATCATTTAAGCGTTTTATTTCTTTTGATAATTTATGGTGATTATACAGAGATCTGAAAGTAAGTTTTATGCTTATATTAGTACTCAAAATATTAGTTATGTTACTTTTATAAATATTGAGAAGAGGTTATGATTGCTTTCATAAAAACACCATGTATGTACCCTTCCCCAATTATGGTTATTGTTGGCTTTTGAGGCTATTCTACACATGTGTATGTCAGATGAGTCGCTCTGCACTTGTACGATAGATGTTAAAGAATATTGAGTCGCTATGCACGTGTATGACAGAAGTTATTCCCGACTCTGCGTATGCACGAAGTAATTCGGCTTATCTATTGAAGATATCCCTGAGTACTAATTTGGTACAGATTGAGATTTTATAAATTATATTGTTCTTGATCAGAAAAGAATCGTGCATCAGTTTATTAAAAATGATTTTAGATATATTATCTTCAACTACCCAATTATGATATGTTTATGGGATTATTTGAAAAGATACAGTAATATATAGTATGTTAAATATGATGTATATAGAAAAGATTGTTCAGAAGAAAACTTATATTTTTAAAAGTTTTTCATTCACTCACTGGACGTTAGCGCTCATCCTTTTACTTTAAAAATATTTTTTCTGGTAGCTGCTCGGTTGTATGGACTCTTCAGTTTTGAGATGCGCCACTCGATGACATCATAAAGCATAAGAGTCATGCATTTTAATTTTCATGTACATATTTTGAGATGTGTGGTAGGCATGGTCGGAACGTGGTCAAATTTCTTACTCGGCCATGTTCAGTTTTGTTTATTCGGTCATGTTCGGATTCCTATTCAGCGTACTCGGATTTCCTATTCGGCCTACTCGGATTTCCTACTTAGCCTACTTAGCCTACTTAGAAAAAAGTGGTCGGATTTTGTCTGGTTGGGATTTTGACTGACTTTTTGTAATGAACGAAAATGGCAATAAAAAACTTACAGTTATGTACATTTTGTACTCCAATATTTTCCGTACTCCAATAATTTCCTTACATTCTTTTTATGTTTAAAAACAAGTATTTTCTATGGAATTTTAATGGAAATTGTTTTATCATTTTTGTAAAAAGTACAACCCACAGGGACTCCCTAGTACTCAAAAGAGGAGTCGGGGTGGGTCCTGTCAGTTTGAATTATGAATAAAGTGGCCATTTTTAGATTTCTCGCCTCGGGTCTCAAATATGTTAGAACCGACCCTGTTTTGGGTGGTGAAAAGTGAGTTTTGAATAAGGTTTATATTATATTATATATATATATATATATATATATATATATCTAAAGTCACTACTAGAATTTTAGGAAAGAGGATACTTTTTTTTTTATGTATGGAGTTTCAGGCAAACTACAAAGCAACTAATATGGCTGAGGTAGAGCAGAGTAATCGGGTTGTTACACGCACAGTGAAGTGGCAACCTCCTAATATTGTTTTTTACAAGTTGAACACGGATGCTGCTTTTGATGTCAATTCACAACGAGTTGGGTTGGGTATGATTATTCGAGACCATCTGGGCTTTGTTTTGGGGGCTAGTGCTCAAACAGTGGTAGCTAATTTCTGTCCACAAATTGCAGAGGCCTTGGCGATTTTTCGTGGTCTCACCTTTGTTGTGGAGTCAGGTTTGATTCCAGTTGTTATTGAATCAGATGCCTTAGAAGTGGTTAATATAATTAATTCTAGTGAGAATGTCTCACCTGAGATTGGTTTAATTGTTTAGGATGTTGGAGACCTTCTTCTTCTTGATGCTGGTAGTGTTATCGTGTTTGTGTCCAGAAAAACGAATGTTGTCGCACATCTTTTGTCTAAATTATTAGCATAACCCAGCAACTCACATGATTTGCGGGAATCAACGGAGTGATTAAGAGTCTCAAAACTGCCGAAGAGATAAGGCTAGTAACTCCCACAAATCGTGCCATATTGATGGAGAGACGTTGGAGGATGAAGGACTTTCAATGGCAACAAATTCAACACAAAATGGTAGTACAACAAGATAAGGAAACTAAAAAAAAAAGGTGGATGAACATATCTCGGATTTAAATCAATTCAGATCACTCCTGATGGTGTTTTAAATTAGTCAAGATTCAGAGCATATCATATCTCGGATTTCATGTCATATCTAGGATTTTGTGCAATCTCTCCTAGATTTCATGCAATCTGTTATGCGTGATTTATGTAATCAGTTACTTTGGTTTTTTGTTTATATAGAGGTCATGGTCCTATGTGTTATATATGTTTAAAAACTTGTGTTCATGCAAAAAATAATAAGAAAGCAATTTATTCAATATATATATATGTATATTTTTTTACCTTTTTTTAATTTTTCTTCTTGGTATCAAAGCCTACTGTGAACACACATCACAAACAAAAACCCAACAGCTCAGTAGCCTCCTACAACCATTACTTCACTATCCCTCAATGTTGGGAATTTCATTACTCTTAAACTCAGTCCCACAAATTATCCATTGTGGCATGAACAAGTCTTGGCCCTTGTAGAAAGCCAAGAATTGGTCGGTCACCTTACCTATGAAGATCCTACCCTTACCAAATACACCATACCAGATTCCAAAAATACCACAAATACAGAAACCCCTGCACCAAAATTGACCGAAGAATACATTGCATGGCGAAAAACAGATTGTCTTCTTCGTGGGTGGATAATTGGAACACTCTCTAAAGAAATGTTTGGCCTCGTCATTGGCGTAGACACAACAAATGTTGTCTGGGAAGGATTGAAGAATGCCTATGCAGAAGATTCACAAGAACTTGAATTCACACTCCAACAATAGATAACATATCTTCAAAAAAAGATTACAAAACAATTGGAGAACATATTCGAACCTTTAAAGGTTTATGTGATAGCCTTACGGCAATTGGGAAACCAGTCCCAGACAAAGAAAAGGTATTTTGTCTTCTCACAAGTCTTGGCCCTCAATATGAAACTTTCACCACTACCATGCTCAAACCACCAAGACCATCATACACTGAGCTTGTCTCATAACTTGAAAGCCTTGATCAATGATGCAATTGGTTCTTAAATCATACAAATGCCACCAACTCACTCACTCCTCAAATGGCGTTTTACGGACAACAACAACAACGATTTCAACAATCCTCTTCAGGTTATCATGGCAACAGACAAAAATTTATTTCAATAGGGAGAGGATTTCAGGCACAACAACCAAATGAGCAAAACTGTGGCTACTCTACTAGCCCCACGTCAAGCACTCCACAAAGACGTCCTCCGCCACTTGGTGTACGACGTATGACACCTACTGAAAGAGACCTCTACCGTGAAGAAAAATGACAATATTGTGACACGGTGGGGCATATTGCAAAAATATGTTGGTGGGTGCCTAAAAAGCCAACTCAACGTGATGACATACCATAAGCTCTGGCAACACTCACGTTGGATAACACCATCACTGAAATGGAATGGACCTCGGACACAAGAGCATCCAACCACATGACAGGTAAGTCAGGTATGTTAACTAATACTCGCAACTACTTTGGTGCTGATTTAGTTCTTATTGGTGATGGATCATCTCTACCAATTCTTGGTATTGGAGACTCTAGCATTAAGCAAAAAAAAAAAAAATCTTACCTCTTCATGATGTCTTGTTAGTTCCTCACTTGATTTTTTTTTGCTCTCTGTAAGTCAACTAATTTCCTGTTAATTGTGAATTCACTAATGTTGACTTCTGTGTTAAGGAACGACAAACAGGACAACTAGTAATCACATAGAGGCACAAGGGTGATCTCTATGTTCTTCCCAATTCATCAGAGTTCTATTTTTCTCATCAATTCAAATCCGGTTCCACAGACATTTGGCATCAACGATTAGGACATCCCCAATCTTATGCTTTACAGTTTTTAAAGAATAAAGGGTTAATTGATGTTATAGGCACTGTTAAACCCGAACACATTTGTGATAGCTACCAATTAGGGAAGCTTGATAGATTATCGTTTGTTGTTCTAAACATTCAAGTTCTAGTATTTTTGTATAAATTCATTGTGACTTGTAGGGACCTGCTCCTATTTTATCAATTGGAAAGTTCCGATATTATACGTGTTTAATAGATGATTTTCTAAGTATACTTGGATCATTTCCTTACAACATAAATCTGATTTTGCAAATGCTTATTTAGCCTTTGAACGGTAAGCTAACAGACAATTCAACAAACAAATCAAGGTTTTTCACTCAGATGGAGAAGGAGAACTCATAAACTCCAAGTTATCATCCCCCTTTCTTTCTACTAGGATCATTCATCAGGTATCTTGCCCACATACTCCATATCAAACATGTATGATTGAAAGGCGGCATAGGATAATACAAGAACTAGGAATGACTATGTTTATTCATAGTGGTGCCCCTCTATTTTTATGGGTAGAAGCCTTTACCACTGCTGTCTACCTAATTAATTGGTTGCCTTTATCTTCTTTTAACTTTGAAACTTCATATTTTACATTGTATGACACTCATCCTGATTACTCTTCACTTCGTGTCTTTGGTTCCAAATATTTTCCTTACACATGGGATACACGGCGACACAAGTTTGATCCAAAAAATGTTTTTCGCATCTTTGCATGATATAATGATAAACATAAATGATATAAGTGCTTTCATCCTTCTAGTAGAAAGTTTTTTATCTCTCGCCATGTGGTTTTGATGGACTGCTTCTTCCCTATAAAAGCACTCTAAATCAAAGCATTGCACCTCCTACATCACATGTCATAAGCATATTTGACTCATGGTTGCCTAATACTAACTTCACTTCTGTTGCAGAAACTGAGTTATAAACAATAACTCCACTATGTTTGAGTCCACCACCTGTAAAACCATTACTCACGTCAGTCTCACATACTTTTACATCTTCTTCTTCCAAAATGCATGGAAGCCAGCAACTCAGGTCTGAACCTAAGTCCGAAGTGCAGGTGCAACCCTCTACACATGAATCATTACAGCTTGAGTTTGAGATGCAGCTGCCGCAACACTCTGTACATGAATTACCTCAACTGCAATCGTAGATGCACGAGAAACCTATACACACTTCTCAGCCTGAGTCCGAACCCAATCAAACAGACTTACAATCCCAAACTCCATAAATTCAAACTCCATAAGCACAACCATTACGTTCTATAGTCACTCGCTCACAAAGATGAATTATTAAACCCAATCCAAAATATGGTTCGACTTCCTCCACATTTTCAACCAATATCCCTCGTGAACCTCACAACATACGATCTGCATTAGCTCATCCTGGATGGAAAGCAAAAATGGATGAAGAACTTGAGGCCTTACATAAAAATCAGTCTTGGGAACTTGTTCCACGCACTACAAACATGTATGTTATTGGCTCTAAATGAGTGTTCAAGTCAAAACTTAAACCCGATGGTTCATTAGATCACCTCAAAGCTCGAGTTGTGGCAAAGGGGTATCATTAAGTTGATGGGTTGGACTACATCGAGACCTTTTCTCCAGTCATCAAACCTGGAACTATCCGAATGGTCATCACTATAGCATTTGTTCAAAAATGGCCCATACGTCAACTTTATGTAAAAAATGCTTTCCTCCATGGTTTAATTTCGAAAGACATATACATGGAACAACCTCCAGGAATGGTTGATCCACAATATCCAACACATGTTTGCAAGCTTCAAAATGCTCTCTATGGTCTCAAACAAGCACCTCGTGCTTGGTTTGATTGGTTTAGTGATTTTCTTCTTAAATATGGATTCTTTTGTAGCCTAACAGACCCATCTTTGTTCATTTTTCATTCTAACCTTGGTACACTAATCCTCATTCTTTATGTTGATGACATATTACTCACAGGTTCCTCTACAACTCCAGTTTCAATCTTCATTCAGCTTTTGATCTCTGAATTTGCGATGAAGGACTTGGGACCAGTTCATCACTTCTTTGGCATCGAGATCTCTCAAGCATCTGATGGCCTTCACTTATCCCAATCAAACTATGCACTTACCATCCTTGAACGAGCTAGAATGGTCGATTGCAAGCCCATGAGCACACCTCTTGAAGCAAAAACCAAGACCTCGTCACATAATATCTTGCTAGAAGATCCAAGCTACTTTAGAGGACTTGTTGGTACCTTACAATACCTAACTCTCACACGACCAGACCTTTCATACAGTGTTAATTATGTATTACAATTCATTCATGCTCCTACTATTGTACACTTGAAAATGGTTCACCGAATCTTAAGATATGTCAAATGCACAATTGACACAAGTTTACACTTTATCTCCAATACAACACAACACTTGATTTCTGTGCTTTCTCATATGCAGATTGGGCGTGGTGTCCCACCACAAGACGCACTGGATACTGTACGTTTCTTGGAGGAAATCTCATCTCCTGGTGCGCAAAAAAATAGCATACCATTTCTCGGTCCAGCATCGAAGTGGAGTATCGAGCTATGGCAAACACAGCAGCTGAACTCACGTGGATGACATTTCTCCTAATGGACCTTCACATTCCATTAGCTTCTACTCCAATTCTCTACTGCGACAACATAAGTGCTCTTTATATGACAATAAATCTCGGATTTAAATCAATTCAGATCACTCCTAATGGTGTTTTAAATTAGTCAAGATGCAGAGCACAGCATATCCCATATTTCATGTCATATCTAGGATTTTATGCAATCTCTATGATTTTATGCAATCTCTCTGATTTCATGCAATCTGTTATGCGTGATTTATGTAATCAGTTACTTTGGTTTTTGGTTTAAATAGAGGTCATGGTTCTCTGTGTTATATTTATTCAAAAACTGTGAGTTCACGCTAAAAATAATAAGAAAGCAGTTTATTCAATCTTTTTTTTTACCTTTTTTTATCTTTTCTTCTGAAATTAGGACAACGTATTGATTAGGACAGGTTTTGGCTGGAGTCTTACTCTCTGTGTATGAAGAGATATATCCGGGATGATCTTCTTTTCTAGTCTTACGTTGTTCTGGTTGTTTTCTTTAAAAAAAAATCACTGTTAGAATCAAGCCCATTAACATGAAAAACATATATGCCTAGAAAAACAAACGAACATCCACCCAAATCTCACACAGTTAGAAGTAGTTTAATTTTATTTCTTTTTACATTATTTAATATTTCTAAATCGAGACACCTCACCGGTATAAAACGTCTTGAAATTGCCTCACACTTTTTAAAACATTGCATAAACCTAGTCAATTATCCTCTCAATTTGCACACCATTATTTTATAATTATCAACCGCCCTCCCCCCCCCCCCCCCCCCCCCCCCCCCAAAAAAAAACTCCTTTATTCATTAATTTCTTTGAATTCTATTAATTGGTCCAATCCAAGCAAAAACAGATAAAAAACATGTAACATAATTTTGGAACAGAATATACAGAATCTTTTATTACAAAAACAAACTGAAAAAAATAAAATAAAATTGCAAGTTTCAAATCTTTAAACATTATAGAAATCCATAAAACGTTGATAATCAGACGTTTAAATATGCTCATCAATAACCAAACACAATATAAGAATGAAAAAAAGAATAGCATATTCAAAATAGATATTTGTTATTAAGCATATAACTTTGTTTCTTTAAATAGAATTGAGTAGAAAAAAAAAACAATACCAGGTGTTGGCCAAGTTGAATGGCAGGTAACTGGGGTTCTTTCCAAGGCTAATATACAAAATATTTGGCATTAGTCCTTACATAAGCTGCAAGCCTTATTCTCATAATCAAGAACTCATATGAAGTGCTACTAAGAATGCATAAGCTCCATTATTGATCTTAGAAGAGTATCATGTCCTCCTTTCTCAGAAATCACACCATTCTTCACAACAGCAATTATGTCTGCATTTTTTATCCATCACACCATTCTTCATCACAGTCTCTAATGCTTCTTGTACTATACGTTCTTATTATGTGTCCAATGCACTTGTCGCTTCATCAAGCAAAAAGTATTTTTGGGTTCTTTATTATTGTTCTAGCTATGACAATTCTTTGCTTCTGCCCACCGAAGAGTTATGTCCCTCATTCACCTACGTTGGTGTCTTAGCCTTGTGGCAATGCAGATATGAAGTTGTGTGCATTTTCTACTTTTATTGCTGCTATGATCTCCTTTTCGAAAGATTATCTTTGTTTTCCGTAGGCTATGTTTGTGCGAATGGTTTCGTTGAAGAGTATTGGCTCTTGACCAACCAACCCCATTTGTTGTCTCAACCAACTTAGCTTCAACTTATGTATTTCCACCTGATCTATGAATATTCTACTAGAATCAGGATCATAAAACTCTCTAAAAGGTTTATGTCGGTTTACTTGCCATTACCGCTCTCTCCAACAAGAGCAACAATCTATGCACAAAGAATTAATGAATGAAGAACCTGAGAAAATGACACTTTAAATATGCAAAATATAATGACAATATTTAATGGTGTTGAATGTACCTTTCCAGATGGGATGTTCAAGCACAAGCCTTCGAGAATTGGAACATTTGGAAGATTTGGATATTTGAAGCTGACGTGTTCAAATTCAATATCACCATCTACGCTTGATAGAGTTGTGCCTTCATTGCTACTTGAATCAATTTTAGGCTTGTTGTCAAGAATTTCTAATATGAAAGCTACTGAGACTTGGCTTTGTTAGTGTCTGGAGCAATGGCAGTAGCTTAAGAGATCACAAGAGCTGAAAGAGAGAATGCAAACATAACCTACAAAAACCATCCTTAATTTTGATTAAATATTAAAGAAAACATCAAAGTAGTTGAAGGAAAATATTTAACACAAATAGCTGAAATTTCACCCTGAAAATGTAAGATATTGATGCTTTTTCGTGCTGCACAAATATCGACCCAATGTAGAAGCAGAATGCATTAACACAATGTTAGATAAATATGTGTCGAAACTTAAATTGTGTACCTTTTCTGTCGAAGTTCACTGTCAAGATTTCACTTTCCTTAAGACATTATTTACCAACTAATTGATGCACTAGGTTATGCAAATGTGCCTCCAAGATACAATGAAACCTCGATTGTTTAATATTGTTGTGGACTAACAATTCAAACCACGAACACCATTGATGACAAATCATCCAAGAAACAATATTTTGTTACTGCAATTTAATAGAATATTGGTATTTATACAAGAAAGAAATGAGAAATTTGTTGTGTAGAAAAATGTGAAAATGAGGAAGGAGAGAGTAGTAACATAAATGTAATGTTCTGTATTTCAGTTGTGTAGGAAAATGAATGAAAGGTCTGACAATTTATAATATGCTTTTCACCCTTTCATAATGGTTACAACATTTCATTAGTTCATAAACAAATACAACCTTTCATAAATGGTTGCAATCTTGAAACAATACAACCTTTCATTGTGACTTTTCATTTTGAATTATTAGTCACATCCTTTGTCAAGTGTCAAACTCTTACATGCTTTATTTTGAAAATAATTCTAACAATCCTCCACCTTTTTCAAAATAAATGCAATTTGAAAATGTTTTGCATTGGTTCAGAAATCTTACGTATAAATGAATGTGTCTTTTGGACTTGAACCTTCACTTAGTGAAAACACATCAAAGTTAGTCAAGGTTGCATGGTAGGCCATCTTTGAACCAACGATCTTATTCGACTAGCCGGATATGTCTCACACATAATCTTTCAATATCCTAAGTGTTCAAAATTGCTGACGCGTGTAAAGGCCTTACGTCTATATCTTGGATTTTCATGAACGCTTTTAGTAATCATCCAAATTACATAAAGGATGGCACCATCCTCGACGCTCATATAGGTAGACGTTATCAGAAATGTCCATGTAAATACATCACAACAAAATCTGTTATAAGTCTATTAAAAGCTTAAAAACTTATCCTTCCTAGTACATACAGGTACCAAACACTCTTACCTCTGAGACGCATATATATATATATATATATATATATATATATATATATTAATTAGTGCTTGCAATCACAACATATGATGCACTTTGCTTATTGAACCCTAGATCTTGTTGTTTTAAGTGATGGGTTGAGTTTCCATCATTGGTGATGTTTAAATGTTGGCTTCAATCCCATCCCTCTTGAAGTTTTAGATACCAATTCCCTTGTGAGTTCTTTTGTAAGAGGGTCTGCCAGATTTTGACTTGATCTGACAAAATCAATGGTAATCACACCATATGTGAGCAACTGTCTCATATAACTATGTCTTATACCAATATATCGAGACTTGCCATTGTATATCTGGTTATACGCTTTAGACAAAGTTGCCTCACTATCACAGTGGATAGATATCGGAGGCATTGGTTTTGGCCACAAAAGAATTTCTATTATTAAATTCCTTAACCATTCCGCCTCTTTGCTACATGATGCCAATGCAATAAATTCAGCAGCCATGGTGGAATCAACTATACAAGTTTGCTTTTTAGAACCCTAAGAGATTGCTCCCCCACCAAGCGGAAAAATCCATTCATTTGTGGATGTATGATCATCTTTATCAGTGATCCAACTGGCATCAATAAATCCTTCAAAAACTGAAGGATATCTAGAATCATGTTACCATAGTTAGTAGTATACTTCAAATACTTCAAAATCCTATACAATGCATGCCAGTGTAATTGACTAGGATTACTGATATACTTACTCAGCCTTCCTACAGCGAAGGCAATATCATGCCTAGTACATGCCATGGAATACATAAGACACCCAATGACACGAGCATATTCTAATTGAGATATTGCTCTCCCAGTGTTAGGGTATAACCTTATGTTTGGATCATAAGGCGTGGATACTGGCTTACTATCGAAATGATTGAATTTCTTCAATATTTTCTCAATATAATATAATTGGGTCAGTATTAAGCCATCAACATTTCTTATGATTTTTATACCCAAAATCACATCAGCAAACCCTATGTCTTTCATGCCAAAGTTTGATGACAATAGTGATTTTGTGAGTTCAATGTTCACACTGTCAGTTCCAAATATTAACATGTCATCAACATAAAGACATATAATTACACCTTTATTTATATTGAATCTCCTGTATACACATTTGTTAGATTCATGAATTCGGAAACCATTGGAAACAACAACTTTATCGGATTTTTCATGCCATTGCTTCGGTGCTTGTTTAAGGCCATACAAAGATTTGATAAGTTTACAAACCTTATTTTCTTGTCCAGGCATTACAAACCCTTCAGGTTGCTTCATATAAATTTCCTCATCCAATTCTCTATTGAGGAAAGCAGTCTTTACATCCATTTGATGTATTTCAAGATGATAAATTGATGCTAATGCAATCAAAGTTCTGATAGTAGCAGTTCTCGCAACGGGTGCGTATGTATCAAAATAATCAAGGCCTTCCTTTTGAGTAAAGCCATTTGCTAATAACCTTGCCTTGAACTTATCAATAGTTCCATCAACCTTTATTTTCTTTTTGAATATCCATTTACAACCAATTGGTTTAGACCCAGGTGGTAGGTCAACCAATTTCCAAGTATTATTTCCCATGATAGATTACATTTCATCATTGACATCCTATTTTCAAAAGGTAACATCTTGTGACTTCAGTGCTTCTTCAAAAGTGAGAGGATCTAAATCAGTTACTAGCGAAATCTCAATTTGTCTTACATGTACATCTCTAGTTCCTTCAATGAAGTCTGGGTGAAAGGATTTTTCTTTCCTTACCCTTTTGCTTCTCCGTATTTCAGGAGGATCCTTAGTGACAGTTCGTTTTGATATTGTCACTATCTCAACAGGTGTATTAGAATTTACATTATTAAGTATAACAGTGAATCTAGTTTCATAAAATATGGCATCTCTAGATTCTATAATAGTATTTACTTCAACAGAATGATTAGGTTCAATGACTAAAAACCTATATGACTTACTGTGTTTTGTATAACCTATGAATATGTATTCTACATTCTTTTCTCTTAATTTCTTTATCTTAGGTTCTGGAAGTCTAACTATGGCTCTACAACCCCAAACTCTAAGATAAAAAATATTAGGCTTTATTTTCTTCCAAAATTCATATGGCGTAATTTTTGTTTTTATTAGGCACTCTATTTAAAATATGGTATGCATTTAACAAGGCTTCTCCCCAGAAACCTTTACCTAAACCAGAGTTAGTGAGCATTGCATTAACCATCTCAATGAGTGTCCTATTCATTATCTCTTCTACACCATTTTGTTGTGGTGTGTATGCAGTAGATGTTTAATGCACAATACCAACATTTTCACAAAAATCAGAAAATCGATATTCACCTCATTTATCACTTCTAAGAGTTTTAATCTTAACATCATTTGCATTCTCTACTTCAGCCTTATAAATTTTAAATTTATTTAAGACTTTATCTTTAGAACGCAACAAATATACATAACAATACTTAGAGTAATCATCAATAAAAGTTTCAAAATACTTCTTTCCTCCTCTAGTAGGGTTGTTATGCATACCACATACATCACTATTTATTAATTGCAATAAAGTAGATGTTCTATCAATTTTAGGAAATGATGATTTAGTGATCTTGGTTTGTACACATACTTTACATCTTTCATGCATATCATTATTAAACCTTGGAATCAAATATAAACTAGACATGTCACGTAATCGTTTAGTGTTAATATGACCTAAACGATTATGCCATAGAGACAAAATACATAAGTCAATCACATAAGTAGAAGAAGAATTTATTTTATTAATAACATTTAGCTTGAACATTCCCTCATATAAGTATCCTTTCCCTGCAAACACTCCTCCTTTGGTCAATACAAAATTATATGATTCAAATACAAGTTTGAAACCATGTTTGCTCAGAAGGCTTCCAGACACAAGATTCTTTCTAACTTCAGGAACATGACATACATTAGTGAGAGTCAAGATCTTCCCAGATGTAAACTCTATCTGCACATTGCCTTTTCCTTTAATAGTAGCAGTGGAGGAATTACCCATGTAGATTATATTTCCATCTTCAACTTTTTCATAAGTAGTAAAAAGGCTTTGATTCTTATAAACATGTCTTGTAGCTCCTAAATCTATCCACCATGCAATATCATCCTCGAGAGCATTGATCTCAGATATCATGGCCATAAAATTTGAGGTATTTTCCTCCTTTTTCTTCTTGAAAAGACGACATTCTCTCTTGTAGTGGTCAGGCTTTCCGCAGTGGTGGCATGAACCCTTCTTTTTAGAACTTTGATTTTTCTTTGAATCAAATTTTCTCTTCTTGTTCTTGGTGTATTGAGGGGTCTGCTTAGCCTCTTTCCCTTCCTCCACCATATGAACCTTAGAGGATGAATTGACCTGCTCATCAACAGAGTTAATTTAATACTCCTCCTCTATACAGAGGTGTTGGCCTAATTCTTCCAGAGTAACATCCTTTTTTTTTATATATATTTAAGACTCATTTTATAGTTTTTCCAAGATAGAGAGAGTTTATCAATAATTGTAGAAACAATAACATATTTATCCATATTCATTTTATGTTGACTAAACTGATTTAAAATGTGTCTATTTTCATGACATTGTTCAACCACACGTCTGCTATCTACCATTTTATATTCAAAAAAATTGGAGGCCAAGAATTTCTTACTTGTAGCATCTTCGACCATATACTTTGCCTCGAGAGAATCTCAAATTTCTTTTACAGTAGCCACGTTGTGATATTGATCGAAAAGAGCATCTGACATCGCATTACAAATGTGACCCTTGCAGATATAATCATCTTGCTCCCACTTATGACGCTGACGGACCTATGCCATGGTTTCATCACCATGTTCGACCGGTTTCGGTGTTGTCAATACATACATCACACTTAATGTTGACAGAAGAAAATGCAATTTCTTTTGCAAATGAATAAAATTGCCACCATCAAAACGATCCAATTTCACAAAGTCCACAGCGAACTCTCGCAGAGAATTTCTAGGCGCCATTGTAGTAGCAGAAAATATTGTCTTAAGATTGTTAGAGATTTTTGTGTCAAAACTGAAATTGTGTACCTTTTCTGTCGAAGTTCACTGTCAAGAAGTCAATTTCTTTAAAACACTACTTACCCCCAACCAACTAAGTGATGCACTGGATTATGCAAATGTGCCTCCAAGATACAATGAAGCATCGATTAATTAATATCGTTATGCACTAACAATTTAAACCACGAACACTGTTGATGACAAACCAGCCAAGAAACAATATTCTGTTACAGCATTTTAACAGAATATTGGTATTTATGCAAGAAAGAAATGAGAAATTTGTTGTGTATAAAAATATGAAAATGAGGAAGGAGAGAGGAGTAATAGAAATGCAATGTTCTGTATTTCAGTTGTGTAGGAAAATGAATGAAAGGTCTGGCAATTTATAATATCCTTTGCACCCTTTCCTAATGGTTACAACCTTTCATTATTTCATGAACAAATACAACCTTTCATAAATGGTTGCAATCTTGAAACAATACAACCTTTCATTGTGACTTTTCATTTTGAATTAATGGTCACATCCTTTGTTAAGAGTCAAACTCTAACATGCTTTATTTTGAAAATAATTCCAACACACAATACTGTAGAAAGAACGAGAAGCGAAAGCCTCCTCCGCTTACTAGTGCTAATCGAACACCTTGTTTCATTGGAGCTTCAATTTTCTTTAGGTACAAGTTCATCACGTTCTATTCTGCACAAAATGAGGCAAAAGTTCTCATACCTCCTATTGCTTCATTTGCCTGCCACCTAACTTGCTTTTTCATACCTGGCCTACATATTTTTGATAGACAAACTAAGCGCACGCACGTATGTATATATAGAACAATTAGCGCAAGACTAACCTTAGCACCTGCACTGAAGCCTGCTTG
Organism: Dipteronia dyeriana; assembly: GCA_032871835.1. Taxonomy (NCBI): domain Eukaryota; kingdom Viridiplantae; phylum Streptophyta; class Magnoliopsida; order Sapindales; family Sapindaceae; genus Dipteronia; species Dipteronia dyeriana. The sequence continues at coordinate 75,683,159 of CM065301.1, read as the reverse complement.
GAATTTGGCTTGGATAAATGCATCGATTAGCATCATCGGTGATATTGCTAAAATTATTAAAGATAACATCTAGTTAGCTGTACAGGCTATAACTAGTCCTGCTGTCATTGTTGCAATGTTCTGGACAATTAAGGTCAATACATCACCAACTAGACTTTTAATTGCCAAAGCATCAGTTGATAACCTTGTACGACCCGAATTGTTTCCTTCTTTATTAGTATTAATAATAAGGGTAAATCTTATTTTAATATCTGTAATTTATCTTAATCTGCTTTTAGTCCACGATTTTTTAGTATTGTAACTTTTAGATCATCATTTCTCATACAATACATATTCGAGTCCCTACCGTTCAAATCTGTTTGGGTTCCGTCAAGTCAACCAGGGTCAACGAGGGTAAAAAGGTAAAATAACATTACATGTTCTAGAGACTTATTTAACCAAAGGGTATAATAGTAATTTATAAATTAATTAAAAATATTAAATTAAATAATAAAAGCAAATATAAAAATTAATTAAAAAATAAAAATAAAAAACAATAAAAACAAACCCTAACTTTAATCTCTTCTCTCTCCCTCACTCTTACCGTCTCTCTATGTGTCTCTTTCTCCAGTCTCCATCTTCTTTCATTCACGTTTCACAACTAAATCCATCACCACCGTGATTCTTTCTCACACACCAGTCACCACCGATTCTTTCTCTCTCACCCCAGACCTGCTTCTTTCTTCGAAGCCAACAACAAATGCCGGTTGACTCAAACCACCACCGACGACCTAATAAACTCACATGCCAAGCCAACTGAGACCCATCGTCATTCATGGGTCAACGCCGCTATGCGTTTTGTGGTAGATCGTCAGTCGTCCAACTCGATCTGGTTCAGATCGAGCAATCTAACCACTGTCTCGCCGCCAGCAAACAGATCAGCGACGTTGATGGATGGGGTTTGGTGTTTGGCAACAGGTGAAGCTTTCTAGCACAACGGTGATGGATGACTCGCGACAGTGTACTTGAGACTCTTGGTCAACGAACAACTGTTCTTTATCTCTATCAGATTTTTTTAATTTTTTTTTTATGATGGTTGGGTACTTGGACGGTATTTGATGGTTGTAGAATTTTTGATGGTATTTAATTAAAAAAAATCAGAAGAAGTTAGGTTTGATTTTAGGTTTGTGATGGCATTTGGGTTTAATTTGTGGGTTTGGTTTTGGTGGTCGAATGGTTGAAATTTTGGATTTGGCTTGATGATAATGAATCTAGATTTTGGATTTTGGTTTGATGGTTTGGCTTGGGTTTGATTTGGGTTTGAACCCGAATGAATCTGAATCTAGGTTGAATTTTGTATGGATTTTTTTATTAATCTGATGGTTATATATATATATATATATATATATATTGTTTTGTTTTATTTATTTATTTATTTTATATATTATTAAATCTGTTTTTAATTTTTAGTTTTTTAATTTTTAATTTCTAATTAAGGGTAAAATGGTCTTTTCAATGGTATCAACAACCTATAAGGACATTACGGTCATTTAACTTGCCTGACGTGTCAGAATCCATCCTTTTAATAGATTTTGTCACAGAAGGACTTAAAGTTACAATTCTAAAAAACCTTGGACTAAACACAGATTAAGGCAAACTACGGGGACTAAAACACGATTTACCCTATTATTAATAATAATAATAATACATAGAAACACATTCATTTAGTTTTTTTTTTAAGACAACTAAATCATCCGATATTGAACCAGAGTATTTTGACATTAAACCAGACCAGTGATTGATTCTCTAGCTTTATTACAAATCAATTCCATGAGATTTGAAATAAGTCAATTCCTAAATTTAGAGTGATTTGAAATAAGTCAATTTTTACATTTAGAATGATTTGAAATAAGTCAATTCCACATTTAAAATGATTTGAATATTTTAATAAAATCAGTGGAATTGTATATCTTTATTATTTTTATAATTATTCATATGTGTATATATATTTACACAGTAATATCAACCAAAGGTAATGCTTTCATAAAAAAATAAAATAAAAAACCAAAAAATAAAATTGTCACTTTTCTACACTTATTTCCCATCCAAAAGATCATGGTAAAATGATGTCTCATTGTAATAGTCAGAATATTTTGAAGGTATGATTTCATAAACTTTGTTTTCTTTTTTTAATTTTTATTTGCAGCATTAGTCTTTTTCAAACTCATTGTTTTTAACATCAAAATATCTTGTTAACAAAGATTGGGCCTCGAATAATTGTTCAATTTAGTTTTCGAATGGTGATGTTTTAAAGCACGGATTTTGGAGTAAATGAAATAGATATATACTTGAAGCTCAATAATAAATTGCTTGAGTTTTAGAGTTCATTAAGGAGTTCAAATTGAGTATTAGTGTAGGCTACAATTTCGATTGTTTTAATATTGGTGAAGAAGATGTTACGGTGTCATTTATTTTTATTATGTTTGTAGGTCCCTATTGATTCTAAGTTTTGTTATGAAAATAGTAGACTTATATATCAACTTATATTATAATTTTCAGAATTTTTGGTGGTTTTTATCTTAGGGAGATTTTATTTCTAAATCAGATATATATATATATGTAGATTTTCTGAATTGTCAAACCGACCTTATTGTCATGGAGTAATTTTAAATTAAAATTAGTGATGTAAGTAGGTTTGATTTTTGGTAATATTGTTTTAGAGATATAATTTAATCAGGATATAAATTGTTTGTGAATTTTAGTGATATATAAGTATTTTAATTATTTGGGTATGTTTGATGTTAAAGCAATAATGTTTAAGCTAACAGTCACGAGCTCTTGGTGTTGTAATAATTTTAACAAATGGAGATAGATAGAATTCTGATTTTTGGTATAAAGATAAACTACTGATATATTAGTCTATAAATAAAGTTTTGGAATTTTTCGTTGTTTGTAGAATTGTTAAACTTTTATACAAATTCTGATTAAAGAATCAAAATTTACACTGTCAGGATTGACCCAAGTGTATTTAGAAAATTATAGAAATTTATAGGTATTTGATAAAATTATAATATTTTGATGGGAGTTATTAATCTGAATTTTAAATTTATTGACTAAGTTTTGAAATTTGTTGCGGCCCTTAAAATTTTCAAATCACTAACTTTTAAGCACTAAAATATGTTTTTTTTGAAATTTCTTCATGAAAATGAATAAAAATGCATTTATAAGAAGTTTAGTTAGATTTTTTTTTTTGACTGGTTTTATTGAGGGATTATAAATTCTACATGTTTAGGTTCCTCTCTTGACTTCTCAATATCGTTAGTTTAACACCCCAAAAATCAAAGAGCAATTAAACACTTTGATATGGAATGCTAAAACATAATCCATTAATTATTTCACCCAAAAGAAACTAATAATCATTGAATAACGCCAAATAAATCATTCTAAAATGAAAATATATCTTCAAATAATTCCAACAATAAGGTTCAAAATACTCTAAAGAAAATTAAAATAATACCAAACACTTAAACTCAAATTCTAAATAACAAAAAAAAAGCAGAACATTACATATAAACTCAATAACTTTCAACTCCTGAAAGTCTATCACTGTAAAATGTTAAATGACAAGGGGTGAGTTGTCAATTCAATAAGTATTGCATAATACATAATCGAAAACATTTACAAAATTTTCAATAACATTTAAAAAGTGCATAAATTTTTAAATATTCAAGTACAATTAAAATTACAAAAGTAACATTTTTAAATACAAGTAAAACATGAAAAAGTAATATTTTAAGCTACAAGTAAACTTATAAAAGTAACATTTTCAAATACAAGTAAAACTTGCAAAACTAACATTTTCAATGTAGAATAACGATGAATAACATTTCATAAAAATAAGCTCAAGTCAAGCAGTGTCACCAATACCCCGGTGATCCGGCCATTTACATTTTAGAAATTGGTACAAGACCAAATCATAACATTTCATTTGTCGCGCACTGTATTTATATTATCATCTGTGTTCAACATTTTATTACATTTCATTTACTACTAAATCATAAAAGGACCAAACATTTAAGCTTTTAAATATATAGTTCCAGTAAAGGCCATACTCATTTAAAAGAATTAGGTAACAAATATGTAAGTAAAGACTAAGTAGGAAAATAAGTTTATAAATATATATATAAACGTATATAATAAAATATTTCAGAATATAACAATATGATAAATAAATTTGGTTTCTAAGAAAATATTTGTGCAATTACATACTATACAAAAAAGAAAATCTTCTTATCTTCGATGAGCAAGTTTAAGGTTTTAATAACGATATTGGGAAATCACGAGAGAAACCTAAACATATAGAATAGAATCCCTCAATTAAACCAGCAAAATAAAAGAGATCTAACTCAACTTTATAAATATTTTTTTTTTTTGTTCATTTTCATAAAAAGATTTCAGAAAAACAGATTTTAGTGCACAAACGTTAGTGATTCAAAAATCTTAAGGGTCTCAAAAAATTGCAAAACTTAGTCAATAGGTCCAAAACTTAGATTACTAACTCCTCTCAAAATATCATAATTTTATAAAATGCCTATAAATTTCTATAAGATTCTAAACATACAAGGGTTGATCCTAAGAGCATAAATTTTTATCCTTTAATCAGACTTCATATAAGAGTTTAGCAATCCTAAAGACTACAAAAAATTCCAAAATTTTATTTATATACTAATAAACTATTAATTTACCTATACCAAAAATTAGAATTTAACTTTTCATCGTTTGAGAATTAAAATTACTACAATTCCAAGAGCTCATGACTGTCAGCCTAAACATTATTGCTTAAATATCAAATATACCCAAATAATTAAAATACTTATATATCACTAAAATTCATGAAAATTTATATCCTGATTTAATTATGTCTCTGAAATCATTTTACCAAAAACCAAATCTAATAACATCCTCAATTTCAATTTAAAATTATTCAAAGACAATAAGGTTGGTTTCTGTATTCAGAAAATCTGAATATATAATTGATTTAGAAATAGCACTTCCCTAAGATAAACACCACCAAAAATTCTGAAAATTATAATATAAGTTGATAGATAAGTATACTATTCTCATAACAAAATTTAGGATTAATAGTGACCTACAACCATAATAAAAATAAGTGACACCATAACGTCTTTTTTACCAATATTAAAACAAATCGAAATTGCAACCTACACCAATACTCAAATTGATCTCCTTAATGAACTCTAAAATTCAAACAATTTATTATAAAGCTTCACGTATATATCTATTTCATTTACTCCAAAATTCATGCTATAAAATATCTCCATTCGAAAACTAAATTGAACAATTGTTAAGAGCCCAATCTTTGTTAGAGTTTGAAAATGATTAAGGTTGTAAATATTTTTTTTTTAAAAAAAACAAAGTTTAAGAAATCATACCTTCAAAATATTCTGACTCAATCTATTAGACATCATTTTGATATGATCTTTTTTTTTGTATAAAAGTATTACCTTTGGTTGATATTACCGTGTAAATATTTATACCCATATGAATAATTATAAAAATAATGAAGATATACAATTCCACTGAATTTGTTAAAATATTCAAATCTCTTTTAAATGTGGAATTGACTTATTTCAAATCACTGTAAATGTGGAAATTGATTTATTCAAATCACTCTAAATATGGAAATTGACTTATTTCAAATATCATGGAATTGACTTATAATAATTCTAGAGAATCAATGGTTTACTGCCGATGAACATGCTAATACGCTACTAATTCTTACCACCAAGCAATTGGGCAGTGGTTAATTAACTTAACTTAAACCAACAAAAACTTCATGCTCTTTTATATGATGAAAGCATTTCCTAAAAAAAAAAATTAAGTGGCGAATAAGAAATTAAGAAGGCTACATTTTTTAAGGCTCAATATAAATTTTTTGTGGAAACAATTTTTTTTCTTCAACTTTACAAACTATATAGAACTTGTAAAAACCAGTCTGTTTAATCTGGATTTCTTCTACTGATTTGTATAGAAGAGATCATGATCTGACCATTTATACTACATAATAGTATCCAAAATATTTATGATGCAACCAGTATGACATACAAAGTTGAATGTCACAAAACGACTTATGAAGAAGTCATGTGAAGTGCTACAAGAGATGCATATGCCCCATCAGTGATCTTCATCAGAACTTCATGTCTTCCCTTCTCAGCAATCACACCATTCTTAACAACAGCGATTACATCTGCATTTTTTATTGTAGTAAGCCGATGAGCCACCACCACTGTAGTTCTATCCACCATCACTCTGTCTAATGCATCCTGTACTACACTTTCTGACTCTGCGTCCAATGCGCTTGTCGCCTCATCAAGCAAAAGGATTTTTGGGTTCTTTATTATAGCTCTCGCTATAGCAATTCTCTGCTTCTGTCCACCGGATAGCTGAACTCCTCGTTCTCCTACATTAGTGTCGTAGCCTTCTGGCATTGATGCTATGAAGTTGTGTGCATTTGCTGCTTTTGTTGCTTCTATGATCTCTTCTTCAGTGACATCTCCATCTTTGCCATAGGCTATGTTCGCTAGAATGGATTCGTTGAATAGTATTGGCTCTTGACTTACCAAACCCATCTGTTGTCTCAACCAACTTAGTTTAAATTTCTTTATTTCCACTTTGTCCAAGAATATGTGACCAGAATCAGGATCGTAAAATCTCTCTATTAGACTGACCACTGTTGATTTCCCACTACCACTCTCTCCTACAAGAGCTACAGTCTGCATAGAGAATATCAAAGTTAAAAGAAGGAATCATAATATGGCAACAGAATGACAAATGTGAGTTGTGGTAAATACTTTTCCAGAGGGGATGGTCAAGCTCAAGTCTCGGAAGATTTGAATATCTGGCCGCGTTGCATATCTGAAGCTGACATGTTCGAATTCAATATCGCCTTGTACACTTGATAATGTCATGCCCTCGTTGCTGCTTGAGTCGATTTTGGGCTTGCTGTCAAGAATTTTAAATATTGAAGCTGCTGAATCTTTAGCTTTGTTGGTGTCTGGAGCCATGGCGCTAGTTTGAGAGACACCAATGGCTGAAATTGTTAATGCAAAGAAAACCTGAAAAAAAAAATCTAATTCAGATTAAAAAAACTACAAGTCTAGAAAAAGAAAAGCGAAAAAAATGAAAAGGGATAAAATTGAACCTTGAAAACTTCTGAAAATGTTGCTTTATTATGTTGTACAAGTACTGACCCAATGTAGAAGCAGAATGCATTTGTGCAGTAAAGTGCAAAGAAAGAGGAACCAAAACCTCCACCACTTATGAGTCCTGTTCGAACTCCCTGCTTCATGGGACCTTCACATTTCTTTTTATACAAATCCATTACCTTCTTTTCGGCGCAGAATGAGGCAACAGTTCTAATGCTACCAACTGCATCATTAGCAACTTGACTCGCTTCTTCATACATCAACTGCATATATATATATATATATATATATATATTTACATAACATTATCAGCATACACCAAACCTATCTCCTGTATGATATAGTTGTATTGCATACCATAAAATGTAACACTAACCTTTGCGTCTGCACTGAAGCCTTTAAGAAATTTAGTTTGAATGTATCCTTGAATTAGCATCAATGGTGATACTGCTAAAATGATAAAAGCTAATTTCCAATTAGCCGAGAAGGCTATAATCAGCCCTGCTGTGATTGTCGTTATGTTCTGAACTACCAGTGCCAAGACGTCACCAACAAGACTTCGAACTGTAGAAGCGTCAGTTGATAACCTTGCACCAATAGCACCACTAAAAAACACAAATAAGAAGAATTCACTATCAGAACAGCAGAATTGTAAGAGAAACCTGAAAGCTAATGTTGTTCATCAACTCACCTTGAATTTTCAGGATCATCGAACCAACTGATTTGTTGATGCACAACCTTCTCAAATGTTAATGAACGAATTCGTTGTATCAGTTTTCCTCCAGCAACTCCAAAATAGTAATTCTGAATAGGTACAGCAACAAGAGTAGCCAAACCCATACCAAGATAGACAAGTCCCCACGTCCTAGAATCTTTTCTTAGCTTATCCGGTGGTTCGTAGAACATCCTAATGGATTTTGAGAGTAAGAGACCAAAAACAGGAAAGACTGCACCATGTACCATTGCACCTATTGATCCAATACACAGAACTGGAATCTCAGGCTTGTTGAGGTATGCTAGTCTTCTAATGGAAACTTTCTGTCGCTTCTCAGTCTTTATATGACTTCTTTCCATTCTCTCTTCAACTTCGTCAGTCTCAAAAATATTAACCGGTCCAGGAAGACCATAGCCAAAACCAAAGGAATGTCGACTACTTGATGAACCTCTACTTATAGATCTCCTCATAATAGATGCATCGTGGCTCCCAGACCTTGCGATGGCTTTATCTGTTATCTCGAAACTTCTATCAGACTTATCTGCATCAGTAGTTCTAGCATCTTCACCTTCTTTAGCTCCTTCTTGCAGGCGTACTAGCTGCGAGTAAGCGCCCTCTGGATCGCTGATTAACTCCTCATGAGTTCCTAGAGAATTCAATTTGGAGATATTATGAGCTGGAGACAGTTTGAAGTTTGAAAATGAAACAGCAAAATTAGTTGGTTAGATGTTACCTTTCTCTACAAGTTTCCCTTGGTGCACCACAGCTATAATATCAGCATTCCTGATAGTTGTCAAACGATGTGCAACGACCACAGTAGTTCGATTTGCCATAACCTTCACTAGTGCATCTTGGACAATGCGTTCAGACTCAGCATCCAGGGCGCTTGTTGCTTCGTCTAGTAGAAGAATTCTCGGATTCTTTAAAATAGCCCTGGCAATTGCAATTCTTTGCTTTTGCCCACCAGATAGCTGAGTTCCATGCTCACCTACCATTGTGTCAAGACCCTGTAAACAAAACACTATCATCTCAATAACTAGCTTGAAATCTTTAAGGAAAAAAAAAACAAAGGTCTAGGAATCTATGTTTCCCTACAGAAAATGGATTTACCTGAGGCAGCTTGTCGATAAATTTTGCAGCATTAGCAAGCTCAATTGCTGTTCTGATCTCCTGATTAGTTGCATTGTCTTTCCCATATGCTATATTCTCCTTTATACTTGTTGCAAACAAAACAGGTTCTTGACTAACTAGCCCAATCTTCTCTCTTATCCATCCAAGCTGCAACTTCTTAATGTCAACACCATCAATAAGTACTTCACCAGAATCAGGATCATAGAACCTCTCCAATAAGCTTACAACAGTTGACTTCCCACTTCCGCTTTGCCCAACTAAAGCTGCTGTTGTGCCGCTTGGAACATGTAATGAGAATCCTGAGAAGATATGCACATCCGGTCTGGCAGGGTAGCTAAAATGAACGTCTTTAAGTTCAATTTCACCCTCGATATTTTCCAATTTTATCCCACTAGGATCGTACGGATCAATCTTTGGTTTTCGTTTGATTGCCTCGAACATCTTATAAGCCGCAGCTTGCCCTGCAGCAAATGCATTTACACATGGAGATGTCTGACCCAGCGACCTAATCCAGAAGACCGACCACAACCAAGAAGAGTCAGGTGAATAATGTGAAACATATAGCATGACAATCACAGAATTAAAGCCATTATAAACTTACATTCCACCAGTCATGATTGCCATTATAACATTGATGACTATTCCACCGTTATATCCTTTATCGATAATCAACTTCGATCCATACCAGATTGCAAGTCCATAACTGCCAAAGACAATAAGTAGAAGTGTACCAAGTCCTAAACCTGAAGTCAGACCTTGTTGAGCAGCAGCAGTGTAAGCAACTTGTAGCTTCTTGTCATATTTCTCGATTGCTCGCTTCTCCCCAGTGAAAGATGCAACCTTGTACGATTCAAAAAGAATTTATACATATCAAGTAAGTCCGCGTTTTGGAAAAACAACTATACATGAATATATGTTAGGAGCCTTACTGTTCTAATGGCTCCAACTGTTTGCTCTACTACATTTCCTGCTTCAGCATAAGCAATTTGTCCACGACTAGACATTTTAGTCACGACCATTGCCATAGTACCACCAGCAATGACTATAAGAGGAAGACAAGAAAGCAGAACAAGTGACAAAAGCCATCCTCTTGCAAATGCAATTACAAATCCGCCAAGAAAAGTTGACATGAGTTGTATGAACTTCCCCACCTGTTAAACAGAACATTTTTAAGAACCCGAAAACAAAATTTTTCATTTTCAAGGAGGACTGAGAAGACATTTTTTTTACCTTTTCTCCCATGGCTTCTTGAATGAGGATAGTGTCCCCTGACATTCTTCCAATGACCTCTCCAGTTGATGTTTCAGTGTCAAAGAAGGCAATATCCTGTCTCAGTATTGTTTTCAAATACAAACCTCGAATTCGTGCCGCCTGCCTCTCCCCAGTCACCATCCAACAGGCCACCTCTGCAATGCACATCAAATTCTTACATATATGTCACAATGAATAATTGTTACTGAATGTTGAATTCCTGAAAGATTAATCTGCATCTTAACTTGTGAGTCTTTGATATGATCATATAGACTTAGCAAGAATTTATTATGAATTGTGCCACTAATGATTTTAAAATTTTCTGGGTCACTAGTATAGTTTTTCAAGAATTTTATAAACTAATGAAATATTGAATAACACAAACAGATCATCAGTACTATTCTGTTTTATAAATCGTTTGGCCCCAGTAGCCAAATACTTCACTCAAGTTCAATAAATGATAATTTAAGATAGAATTAAAAGTTGTATTAACATAAATGGCAATCTGTCAAATGTAGAATTAATAGTTTGATAGTGAAGGCAGTGGTGCATATTAAGACAATGGTCACTTTCAATTCATCGTCAATAATTATCACACTTTCATTGTCATGAATAATTTACTTAAATTAAACAAAACCCTTTTAACAAGAACAACTACAAATACCAGATCAAAACTAATAATAAATAAATAAAAGTATCTTCTTGTAATACTTACGTAGAAAAGCAGCAATTCCTGTAGCAACGGCCAAATACAAGAACTTCACAACTTCCTGAAAAAATCATACGTACATACATACTCTTTTTAAATAATTTATAATTATGTCACGCCTTAAATATGAATGTGTTTCTATATAGGGCCACAACAAATAACAAAAGCTTTATTATTAAACTTTTCCAATAAAAATGTTGCTATAATACACATATTATGTCGGCCATTAAGTGAAAGCAAGAACAACTTTCTTTATGTCAACATATAATATGGAGGATCTATCTATTTATTTATTTATTTTCCTTTAAAAAAAACCCTAATACCAAAAAATGAAATGGGTGGTTTTGTTTGATTTTGTTGTTATTGCTTGGAATTGAAGTTAAGTAATTAGAAATCGTTTCTACCTTGGAAACTCTTGATACGATGTGGGATCGATCGATGGAGCTAAAAGAGTTAATAAGCAGACCAAAAATGACAGTCATGAGAGGCTGAGAGAGTCCATTAGCAATGGCAGCTAAAGATCCTACCACCATTAAAACGGCATCGTTCTTATCAGCGAACGCAAACAGCTTGTAAAACGCCACTTTCTGATTATCATGATCATCCTCTCTTCTCTTCTTATTGTTGTTGTTGCTGTTGACGACTCCATCAGACGATGATGATGATTCTTCGACACCCACATTGTTTTCTCTCATTGGGATCTTTCTTTTTCTGGAAATAATAAAAAGATTTGATCTTTCTTGATTGCAGGAAAAGAAAATATTTAGTACCAGAAAGCAGAGAGAGAGAGAGGCGTAGCAAAGTGTATATATGTAAATTGTTGTTGGTGGTGGTCGTTGTTGATCAGATATATATACGAATTAATCGTTAAGGAAACTTTTCTGGTTTGGTGTTGATGTACTCGTGGGTATATATATATGTATATATATATAGATAGATATAGAGTGAGAGAAAGAGACTATTTATGAGAGATTTTTTGTAACATTTTGAATTGAATTTTTTGGTTGTCGAAACCAATCACATCTTAGAGGATCCAGATTCAATCTATATATGAATGAATCGACTTGGCTATCCTACTTTTACGTGATTACTAATTACTCTCTCTATACCTTCTTGTAGAAGCTTAGATACTTTACACCTGACCTCACTTTATCATCTCTGCTAACGTTTTTATGTTTGATGAATTCTAACACCAAAGGGTCGGGTAAAGGATCTGGGATCAAACCATTCACCATCTAGATATCAAATTTCTCAATGTCACTTTTCGTATGTGTTTATAAAATGTGTATAACATGTGTATGATTTGAGACCATATCATTAACATGGAAAAGGGAAGTGCATTGCCATCGATGATGATCAATGTTTTTATGTTAATCTCTACAATTATTTGATGTATTCTTTTGTATGTATCTATAAATAGCATGTTTATAATAATTCCGATATTACTATTGTTTTTTGTTGTTTGAAAGTAAAAAGAATGAAAGCAGAAATTCATATGCTACTTTAATCTACGTGAAATGTTCACATCACACTTTATATAAAGCCAATTAAGTTTACGTATAATTAATTTGTAGATTATTATACTGTGTTACATTACATACTCTTTTCTATTTTTATTGAACTCCCCATAAGTATAATGAAATATATTTATAGAACGTTTGTTATTTGAAAGCTGACACCGCTGTGAGCTCTATAAATATGACACGGAATGTAACTTCTAATGTAAGGGGTTCTCCCCAAAATTTACGGTTTAATGGTTTAATAGACAAATGTGATACTATATTTACAATATCAAAGTTTGATATCCGGTGGTGCAGTACTCTAGTTTTATTTTGAAGTCTGCAACCATTAAAATCGGGGAAGTAACTAGGATTGAAAACTAGGGTATGCTAGAATTTTATTTTTTACCGAACATTAGCATCACCTTGTTAGAATGACATAATTAGACGTTCCCATAAAATACACATTATAAAGAAATACGTTATCAAATTTTATTTTATTTTTAAAAAGTCAAAACAAATTATAAGAGAATCAAAAAATGTAAATACAAACACTAATTATGTTGTATCCTGCGATTTTTTTTTAATTAATGACAAAGATAATCTCTATTTCAATGTAGATATGCATGAAGTTTTTTAAAAATTCATTTTTCATCTTAATGCAAAATGATGTTCTCATAATTTTCATTCCTAAAAAAATAATCATTTAAATATATAATTTTCTTATATTAATATATTAGCTTGATTCATTCAAAATACATTAATATAATATTATGAAAAATTAAATGAAATTCATATAACCATATCTTTACTTTATAAATTTGAAATTGGATTACTCCTAAAATCTCGTTAACTAAAAATTATAGTAACTCTAAAGCTATAATATTCAACCAAATGGCCAAACGTATATAATTTGAAGATTAGCCTAGGTTCAAATTTAGTATGGGATTGGAAGTGTGATAATTCTACCTCTAATTTTGTCAAGGCTGTAGCAAGTCTTTTTCAGGATGGTTCGACCTCCAATAGAGTCCATAAGGAGGGTCTAAATATTATTATTGGAGATGGTAGTAAAATAGGTTTTTTGGATATTTCATGAAAGGATTCGATCAAGCTTAAAGTGGCATGTCCTAGAATTTTCGCTTTAGCAGTTAGAAAACATGGTGTGGTCCAAGATTTCGGGTGTTGGCAGGACTCTCGTTGGGTGTGTAAAGTCCTCATTTATTGATTGGTTTATTTCGTGAACAAATCACATTTCTGGGGTATTATGTAAGGCTAGCTTAGGCTCTCCAGACCTCAAGAGGAGAAACACCAAAGGTAAAATTCTTGTGCTTACTTGCTTTGAAGAGATAGTTGCACACACTCATAAATTCATGCATAACTCTTATTCATATATGTTGTGTGTTTATTCTTGTGTGCATTTTGGTTTAAATGACTCTTGTTGATTTATTTGCATCTTGGAATTAAATGTTTTATGTCATGATTGGCATTAGAATAGGATGCATTTTTCATCACTCTTGAACTTATTGATTGTGTGTGTTTGAGTGTTGAAAATAGGCAATGCGCTGGTGGTGCGCTACTCAACCAGCGCACCTCACCGGCGCAACATTCCAATGGATTGTTGCATGTGTTGCGCTGTTGCACCCGCGCAAAGATGCAAAAATGGGCAGTGCGCTACTCGACTAGCGCAGCCTCACCAGTGCAACATTCAAGTGGATCGTCGCATGTGTTGCGCCACTGAGCTGCGCCAGTCGTCCATCGCCTATTGTAAAAATAGGTTGTGCACTGGTGGTGCGCTACTCGACCAGCGCACATAGAGAAAGCTGAAACGTTTTTTTCCAAAACGACCTCACTTTGTTTGGATATCGTATATATATAACTCTTTGGTTTAAGGTCGTGTAAGAGTTCAGAACATCATATATTTTCCTTAGAACACATTTCAAAGGAAAAACTCTTCCAAGAACTCATCTTTAAACACTCCAAGCATTCCCATGTGCATAAAAACTTTATCTTGCATCATCTAAAGTCATTTAGAGTGCATCAATGGATAAGGTTGTTTCATTACATCTTGTTTGGTAAGTTCTTCATTATTTTCTTACAAGTTAAGTGTTTTTCTTGTTAAGCCACCTCTTTAATTATTTGTATGCTCTTAGAACATATTCTAGATACAAATTAGAGATTGTTGTGATGACATGATTGAGTGTTGTATTGTGATAGCTAGGATTATTGTTATTGATAACTTCTAGCTAAATCTCTATGCTTTGCATTTAGATATTGTTTAGGACTCATTGATTGCATTTAGTGATTGCATTATAGTCCTTGCCATGCTTAATGACAACATGTGTTGATTTGAATTTTATGATAGCTTCATAGGATTGCTTGTTCTATGTTTAGCTAGGCTTTATGACATGTCATTTAGCTCTTGATATCTAGGATTGCATTTATTGTCATCTCATATTCCTAGATAAGCATATAAGGTACCCTAGCCTTGTTTGTTGTTTGAATATCATCATATATTCACATAGATTGTTTATCTCATCTTCAAAGAGAAGAAAGCCTTGCGTTGCATCCGGGAGTATGTTGCTTCAAGCGTAAGCAAATTGGACTAGGTTCACTTAATACCAGGATTATGTAGTGGTAGTGGGTTATATACCGGGAGTAGGTCGTAACGCCTCTATCATCAGTGGATTCGTTGTTCATTGTGGCACACTTAACATCCCATGGTTTTTTCCATTTGGAGGGTTTCCACGTATATCTTAAGTGTCTTTAATATTTCCACAATCTTTACACTTGTGATTTTATTGTAACTAGCTAGGGGCATTTTTATCAACTTGACCTTTAATGGAAATTGGGTAAATTTGTTTAAAATCATTCACCCCCCCCCCCCCCCCCCTCTAGATTAATATTATACACACCAAAATATTTGTTTCAATTGATATCAGAGCAGGTTCTTAGACATACATAGGTGATTATTGCTCATTTTGGTGTGTGTTGCATTTTATGTGTATATTGATCATTCATACATTTGCATTCATATCATTCATTAATTAAACACAATGAGTGGAAACGATGGCAACGAGGGAGCTTCTAGCACTAGGCCTCCACTTCTCACCGAACTGAATTATGCCTCTTGGAAAGGCAAGATGGAGTCGTATATTTGCCAAATTCATGACAGGGCATGGATAGCGGTTGAAGATGGCTACACTCCACCCATGATAACTCCTACAGATGGAGGAGATGATGTACTCAAGCCAAAGGCACAGTGGAACGAACAAGAGTTTGAGGCATCGAAGTGGAATAGGAAGGCAATACATGCCATCCTATGTGCAATGAATGAGAACCAGTACAAGTTGGTTCAAAATACTAGGATAGCTAAGTAGACATGAGATATCCTAGAAGTTACACATGAGGGAACCGATATGGTTAAGGAGTCGAAGCTTCAAGTTCTCCAAACACAATTTGAACTGCTCAAGATGGTGGACATTGTCAATCAAAGTCATCAACTTGATGATCCTTATTCAGATAAGAGAATCAAGCAAAAGATTATGAGATCTCTACCCAAAAGATTTGAGTCTAAGGTGACGGCTTTAGAAGAGAACAATGCTTACAAGGATATGAAGCCGAGTGAAGTAATTGGGAGGCTACTAGCTTATGAATCTAGTAAGGGTCTTACCACCACATCTCCTAAAAAGCAAAAGGGAGTTGCTTTGAAAGCCTCCAAAGTTGAGAATGAGGAAAGCGATGACTCGGATGAGGAAATGGCTTTACTAATTAGGGAGTTCAAGAAATTCTACAAGTCCAAGAGGAAAGGTTTCAGATCCAAAGGTCAAGACTTGAAGAAAAAAACTCCTTTCAAGAAGCTTGAGCCTAGGGAAGAAAAGACCGAAAGGAAAGGGGTTCGATACTATGAATGTGGTGGGATATGTCACTTTGCCCCCGAATGTGCTAACTCGAAGAAGAATAAGAAGAAAGAAAATGTGGTGGCCACCTCATCAATTGATAGTGGAAGTGATAACTCCAATGAAGGAGATGATTCTTCTAGTGATGAAGAGATTATTCTTAACTACACGGCTTTTGGAGCCTCATTTATGGATGGTGTAGAAAAAGGCAACAATACCTTAGTTTGCAACCTTGAAGAAGAATGTGATGAAAAAGTGGATAAGAGAGTGATAAGTGAAGCTACTTATATTGATGATGCCATCATGGCAACAAGTGACACTAGTGATGACTCTAGTGATAAGAGTTCTTCATCTCACTCTACAAATGGAAATGTAGAGAGTATAAACCTTGAAGGATTCATTGAGCATTTTCAAAGCTCAAGGTTGAGTATGAAGAAAAAGGTTTGGAAGCTAAAGGAAGAAAACCTCAAGCTATCAACCTAAGTGACTCACTTAAGTGAGAAAGTGAAGAATGGAAGAAAAGTGGAAGAAAGCTTGAAGGAGGAGCTTAGAGAAGCTAGAGAGTTGATTGCTAAGATGACTTCGAGTATGGAGAAGCTTGACCATATGTTGGGAGTTGGGAAGAAGCCAAGTGACAAGAGAGGTCTAGGGTTTGAAGATGACAAGGAGACCTCAACTCATTGGAAGACGATATTTGTCAAGAGCTTGGACTTCAAAGAACCTCTTCCTCCACTTCATCCTAAGAAGAAAATTGAACTAGGAAAGTTTTCTCGAAATGTCCAAGTCAATATGGCACCAAGAAGTTAGGCTCAAGCTCAACCAATGAGAACACTTCAAGCAACTATCCCTCAAACTAAAAGCCATCAAGCCAAGAAGCATTTCCTGCATGCTCAACAAAGGAAGCAATCTTCTCCAACTCAACAACAAGGGAGAGGAGAATCAATACCACACCAAAGGAAAGCTCAAAGACATGGGAAAGCACATTTGTCCTCACAAAGGAATGGTATGACCCCTCATTTTATTCCTTCATGTCATTTTTATGGTGTTGATGGTCATATTAGACCAAATTGCTTCAAGTACATTAACATGTGTAGAACTAAGAGCATGATTGAAAGAAAAAGGGGTAGAGCCAATATGCATGAGCCTAAGAAAGCTATTGTTAATGATCCTAGGAGTAATATGATGATCTTGACCACTATGAATAACAATGTGTCACCCAAATGGATTAAAAAAGATGAACCCGTTTGTCATTGTGCTAAGTTTTCACCCATAAGCGCAACTAGGTCCAATGGATTTAGTAGATCTATTGGGATTTGTCACATGGAGTGATGAGTTGTGGTTTTTGACCCCATAAGGAGAACTCAAGCAAAGAGAACTATTGTATACTTGTTGCATGCAATTTTTTCTTTGAAAATATTTATGCTCCTTTATTGATTGTTTGAGTAGCTTGGTTGCACTTATACTATAGTATATTGTATTTTCTTCAATAAGTGTGAACTTTGCTTTGATTACAATCCATGTCATATTTATGTTCAAACATGCATTTTTGGACTAGGAGATCTACTTAGGAAGTACATATTGAATGACCTATAATTATCTCCATGACATGATGATTCTTTAATGACATGCTAATGAAAAATGATAAAGTATGAATTGATTATTGCTATTGTTGAATGCAAAATATTGTGTGAAAAAAAGCTAGTGAGACTAAAATGTTGCATCAATGTCTCTCTTTCTTTATTAGTTGAACATGACTACTATCATACGGGTATCCTCCCGGAAAAATCAAATAGGGTGCAAAGTTGCTCATGCCATGTTTAGCTTATAAAGTTGGATATAGTGTCATTAAAATTTGATATCTATAAAAAAAACTCTATATCCTTGCTTCTCTCATGACAAATGGTGAAATTGGTTTGAATTATATTGGAAACCTTTGTCATTTGCTTAGCCAAATACCATTGTTTTTAGACTTGAATGCAACATGTCTTGTATGCAAAACATTTTTTATTCACACATTTTCTTTAAATAAATCTCCTTGTTTCTCTCCTATTAATTGAGTTGCATAAATGTGGCTTATATAATTATGCAACAATCTTGTATGCTCCTTTCTTTCTTTGCCTTAAGTTGGGGACTTCTCCTTTGCCTATATCATGACAAAAAGGGGTAGTAGCATTGACCTAGCATTGTGGTGTTAGGGGAGTAGCATGTTGGTATCATGTGTTGGCTTTAAGTGGAGTAGTACTTGTTTTATGGGGAGATTACATTTAGGGGGAGTAACCCTTTGAGGGGGAGCATTGCATGATGTGGTGCATTACTCATATTCTTATATGCAAATGCTTTTGTTTTCTATCCACTTGATCATCTCACATGCACTTGGTTTGGAAAGTGTACTTGTTGTTTGCCTTGTGTGTAGGGTTGATGATTCTACAAGAGATTGAAGATTTGAAGTTTTTTTTATGTATATCTCTTTGTAATGTAGAATATATTCCAGATATTTTATTTTGTTTTGTGAGGATCAATGTGAGTGGTGGTTTTGTCACAAAATAGCCAAAGGGGGAGATTGTAAAGTCCCCATTTATTGATTGGCTTATTTCGTGAACAAATCACATTTCTGGGGTATTATGTAAGGGTAGCTTAGGCTCTCAAGACCTCAAGAGGAGAAGCACCAAAGGTAAAATTCTTGTGCTTACTTGCTTTGAAGAGATAGTTGCACACACTTACAAATTCATACATAACTCTTATTCATATATGTTGTGTGTTTATTCTTGTGTGCATTTTGGTTTAAATGACTCTTGTTGATTTATTTGCATCTTGGAATTAAATATTTTATGTCATGATTGACATTAGAATAGGATGCATTTTTCATCACTCTTGAACTTATTGATGTGTGTGTTTGAGTGTTGAAAATAGGCATTGCACTGGTGGTGCTCTACTCGACCAGCGCAACATTCCAGTGGATTGTCGCATGTGTTGCGCCATTGAGTTGCGTTGTTGCATCCGCGCAAAGATGCAAAAATAGTCAGTGCGCTGGTTGTGCGCTACTCGACTAGCACAGCCTCACCAGCGCAACATTTCAGTGGATAGTCGCATATGTTGCGCCACTGAGCTGTGCCAGTCGTCCAGCGCCTAATGTAAAAATAGGTTGTGCGTTAGTGGTGCGCTACTCGACCAGCGCACATAGAGGAAGCTGGAACGTTTTTTCCAAAACGATCTCACTTTGTTTGGATCTCATATATATATATAACTCTTTGGTTTAAGGTCTGGTAAGAGTTCAGAACATCATATATTTTCCTTAGAACACATTTCAAAGGAAAAACTCTTCCAAGAACTCATCTTTAAACACTCAAAGCATTCCCATGTGCATAAAAACTTCATCTTGCATCATCTAAAGTCATTTAGTGTGCATCAATGGATAAGGTTGCTTCATCACATCTTGTTTGGTAAGTTCTTCATTATCTTCTTACAAGTTAAGTGTTTTGCTTGCTAAGCCATCTCTTTAATTATTTGTATGCTCTTAGAACATATTCTAGATACAAATTAGAGATTGTTGTGATGACATGATTGAGTGTTTTATTGTGATAGCTAGGATTGTTGTTATTGATAACTTCTAGCTAAATCTTTATGCTTTGCATTAGATATTGTTTAGGACCCATTGATTGCATTTAGTGATTGCATTATAGTCCTTGTCATGCTTAATGACAACATGTGTTGATTTGGCTTTTACGATAGCTTCATAGGATTGCTTGTTCTATGTTTAGCTAAGCTTTATGACATGTCATTTAGCTCTTGATATCTAGGATTGCATTTATTGTCATCTCATAATCCTAGATAAGCATATAAGGTACCCTAGCCTTGTTTGTTGTTTGAATATCATCATATATTCACATAGGGTGTTTATCTCTTCTTCAAAGAGAAGTAAGTCTTGCGTTGCATCCGGGAGTAGGTTGCTTCAAGCATAAGCAAATTGGACTAGGTTCACTTAATACTGGGATTAGGTAGTGGTAGTGGGTTATATACCGGGAGTAGGTTGTAACGCCTCTATCATCAGTGGATTCGTTGTTCGAGTGTGGCGCACTTAACAGACGGTGATTTTTTCCATTTGGAGGGTTTTCACGTATATCTCAAGTATCTTTAATATTTCCGCAATCTTTACACTTGTGATTTTGTTGTAACTAGTTAGGGTGCATTTTCGTCAACTTGACCTTTAACGAAAATTGGGTAAATTTGTTTAAAATCTTTTTACCCCCCCCCCCCCCCCCCCCCCCCCTCTAGATTAATATTATACACACTAAAATATTTGTTTCAGGGTGTAGGAAGTGTCACTACGTCGCCCTCTTTTTGATTGGGAGAAGGCTCAATGGAGGGTGTTTTTAAGCCTTCTTGATACAATAAATGTTAAAAGAGGTATTCTAGACAAACTTGCATGGATTTATCGCTTCGACGGTAAGTTTTCTGTGGCCTCTTTTCGATCTTGCTTGGATGAGAATCCAACTGATTCCTCTCTAGATCTCAAAATTATTTGGCAGGGGTATTGCCCTCAAAAGGTTGAAATTTTCATATGGCAGGTCCTAGAGAACATAGTTATGGTTCAACAATTGTTTTTTTAAATTCGGTGTTGCCGCTGTTAATTCGATAGCTTATCCGTTGTGTACTAGAGCGACAGAGATAGTGGATCACCTTTTCCTTCTTTGTCCCTGGTCTTGGAAGCTCTGGACATTATGTATGGACTAGTGGGGAGTGGAATGTTGTCCAAATAACACCATGAAAGGTTGGTTTCATGGCTGGTCTAGTCTTTGTGTTTCGAACATTTATAGGCGAGCTTGAGATTCGCTTTTTTTTGCTCTATCTTGGACAATTTGAGAGACGAGAAATCAATGGGTTTTCAAAGGTATTACGTCTTCAATTACTCAAGCTTCTGATACGGTGAAATTCAGGATTGCTTGGTGGTACAAATACCATGGTAAGGGTTCTAAACTTTCTATTTCTACTATTCTTTTAAACATAAAAGAAAACTGTATTGATTCCAAACCCATGAAAGATCGGAAAGAGATTGCTTGGACCCCTCATATCGATTTTGGTCTGAATTTTTTTTGTTGAACAATATCATTTATTGAGAGAAATGGGAAACTCAGACCAAACAGAAGAAAGCCAAACACAACAGCCTTGGCACCACAAGACAAAAGAGCAAAAACACACAAAAAAACATAGCAAAGCAAAGCCATACAGCAACAAAATGCAGCCGACGAAAAACACAGCTAAAGAAGACAAAAACAACAACACCAACACAACAGAAACAGAAAAGACAAAACAGAAGCAAAAGACAGAACCCACTATCACAAACTCCAACGAATAAAGTCCCCCATCGAACTCGAACCTTTCTTAGACAAGATATCAGCAATAGAGTTCGTAGAGCGACTAATGTGAGAGATCGAGATACCACCATGAAACCAGATTAGCTCTCTACAATCATAAACCTTATTGACATAATTAAGACTGCCTACACCCTCATCATTGATCCAAGACACCGTCACTTTCAAGTCACTAGCAATATCAATCAGCATACCATATAGAGCCGAGTTGGAAACAAGCAAACTGCTAGCCTTTTCAATAGCCAACAACTCTACTAAATTGGAGTCTAACACACCCAAATACAACGAAAACATGCACAGAATTTTTCCCAAGAAGTCGTGTAACACCCCACCTATACCAGCAGGGCATGGCTTACCTCTAACCGACCCATCAACATTAAATTTTAAAAAATTCTTAACGGGAGGTCTCCAAACCTCACTGTTAGGCACACAGCACCTCTTCGACTCCTTGCAAAGATCAACAATATATAGAAGCAAGGCCGTAATAGGCACTTCAGAACCCATACCATGAAACTTAAACCAGCAAGCCACATGAAATCTAATAGAGTCTAAAGCAGCTGAGAAATCCTTCTCTTTCTGATTGAAAACTAAATGGTTCCTAACTTCCCAAATCGTTCAAACCACGGTAAATAAAACTGACTTCCAAGCTCTATCACTACTCGACTTAGGATTTAAAGAACACCAACCTTCCGCCAACTCCACAACTGAATTCGACATGCAACACTTGACATCCCACCACCCCATAACAGTCGACCACAATCTTCAAGACCATCCGCAGTGTACGAAGAGATGGTTCGAAGATTCGACTTCTAAATTGGAAAAAGGACAGTCCAGAACGTTGTTAAGCAATCTATAGAACCTTTGAATGGTTTGTCTCACAAAAACTCTGTCTTTCAAAAGTTGCCACACAAAGACTTCCACCTTAGGAGGGCAAATACCTTGCCAATTGAAATTAATCATCCCAGGCGTAGTATGTTTGGAACTTCCAAAGCCCTGCAAAAAGATCCAACCGTGAAAATACCATTCGAATTAAAAGACCAAGCCAAAACATCCTTTATCCCTTTTCTAATCTTCATTCCTTAAAGAACAGACAAAAAGCCCTCCCACTGTCCTTGCTCCCAACCAAAGACATTTCTCCTTAAAGGAACTCGCCACACCCAGAAAACCCTTCCCAATAACCAAAGTCAGAGATGAAACTTTCCTTCCTAGTGGCTAAAGCAAAAATTTAGGGAAAGGAAACTTTCAAAGAAACTGAATTAATTTTTATGTCTCTCTAAAACTTGACTTTGGATCCATTGCCAATGACCACTCGCAAACTTGAATTGAGTAGAGCAGCAAACCGATTGCTATCCTGAAAAAGACTAGCAATGGCTTTAATGAAGAAAGATGACTGACCCACCCCTTGCCAGTTCCATTGTAAACTCTTGCAATCCCCCCCCCCCCCCCCCCCCCCCCCCGTACCTAGCCACTACGGCCCTCTTCCAGAGCAATTTATCTTCGAAGCTATACCTCCACACCCACTTAGCCAACAACCCTGTATTCTTATCAGCCACCCTGCCAATTCCCAGGCCACCATTAATTTTGCTATTGCACACCGACTCCCAATTTACCGCATAAAGTTTTCTCTTAACAATACCGTCCCCCCAAAGAAAACTTCGCTAAAGTTTTTTAATTCTTTGAACGACCCCCACCATGATTTTAAAGATGAACATATAATACGTTGGGATGCTAGAAATCACAGACTTAATCAGGACCAACTTCCCACTTTTAAATAAGAACCTACGTTTCCACAGGGCTAATCTAGATTCAATCTTGTCTACCACCAGATTCTAGAAACCTTTCGAGCACGAATTTGCTCCAAGAGGGAATCCCAGGTAGGTAATCAGAAGTTTCACCACCTTGCAATTCAGAACAAAAGAGGGACAGTTCAAGCAAGGTTCTGGATATGTTTTCTGACTTTGTGGGAGATCTCGACCCTATTGATGTTGAGATTTTGGCAATTCATAGGGTTGTTTCCTTGTGTGCCGAGACCATCGGCTTAGTTGGAAATGAGATCAACTTTATTAGTGATTCAAAAGTAGTGATTTCGTGGGTCAATTCGACTGTCTGGGATTTAATGTTGACGGATCTGCGAAGGAAATCCGGGAAATGCCGGGATCGATGGTGTTCTTAGGGACAGTTCAGGTAAGGTTCTGGGTATGTGTTCTGACTTTGTGGGGGTTCTCGACCCTATTTTCGTTAAGATTTTGGCAATTCATAGGGTTGTCTCCTTGTGTTCCGAGACCATCGGCTTAGTTGGAAAGGAGATCGACTTTATTAGTGATTCAAAAGTCGTGGTTTTGTGGGTCAATTCGACTATCTAGGTAGCCTGAAACATGTCGACCTTATCTACGACATTCACATTCGGTTGAACTATCTTGGTAATTCAGGGTCATTTTTAACTCAAGAGCTAGTAACTCTCTTGATGACAGTCAAAAATGGTTTTGCTATGAAGGGTGATTACACGATTTGGGAGTTTCAATGAGTGTTTGGGTACTGTTTGCTGTTGGTTTGCTGTTGTTCGCTTGTTTCTTTGTGTGTTTTGGTTTAGTGTTTTCCTATGTTGTTGCTTTGCTTTGTCTTGTGTTGTTTCGTTTTGCTCTTTGTTGTTCTCGAGTGTATCTTGGGGTTGTGTTGCTCTTTCTTTGCTCTGTTTTACCGGCTTTTCTTGCCGTTGAATAAACTTGTAGTTCAAAAAAAAAAGATTGAGTAAAATTTGAATAAATTTAAAGAATGTTGACAAAAGCATTGTTATTATAAAAAGAAGAAAAGGTAAAGAAAAATTATTTATTCTACTTTATATAGAAAATAACATTATTCTTTAATTAATTTTTCTTTAAAAGAATTTCTTTAATTATTTTTTTAAAAGGGGTTAGGGTGGGCTCAAAGCCCACCCAAGTCTTCATACAGGTACGTCTTTGATTAAAATAAATGACTATTGATTTATATTTATAGAACTTGTTTACTATTAAGTAATAATGCTAGATATCCTACCTTAATAGTAACATATGATGTGGTAATCGGTATCAATAATTATTTAATTCATTTGTCATGTCATGTGTTAACGTGAATTGTTATGTAATATCATTATTATGGATATCAATTTTTTAAAATTATTATCAAATCTTAAACTTGCCAGATTTTATTGTCAATTTTCCCATATCTTGAATTGTTTAACTTATTGAATGGAACTCAAGTAGTCATAAGAATTTATTGTCACCGTGGTGTTCTAATTTATAAAAGAAGTAGTGATATCTTAAAAATGATGTGAGAAGTTGATTTATATCAACCGATTATAAGATAAAACTTTTGAGCAGCTTTACTTTTACGTGTGCAACAAAACAATACATTCAATAAGGCAAGTGAAACTCGTGGGGATGAAGTTGACCTGATTTCAAAGAGAAAATTAGAGGCTCGTAAATGTTACTTTTATATTTTATTTTATGTATATATTATTTTTGTAGGCTATATCTATTCTTTTAGTTTTCTAAAAAAGTTATTTAATTTTTATTTAAAAAATTAATTGAGTACCCAGTTGTTACCTTACCGGTGAAGCTCTAATGACTATGTTTAGCTGCTATGTCACTCTCTGTGGCAGCCTAACACTAAAGCTTCACTTTTTTTACTCCATGATACAGGGACGAAACAGTCCATGTACAGTAGTCAGCATCATTAGCTTATTAGGAATCGGAGGATAACTATTTTTTTTTACGGTATCTGTCTACTCACCTACTAGATCGGGTATATCTATCTATTTTTTTTTTAATGAACCTTTAGTACGTGTTTGGCTTTCATTTACTGGAGGCACATCTATTCTTAATGTTTGGCTTTCATTTATTGTCATATGTGAATTTTATCGTATGTACACGTCATCAACAAAGAGGATAAATTGCCAGGTGGACATCTGAATAGGTATTCAGAAAATATCGTACAAGACATCGCCGAATAAGAGAACCCGAGTAAGCAGATGTTGAATAAAACCTGCTCAGGGTCAATCAACGTTATATACTACTCGGGATCAGTTAACGACACTCGAGACTGGTTAAATGACGCTTCTACTCGGGATCAAATTATGTTACTTGGGACCAGCGGGTATTATCCTTGCTCGGGATAAATATGAAGAAAACTGAATAAAAAGCCTAGCGCCTAGTTCACACAGATTAGGTCATTAAATACATGAAGATATTCATATCAGGAAGGAATCCCAAAGAGAACAGAATACTGAGCTGGAAGGATTCCCAATCAGGCAACAACTTTATTTCTTTGAAAAGACTACGCTCTTATATAAGGAAATAAGTCCTAATTGGACTCTAGTAAATTGGACTACATTACTAGAGTCCCATTCGATCTCAATATAAGGCTCCGAAACAGAAAAGAAGACAATCAGCTTCAAACAAGTAAATAATTGTAATTAAATACAAAGATCTATTACTTATACAAAGCAGATTAGGGTTCTATAAATATATAAATAGACCCATAATCTCGTCAAAAATATATAGACAACAATCATAGAAAAATACAGAGAGAAAAAAGAGAGATCGAGAGCTTGTAACATTATAAATTCATAGTGGATTTTGGCTCTGTTGATCATTCAACCACCCGTGGACGTTTCTCCAGTCATCGGAGTTTTACAACGTAAAAAACTCGTGTCTTGGTTACTTTCTCCTTCTCTCTCTTTGAAAATCACAGTCGAAATCCAATCCATGTTGGCTTTTCTGATACAATCCAGAAATCAACGTCAATATTTATTATTTTGTTTTTAAAAAATAATAATAATAAATTTGCATGAAACATGCAGTTTTAGGCCCTGATCGATAATTTTTTTTTGTTTTTTAATTTTCAATTTTCAATTGAAAAACTATAAATTGATTTTCAAATTTTTTTAGGATTCGAAAATGTATGCGTTTGGTAACAATAATCGAAAATAATAACTAGAAAATGCATTTGGTAACATTTGATAAGGTTGTCCATCAAGAAATTAGTCGGTTTCATGATCCTGCAAATTCAAGGTGAGTTAAACAATATATAGTAACTTTCACATTTCCTGAAAATATGTTTCTCTAACTGTGATTCATATTTGCACTTTTCAACGGTGCAGTTATCGCAAGGTTATCAACAGATGCTTCCTCAATAAGAAGTCTTGACAGGATTATTCATAGCCTTCACGGCTAACTGGACGTTGGCTTTTAATAGTTCTAGTAATATCACCATTAATGGTGATCCAAGAGCTCTTCAAGCCAAATTTTAAAATGGGTTTAGTGCGCGAAGACGCAAAGGTTAGTTGTCATGTCCCGAGTCTTCTGTACTCTAGATATATAAGGAAACTATTTGAGCATGAATACTTGCAGGTGATATCTGTTGGATATGGCTTGAATTTCCAATGGTTATCAAACGGGATTCAACCAATACGAAGACTTCCCGGAAACGTGTGATACGTTTGGAAGTAGGAGATTGTAATTGAGAGAGACTTGAAGACTGAAAAGAACCGAAGAAAACGGAATCTGGTAGGTACCACGGTGTAGACATGTGCATAGACCGCGGCACAGGGAGCGGGTCGAACGCCTGTGAGATTACGCGGTGTGGACCGTGACGGAGGCACTTACACCAACCACGGTATTCTGAGTGGTGGTTGACAGCGATGAATGTGGTGTAGGGCGTGGGTGGCCAACCGCGACCCGAACTGCATCAATGGTGGATTTTGTCCAAATAGGAATGTTGCACAAAAATAGGAAATGTGTTTTCTTCTGAAAGTTCTTGTACTAATCAGAATAGGAAAGTCTTGTACTTAAAAGAAAATGATTTCTTTTAAACAAGAATGCTTATCATAAATAGAAAATAGTATTTATATGTAACAAATAATTCTTATACGTTTAATAGTAAAATTTCCTTTTATCTTTAACTCCTTATATTTATATAAATAGACCATAATAGTTAGGCTATTGGTGGTGGAGCAAATTAGCAAATATCAAGAGAGATCTCAAGAACATCGGGTATAATTGGGTTTGGTGTATTTTAGAGAGAGAATTCGGAGTGTTGATGTAACAATTTTCTAAATAGTGAATCTTTCTCTTGTCGTCCTGACAGCCGTAGTTTTTTCCCGATTTGGGTTTCCACGTAAAATCTTCTTGTGTTGTGTGTTTGGATTATTTCTCTTCTTCTTAATTATTTTCTTTTGCTATTGTTTGTTTGTGTTCTATCTAGTAAAGTTTCTGCATAATCCGTTAACAATATCTTGAAGATGCAGGTCAAGTGGCTACTGATGCAGTTGGCAACATGAAAACTGTTACCTCATTTTGTGCAGAAAAGAAAATGATGGATTTATACATAAACAAATGTGAAGCTTCATGGAAATCCTTGACAGCAAGCCTGAAATCGATTCAAGCAGCAACGAAGGCATAACGCTGTCAAATGTACATGGTGATATTGAACTAGAAAATGTCAGCTTCACATATCCAACCTGCCCAGATGTTCAGATTTTCAAAGACTTGAGAGACCAGACCCATCAAGACAGTGTTGTCTCTTTCATAAACCCATTGTTTTAAAAATCGGCCTCGGCAGCCATTGGCCCTTCACCTTGTCGAGGCTTAAGGTTGTTTTTAAATGACCCGACATTGGGACAATGAGACCGTGACCGCCTCACTGAACCAACTTGGGGTGGTGCTATATCAATTTTGTTTTGAGCGTAGAGGTGAGTTTTGGTGTTATATCAATTTGGTTTTGGACAATGCAAGACATGGAGGGTTGCACCGAGTGCATCCGCCCTAGACCCTAATTTTCTTTTTATTAAAGTTAGTATATATTATTGGGTTTTGAGGGTCGATAGAAAATAGAACTGTAATAAATAGCTTAATTTTTGTTTTAAATTATATGTATATAATATATTTATAAAATGGGCTCAATACATTTTTTATATAATATTTATAGAATATATTATAAAAATGAAACCGTGAGGGAAAAGTCCAACTATTTTTTTAATTTTATATATATATATAGAATAAAAAAAAAATTAAATCAGGTTTCTGGATAAAGGGACAAATTTTGTTCAAGACAAATTTTGTTCAAGACAAATTTTGTTTGAATTATGAATAAAGGGACCCTTTTTTAATTAATTCTGATGAGAATTCTCAGCTGAGATTGGTTTAATTATTTGGGATATTAGAGAACTTCTTTTTCTTGCTGCTGGTAGTTTGGTGGTGTTTGAGTCCAGAATGGGGAATGTTGTCGCACATCTTTTGTCGAAATTAGGACAAGTTCTAGATGGAGTCTTACCCTCTGAGAAAATGACACTTTCAATATGCAAAATAGAATGACAATAT
Organism: Dipteronia dyeriana; assembly: GCA_032871835.1. Classification (NCBI taxonomy): domain Eukaryota; kingdom Viridiplantae; phylum Streptophyta; class Magnoliopsida; order Sapindales; family Sapindaceae; genus Dipteronia; species Dipteronia dyeriana. Next base: position 75,654,029 of record CM065301.1, on the reverse strand, counting down.
TTGAATGGTGTTGAATGTACCTTTCCAGATGGGATGTTCAAGCACAAGCCTTCAAGAATTGGAACACTTGGATGATTTGGATATTTGAAGCTGACGTTCAAATTCAATATCACCATCTACGTTTGATAGCGTTGTGCCTTTATTACTACTTGAATCAATTTTAGACTTGATGTCAGGAATTTCTAGTATGGAAGCTACTGAGACGTTGGCTTTGTTAGTGTCCGGGCCATGGCTGTAGCTTGAGAGATAGCAAGAGCTGAAAGAGAGAATGCAAACATAACCTGTAAAAACCATCCTTAATTTTGATTAAATATTAAAGAAAACATCAAAGTAGCTGAAGGAAAATATTGAACACAAATAGCTGAAATTTCACCCAGAAAATGTCTGACATTGATGCTTTTTCGTGCTGCACAAATATCAACCCAATGTAGAAGCAGAATGCATTAACACAGCAGAAAGAACGATAAGCCAAAGCCTCCTCCGCTTACTAGTGCAATTGAACACCTTGTTTCATTGGAGCTTCAATTTTCTTTTGGTACAAATTCATCAATTTCTTTTCTACACAAAATGAGGCAACAGTTCTCATACCTCCTATTGCTTCATTTGCCACCAGACTTGCTTCTTCATACCTTGCCTGCACATTTTTGCTAGACAAGCTGAGCATACACGCACAAATGTATATATAGAACAATTAGCTGCACTGAAGCCTGCTTGAAATTTGGCTTGGATAAATGCATCAATTAGCATCATCGGTGATATTGCTAAAATTATTAAAGCTAACATATAGTTAGCTGTGAAGGCTATAACTAGTCCTACTGTAATTGTTGCAATGTTCTGGACAATTAAGGCCAATACATCACCAACAAGACTTTTAATTGCCAAAGCATCGGTTGATAACCTTGTAAGACCCGAATTTTGTTTCCTTCTTTATTAGTATTATTATTATTAATACATAGAAACACATTCATTCAGTTTTTTTTTAAAGGCAATTATATCACCCGGTATTAAACCAGAGTATTTTGGCATTAAACCAGACCGGTGATTGATTCTCCAATATTATTACAAGTCAATTCCATGATATTTGAAATAAGTTAATTCCAACATTTATAGTTATTTGAAATAAGTCAATTTTCACATTTATAGTTATTTGAAATAAGTCAATTCCATATTTTAAGGGATTTGAATATTTTAATAAAATCATTGGAATTGTATATCTTCATTATTTTTATAATTATTCATATGTGTATATATATTTATACAGTATATCAACTAAAGGTAATGCTTTCATAAAAATAAAAATAAAATCTCACTTTTCTACACTTGTTTCCCGACCAAAAGATCATAGCAAAATGATGTCTCATAGTAATAGTTAGAATATTTTGAATATATGATTTCTTAAACTTTGTTTTCTTTTTTTAATATTTATTTACAGCATTAGCCCTTTTCAAACTCAATGTTTTTAACATCAAAATATCTTATTAACAAATATTGGGCTTCAAATAATTGTTCAATTTAGTTTTCGAATAGAGATGTGTTTGATGACACGTCGTTACGGTGTCGTCAAAATATGAACATTTAAGTCCAAACTCGCAAGCGTGCGAGTCACAGAGACTAGCACAACGGCAAGCAAAGATCGTTTCGCAGGGAGGTGAGATTCACCGACAGTCTCTAGTTATAGCTATTATTACAATACTCCGAGTGGACTCGTGTGTTGCGTATGTAAAAGAATATGTTGAAAAGTAAATGCTAAACTACTCTAACAAACTACAAAAATAAATAATATGTACAATGATAGGATGGAATGGAGTGATATGGAATGTAAATGGTTACACTAAGCAAATGACTCCACCATAGCAATCACACAATTTCATACAATATGCATAGTCAAGGATGAATGTCATGCTCACTTAATCCTTGCCAATTGCCCTCAATCCAGTGATAATCGACTATACCAAAATGCACTAGCAACCTATCTCTCGATGGTTGTCCGAACTGCACTCGGTTCATTAAGAACAATAAGACACATGTGGCAACAATACTTGCAAAACCGCACACAGTGGCCAATCTACTAAATGCACGTTGAGTGCTTCACCTCTCGGTTCTTCACACCACAACCTAAGTTCATTCTAGTGGTGGATAACAACTTAAATGCTTTAAGCACTTTTAAGGACCATATCAACCATCAACAAACATATGCAACAAAAAGGCAACAATGATAGGTTTTTATCAAATTCCTAATGAATGAAAGTACACATCGAAAAAGAGACAAAGATACAAGGAAAGAAATACAAAATAGATAGAAAGGAGACCCCTCATCCGTAACCGGGAATTGAACACCAGGTTTTCTCGGGTGTCAATCTGAGATGTCCTCACCACTGGACGACTAGGGTGTTCTCAAATCTCATGAATGCACAACTCTCTCAACAAAAGAGAAAGTTCTCTCCTTATCTCTCTAAACTCCCTAAGATGGATGGCCTAAAGTGGAAGTAAGCTTACCAACAACTATATGCATCAATGTTGATTGTTATTGTTAAGAGCATTCAATTGAATTAAGGGTTCATTCTCTTGATTAAGGCATTCACCCAAATCAATTCATCACCAATCCCAAGCCTTGGGGTGAGCAATTGTGTCTTAATTCCAAGACCCATTAAGCACAAGAATATGGAACCAAAGCCTAGTCTAGCATGTGAATACATAATCAACGAAACTTCACCCACTCTTTGGAGCTAAAACTCATATACTCAAATCATTCAATACATGGGATTTAGGTTCATTTATCAACATACAAACAATCATGGGAGATTAAATTACACTACTCCTGAATTAAATTACTCTACTCCTAATCTCATTCATGCATACATATCAATTTTAACCATCCACACACATGCATATCATAATAAGAGAGAAATTATGCTTAAATCAAATAATGAAACAAAACCCAAAGAATTTAAGAACAATCATACATTTATTGCATAAGTGTAGGTTTTCAATATCCTCAAATTGGTGAAATACATCAAAGAAAACAAGAAATACAAGTAGAGATAAGTTATAGAGAAAACACTTGAAGAAATCTCCTCCAAAGCTTCTCCGTTTCCATTGATTGTGCTTGGCCCGAAATTGATCCTTAGAACCCTTCTTTCTCCTTGCAATCTACTCTAAGATGGTGGAGGAAGTGTTAAATTTATAGGTGGAGATGTATGGTGAGCTCCCATGGAGGAAAAATGACAAGACCCACCTCGACTCCTTTCTTGAGTACGAGGGAGGTCCTGTGAGCTGCACTTTTTACTAACATGATAAATGAATTTCAACAAAACTGTTATAGAAAATACTTGCTCTTAAACATAAATATATATATATATATATATATATATATATATATATATATATAAAATGTAGAATACAAAATGTACATAACTGCTAGTGTTTTATTATCAATTCCGTTCATTACAAAAACTGCCAGTCAAAATCCCGACCAGACAAAATCCGACCACTTTTTAAAAACCGACCAGTCAAAATCCCGACTAGGAAATCTGACTAGAAATCCGACCACAACCGATTAAGAAATCCCACCACGATCGACCAAGAAACCGACCACAGCCAACCAAGAAACCCGAACACGGCCGACTAAGAAATCCGACCGACTAAGAAATCCGACCACGACCCGACTATGCCGACCATGCATGTCAAAATATGTACAAAGTGAAAATAAAAATGTATGATTTGTACTTCATGATCATCGAGTGGCCCACCTCAAAACTAAAGAATCTACACGACCGAGCAGCTATCTGAGAAAAATATTTTAAAAGTAAAAGGATGAACGCTAACGCCCAGTGAGTGAATGAAAACTTTTTAGAAACATATAAGTTTTCTTCTAAACAATCTTTTCAATATACATCAAATAGTCCATACTAGATATTACTATATCATGCCAAATAATTTCATAAACATAACATAATTGGGCAGTGAAAGAAAATATATTTACAATCACATTTAATAAACTAATGCACAACACTTATCTGATCAAGAACAATATAATTTATAAAATCTCAATCTGCACCAAATTTGTACATAGGGATAATATGTCATACGTACACCGAATTATTTCGCGCATACGCAGAGTTGGGAATAACATCTGTCATACACGTGCAGAGTGACTCAAGACTTTTAACATCTATCGTACACGCGCAGAGCGACTCATCTGACATACACATGTGTAGAACGGCCCCAAAAGCCAATAATAACAATAACTGGGGAAGGGTACATGACATGACCCACCCCGACTCCTCTCTCTTGAGTACGAGGGAGGCCCTATCAACTTGGTATTAGAGCCACGGTTTATAATTCTTTAGACCACAGTAATTGTTTGCATTTAGTTTCATGCATTTAAGCATAACTTTGATTTTGTAACAGCATCATGCGTCGAGTTGGCCGCCTAGGCACAAGACCGGTAGCTGACCTTGGAGAGAGGAGTGGTAACCAAGGTGAAAACGAGATAGAATCACACCCTCAACCACCTATAGCTCAACCTCATATACCGAAACCTAGGGAAGAACCAATGGATAGAATTGCAGAACTGTTGACTGCGATGGTCCAGTACCAAGCACGAGTGCCTGAAAATTCAATTGAGCGTGTACGAAAGTTGGGAGCTACGAATTTTGATGGAACAGGAGATCCAGATAGTGCTAGTTCTTGGTTGAATGAATTAGAACGTGTATTTGAAGTTATGAAGTGCACCGATGAACATAAGGTTTCTTTTGCTACGTTTTTGCTAAAGGAAAAAACATATGATTTGTGGGCCTCAGTTCAACGAAGAACTCTCGAAGGAATTACTTGGGAGGATTTTAAGAAACAGTTTAATGATCATTATTATCCCCGTTTCTATCAAGATTTGAAAAGAGCTGAATTTTTCACACTAGTATAGGGATCTATGACAGTAGAAGAGTATGAGAAGAAATTTATAGAACTTTCGAGGGTTGCTCCGTATGTAGTCGCTGATGAAGAGAATAAGTGTAGAAAATTCGAAGATGGACTTAGATCGAAAATTAAGACAATAGTGACTACATCGGGACATGTTGAGTTTGGTAAGTTGTTTGAAGCTGCATTGAGAGTGGAGAAAGGCCTTAATGACTCTCGCAGATTTGAACAGAAACAAAAGCGCAATAACTGGTCAGTAGGAGGCTCTTATGGCAAAATACCTAAGGCAATAGACAGCTTTTCAGGTCAGACTAGTAATTATCAATAGAGTTGTGGATCTGGTTCTAGCCAAGCCTCAGTCCAGCAGCCAATGGGTAGTCGACAACCGAGTGTTAGTATGGGAAGAGGTTGGCGTCCTCTATGTTTGACTTGCGGAAAACACCATGATGGTGAGTGTTATTTGGGGAGATCATGTTGTTATCAATGTGGGCAGCCGGGACATTTAAAAAGAGATTGCCCTGAGTTAGTTCAGAGAGGCAATGAAGAAAGAAAGATAGGTTTTCAACCAATGCAAAGTGGTGCTAGTCAGATTCAAGGGCAAAGGGGATCCCGAGTAAGAGGATCTACAACTACAGGGAAAACACAAGTTAGCACAGCAGGAGTTGGAGGCAACCAACAGAGAGGTCAGTCGGGTAGACCTCGTACTCAGGCAAGGGTTTTTGCTGTGACTCAGCAAGATGCCGAGACCACGCCAGATGTCGTTACAGGTACGTTAACAATTTTTGGCCACGATGCTCATGTCCTCATTGATCCTGGATCTACTCATTCATTTGTATCTTGATCTTTTATGGTGTATGCAGATGTAGAATTAAGACCATTAGATTCTAGTATGGTAGTGGCTACACCTAGTGGTGAATCTTTATTGGCTGAGAATATATATAGAAACAATAAGGTCATAGTCGGTAAGCATGAACTACATGTTGATTTGATCCCGCTTGATATACATGATTTTGATGTTATTTTGGGAATGGATTGGCTGGCTATACACCATGCTACTGTAGATTGTTTTCGAAAAGAGGTAAAATTTACAATTCAAGGAGAGTCGGATATTATTTTCTGTGGTGAACGTCGGATTCTTCCATCTTGTGTTATTTCTGCTATCACTGTCCGATGGTTACTCAGGAAACAATGTTCAGCTTATTTGGCTTATGTAATAAATACTCGGGATAAGGAGGTAAAATTAGAAGATATATCGGTGGTAAGAAAATTTCTAGATGTATTTCCTGAAGATCTTCATGGATTACCACCAGATAGAGATATTGAGTTTGAGATAGATTTGGTTCCAGGCACAACTCCGATTTCTATTCCACCTTATAGAATGGCTCCAACCGAATTGAAAGAGTTGAAGATTCAATTAGAAAAATTAGTGAACAAGAATTTTATTAAACCTAGTATGTCACCATGGGGAGCTCCAGTTCTGTTTGTTAAGAAGAAAGATGGAACGTTACGATTATGCATCGATTACCGACAATTGAATAAAGCAACTGTGCGTAATAAATACCCACTCCCACGTATTGATGACTTATTCGATCAGCTTCAGGGAGCAAAGGTGTTCTCCAAGATAGATTTGCGAACAGGTTATCACTAATTGAGGATTAGAAATTGTGATATACCAAAGACCGCTTTCAGAACTCGTTATGGACATTATGAGTTTCTAGTTATGCCATTTGGATTAACAAATGCTCCAGCAGCTTTTATGGATTTGATGAATAGGGTATTTCATCCTTATCTAGACAAATTCGTTATCGTATTCATTGATGGCATTTTGATTTATTATAAGGATGATACAGAGCATACAGAGCATTTAGAGATTATTCTACAAATCCTGAGAGAGAATCAACTTTATGCCAAATTTAGCAAGTGTCAATTTTGGCTCGATAGAGTTACATTTTTGGGCCATGTGATTTCTGGTGATGGTATTTATGTTGATCCTCAAAAGGTTGAAGCTATAGTGAATTGGGAACGACCAATCAATGTGATAGAAATTAGAAGTTTCTTGGGTTTAGCAAGTTACTATCGAAGATTTGTAGAGGGATTTTCTAAAATAGTTTCACCATTAACAAGATTGACTCAGAAGGATGTGAAGTTTGAGTGGTCAGAAGCTTGTGAAAAGAGTTTTCAAGAACTCAAGGAGAGATTGACTTCTGCTCCAATACTTGCTCTTCCAACCGGAAGTGATGGATTTGTTGTTTACAGTGATGCATCTAAACATGGTTTAGGTTGCATTTTGATGCAACATGGGAAAGTGATAGCTTATACATCAAGACAATTAAAGAAACATGAACAGAATTACCCAACTCATAATCTAGAGCTTGCTGCAGTAGTGTTTGCATTGAAAATTTGGAGGCATTACTTATATGGAGTCACTTGTCAGATTTATACGGATCATAAAAGCTTACAATATCTTTTCACTAAAAAAGAACTGAATTTAAGACAAAGAAGATGGATTGAGTTGATTAAAGATTATGACTGTACGATTGAATATCATCCTGGTAAAGCAAATATGGTGGCAGATGCACTCAGTAGAAAGTATTCAAGTTCTATGGCTCATTTGAGGATGAATTGGAAGGTAAATCATCTTCAGCTTCCATTATTAACTGAATTAAGAATATTGAGAGTTAAACTAGAAGCACGAGATTGTGGAGCATTACTAGCTACCTTTCAAGTTAGACCTATTTTGATTGATCGTATACGAGAATTACAAACTCAAGATTCTTATTTAGATAAATTGAAGGAAGAAGTGCAGAAAAGTTTACGAGCTGATTTTGTAGTGAAAAATGATGGTACATTGGTTCTCGATAACCGACTGTATGTACCAAACATTAAGGAACTCAAGAATGAAATTTTAGAGGAAACTCACTCTTCAACTTATGCAATGCATCCAGGAAGTACTAAGTTGTATCGTACTTTGAAAGAGCATTACTAGTGGCAAGGTATGAAAAGAGAGATAGCATAATTCGTCTCTAAATGTTTGATTTGTCAGCAAGTCAAGGCAGAACATCAGAAACCAGCAGGACTATCACAACCACTGCTTATTCCCGAATGGAAATGGGAACATGTTACCATGGATTTTATGGTAGGAGTCCCTCGTAGTCAGAATGGTCACGACAGTGTATGGGTGATCGTTAACCGACTTACAAAGTCTGCACATTTTTTGCCAATCGGTATTATTTACTCTCTGGACAGATTAGCCAAAATTTATGTAAATGAAATGGTTCGTCTTCATGGCGCACCAATATCCATAGTGTCAGATAGAGATCATCGGTTTACATCTAGATTTTGGCCTAGTTTACAAGAAGCTTTGGGAACTAGACTGCATTTTAGTACTGTTTTTCACCCGCAGACTGATGGTCAATCCGAATGTACTATTCAGACATTAGAGGATATGCTTCGAGCTTGTGTGATGGATTTCAAAGGTAGTTGGGATGTACATATACCTTTGATAGAATTTGCCTACAATAACAGTTATCAGGCTAGCATCGAAATGGCACCTTATGAAGCTCTGTATGGAAGAAAATGCAGAACACCGGTGTGTTGGGATGAAGTAGGCGAGAGAAAGTTGTTCGGTCCAGAACTCGTTCAAGTCACAACAGAAAAGATTAAAATAATCAGAGACAGACTAAAGGTTGCTCAAGATAGGCAGAAAAACTATACAGATAATCGGAGAAGGGAACTTGAATTTAAAGTAGGTGACTATGTATTCCTATGAATTTCACCTTGGAAAGGTATACTTCGATTTGGAAGACGTGGTAAGTTAAGTCCACGATACATTGGTCCGTATGAGATCATTGCCCTAGTAGGAGTAGTGGCATACCGTTTAGCGTTGCCTTCAGAACTTTCAAGAATTCATGATGTATTTCATGTTTCTATGCTTCAAAAATATATAGTCGACCCAACGCATGTTTTAACCAAGCAACCAGTGAAGTTAAGAGAAGATTTAACTTATGAAGAGGAACCTATTGAGATTCTAGATAGAAGGGAACAAGTATTACGTACTAAGGTTATTCCTCTTGTAAAAGTGTTATGGAGAAATCATGCAGTGGAAGAGGCGACTTGGGAACATGAAGATCAGATGCAGACTTAGTATCCCCATCTGTTTCGGCTAAGTAAGTAAATTTCGAGGACGAAATTCTTATATGGAGGGGTGAATTGTAACACCCAATGTCTTTCAGGCTCAATTGAAAGGCCCAATTTAAAAAAAAAAAAAAAAGGATAAGCTTGAAGCAAAAAAGGCATCAGGTGAGTAATCCAAGTGAAATGCATGGCTGACAGACAATTGTGAGCTTGGTTAATTAGATCACAACTTCAGTTGTGTCCTTCCAAAAGTATATATATACGAGGATAAATGTTGTGAGAGCTAGAAAGCAGTAGAATACAGCGGAAGAAAGAAAAGAAAAGAGAGAAGTCAGTGAAGCTCTCTCTCGTGATTATAGATTTCAGTTGATTCTTCTTTGATATCCAGTTTCTAATTGGATCTTGTGATTGATAGGGAAAGAATACGAAGGGAACCTAGCATATTCAGTCTGAATTAAGCATGACTTCTAAGTTGTGAGTGAATTAAGTTTTAGTTTTGTTTTTAACTCAAGTTTACGGTTTTATGCTTTAATTGCTGCAAATCATTTTAAGCTTTTTATTGCTATTTATGATTGATGGTGAGTATACATAGAACCGAAAGTATATATTTTATGCTTATATTAGCATTCAGAATCAGTATATTATTTTTATGAATTATCAAGAAGAGATTATGATTTCTATAAAAACACCATGTATGTACCTTCCCCAGTTATGCTTATGGTTGGCTTTTGGGGCCGTTCTACACATGTGTATGTCATGAGTCTCTCTGCAAGTGCATGACCAGAGAAAGAGTAATTGAGTCGCTCTGCACTTGTATGACCAGAGAGTCGCTCTGTCCGAGTATTGACCAGCGAAAGAGTAATTGAGTCGCTCTGCACGGGTATGACCAGAAGTTATTCATGACTCTGCGTTTGCCCGAATGTATTTCGGCTTAAGTATGGAGGATATCCCCGGTACGAATTTGGTGAAGATTAAGATTTTATAAAATATCTTACTCTTGTTCAGAAAAGTGATGCATTCAGTATTCGGTTTATTAAGTATGAAAGTAGATATATTATTTTATACCATGTATTGCTAAATGCTTATTATAAAGTGATCTAGAAAAGTGTTTTTAAAGGTTTTCATTCACTCACTGGGCGTTAGCGCTGATCCTTTCACTCTTAAAATTTTATTCAGGTAGCTGCTCGGTTGTGCGGACTCAGAAGTTTTGAGGTGGGCCACTCGATGACATCATGGAGCATAAAAGTCATGCATTTTAAATTTTCAAGACATATTTAGAAATATGAGGTCGGCATGGTCGGGACGGTAGGCATGGTCGGGACGGTAGGCATAGTCGGGATGGCAGGCATGGTCAGAACATGGTCGGATTTCTACTCAGCCCACTTGACCTACTCGGCCCACATGGCCTATTCGGTCTACTCGGCCTACTCGGATTTCTTACTCGGCCTGTTCAGTTTCCCACTCGGGATGGACTGGTTACTTAGTTTTTATAGTGGTCGGTTTTTGGTCCGATCGGTCAATTTTGACACTTTTTATAAAGAACGAAAATATATGAAAAGAAATTGCAATTATGTACATTTTGCATTCTCCTTACATTTTATTTGTTTAATAGCAAGTATTTCCTATGGAAATTTTAGCAGAAAGTCATTTTATCATGCTAGTAAATGTAGAGCCCATAGGGTTTCCCTAGTACTCAAGAGAGGAGTCGGGGCAGCCCACAAGGCCTCCCTCGTACTCAAGAGAGAGGAGTCGGGGTGGGTCCTGTCAGTACAAACATGGTGCCTTTCATGAAATTAATCAAAATCTCTTCTCGATATTTAATAAAAAGTAATATATCTAGCATTATAAGTACTAATATAAGCATAAAAACATACTTTCAATTCTCGGTATAATAACAATAAATCATACGAAGAAATATAACGCTTAAATGATTTCCAAGCAATTAATTTAAAACACAAAACTGGAAAAGTCTGAGTTAAAAATAAAACTAAAAACTTTTTCACTCACAACTTAGACTTCAAGCTTAATTCGGACCAAGTACGATAGGTTCCTCTACTTAGTCTTCTTTCCCTAACAATCATATAAAAATCCAATTAAAATCTGTGGAATTCAAAGAAGAAATCAACCAAAAATCTAAAATATCACAAAAGAACTCCACTGACTTCTTTCCCTCTTTCCTTGCCTCTATTTTCTTCCCTTCTATTCGATTCTACTTCTTTCTAACTGATATCATGTTTATCCTCCTTTATATATACATATGGATAGACAGCTAAAGTTGTGAGCTAGTTATCTAAGCTCACGGTTGTCTGTCAACAAGACAATCCACACATGCTTACTCACCTGTTCACTTTTCAACTTTTCTCTTCTTTTGTTTTAGCCTCTCAATTTCGGCGTTGGGCATGAATTGTTTGGGCGTTCAATTCACCCCACCATATAAGAATTTCGTCCTTGAAATTCATTTAACTAACCGAAATATATGGGGATACTGATTTCGCATCTGATCTTCATGTTCCCAAGTAGCTTCTTCTATTGCATGATTTCTCCAAAACACCTTTACTAAAGGAATAACCTTAATACGTAACACTTGTTCCCTTCTGTCTAAAATATCAATAGGTTCCTCATCATAAGTCAAATCTTCTTTTAACTTCTTTGGTTGTTTGGTTAAAATATGTGTAGGATCAACTATATATTTACGAAGCATAGAAACATGGAACAAGTCATGAGTTCTTGTAAGCTCTGAAGGTAAAGTTAAACAGTATGCCACTGCTCCCACTCTGCCAATAATCTCATATGGATCAATGTATCACGGACTTAACTTCCCACGTCTTTCAAATCGAAGTATACCTTTCCAATGTGAAATTCGTAAGAACACATAGTCACCCACTTTAAATTCAAGTTCCCTTCTCTGTTTATCTATGTAGCTTTTCTGTCTATCTTGTGCAACCTTTAATCGGTCTCTGATGATTTTTATATTTTCTGTTGTGATTTGAACAAGTTCTGGACCTAACAACTTTCTCACGCCTACTTCAGGTGTTCTGCATTTTCTCCCATACAAAGCTTCATAAGGTGCCATTTCAATGTTAGCCTGATAACTGTTATTGTAGGCAAATTTTATCAATGGTACAGGCACATCCCAACTTCCTTTGAAATCCATCACACAAGCTTGAAGCATATCTTCTAACGTCTAAATAGTACGCTCTGATTGACCATCAGTCTATGGATGAAAAACAGTACTAAAATGCATTCTAGATCCTTAAGCCTCCTATAAATTAGGCCAAAATCTAGATGTAAACCGAGGATCTCTGTCTGACACTATAGATAACGGTGCGCCATGAAGACGAACTATTTCATCAACATAAATTCTGACTAATCTGTCAAGAGAGTAAGTAATACCGATTGACAGAAAATGTGTAAACTTCGTAAGTCGAACAACAATCACCCATACACTATCATGGCCACTCTGACTACGAGGAAGTCCTACCATAAAATCCATGGTAACGTTCACATTTCCATTCGGGAATAGGAAGTGGTTGTAAAAGTCCTGACGGTTTCTGATGCACTGCTTTAACTTGCTGGCAAATCAAACATTTAGAGACGAAATTCTGCTATCTCTCTTTTCATACCTTGCCACCTGTAATGCTCTTTTAAAGTACGATACAATTTAGTACTTCATGGATGCATTGCGTTAGCTGAAGAGTGAACTTCTTCTAAATTTTCATTTTTGAGTTCCTTAATGTTTGGTACACAAAGTCTATTACCTAGAACTAATGTACCATCACCTCTCAATACAAAATCAGCTCGTAAGTTTTTATGCACTTCTTCCTTTAATTTAACTAAATAAGAATCTTGAGTTTGCAATTCTCGTATACGATCAATCAAGATAGGTCTAACCTGAAAAGTAGCCAATAATGCTCCGAAATCACATGCCTCTAGCTTAACTCTCAGCATTCTTAATTCATCTAATAATGGGAGGTAAATCATCTTCAAATGAGCCATAGAACTTCAAGATTTTCTACTGAGTGCATCTGCCATCACGTTTGCCTTACCAGGATGATATTCAATCGTATAGTCATAATCTTTAATCAACTCAATCCATCTTCTTTGTCTCAAATTCAGTTCTTTCTGAGTGAAGATATTGCAAGCTTTTATGATCTGTATAAATCTGACAAGTAACCCCATATAGGTAGTGTCTCCAAATTTTTAATGCAAACACGGCTGCAGTAAGCTCTAGATCAAGTGTTGGGTAATTTTGTTCATGATTCTTTAATTGTCTTAACTCGTAAGCTATCACTTTTCCATGCTGCATTAAAACACATCCCAAACCATGTTTAGATACATCACTATAAACAACGAATCCATCACTTTCAACTGGAAGGTAAGTATTGGAGTAAAAGTTAATCTCTCATTGAGTTCTTGAAAACTCTGTTCACAAGCTTCGGACCACTTACATTTCACATCCTTTTGAGTTAATCTTGTCAATGGTACAGCTAGGGGTGGGCATTAAGTTTCAAACCGAACCGATTCGAATCGAACCGAACCAAAAAAAGGGTGTTCGGTTCGTTTCATTAAATAAATTCGGTTTAAACTAGTTTAAAAAGTTAAAAATCGAAAAAAATTTGGTTCAAACTGGTTTGGCTTCCCCAAAACCGGTTTGAACTGATTAAACCACCTATATAACTTAAAAAACCATAACAAACTTCTTTAGCTGTTCTTTCATTCTTGATTTCTCATTTCTCATTTCTCTTCCTACCACCGACTTCTCTACTTCTCTCATCTCTTCCTCAACTCTATTCACTATCTAATCTGCTCAACATCCGATCTCTGTTGCTCGTCTCTACGTTGTTCCTCAAAGACGGTTTGCCATTTTCTCTCCTTCTTTTACTAATTTTCTTCTTCTTCTTCTTCTTCTTCTTCTTCTTTTTGTCTTTTTTTTTGTTTCACATCTGATGACTAATCTGATCGTCCGATCTGGTCTTAGCTCGTCCGATATGGTCTCAGCTCATCCGATCTAGTCTCAGCTCGTCCGATCTGCTCTTCTTCAGCTTTTCGATCTACTTCAACCAGATAAAGCTTCAAAGGTTAGTTGTTGTCTTGTTGATTTAGCTTTTTTTTTTTTAGTTAGCTTTTCTTTCATAGTTTCTTGAGTATCTGGATTATAGAATGTGTTGGGTATCTATAAGATCAACGAAGTTTTTTTTGTTGATTTCTTTTTTAAATTTAATAATTGAGGTAAAAATGAAAAAAAAAAGATTAGAAGTGAAATAGGTATCTGTAATATTTTCCAAAAAATCTTATAATCTTCCAAAATTAAATACAGAAAAGATCAATTTTTCTATGTGAAAAAAACCATATATTTGTCTAATAATACAGAACCCTTCTATTTTTTTCTTGACAGTTAACACCTAGAAAAAAAAATGAAAGTAAGGGATATAAAAATGTATATAGATCAGGTTACATGGCCAAAAAAAATTATATGGCTTATTGATACTTATTTTAAAAAAAAAACAATTTTGAATAGAATGGAATATTGATATACTTGTGGATATGGAGGCAGTGATGGTTGTAGCTTGTTAATCTCCTTAGCTGCCATTTTTTTTTTTTTGTAGATTTTCACATTGAAAGACTGAGAGATTAAACCAGATTCTATTTGTTATTTACTAGATACGATTAATTAGTAAGTTTTTAACTGTTTGTATATCCATACTTGTTTGATAGTCTTGCAGCCTTCTAACATGTATTTTACTATCATTACTGATTATTGTTTCATACTTTCATATATGAATGCAGGAAGCCAGGAAGTTGGAATTATTTTACTCTCAATTTTGATTTGGATTTTAATTTTTATTTGGAGTTCGAATTTGTGATTTAGAGTTTTTATCTTTGAAAATTGAAATGTATGTCAATTCAATTTGTATTTTATTTTTTTTGAATGAATTATAAATTAAATATTATTAGTTATGTTTGATTTGTTTTTTATTTTGGGCTTAGGGCTTGGGGCTTGGGGCTTGGGGCTAGGGCTATTAAAAATATTAAAACTCTAGCCCAAAATTAGAATTCAACAATCCATCAAATTTAAAAACATATTAAAAAGGACTCATTAAGCCCATCAAGTTAATAAGGCTCATTAGGTCCAAAACGGAAATAAACCGAACCGAACCGAACCGAACCGATTAAAATCAAATAAGTTCAGTTCGGTTATCATTTTTTATTCGGATTAAACCGGTTCAATTTTGGATGAACCGAAATATTTTCGGTTCAGTCCTGTTTTACCCAAAACCGAACCGAACCGAACCGAACCGAACTGTGCCCTCCCCTAGGTGCAGCTATTTTGAAAATTCCCTCTACAAATCTTCGATAATAGCTTGCTAAACCCAAGAAACTTCTAATTTCTGTCACACTAATTGGTCTTTCCCAATTCACTACAACTTCAATTTTTTTTAGGATCAACATAAATACCATCACCAGAAATCACATGGCCCAAAATTGTAACTCTATCGAGCCAAAATTGACACTTGCTAAATTTGGCACAAAGTTGATTATCTCTCAGAACTTGTAGAATAATCTCTAAATGCTCTGCATGCTCCACCGCATTCTTAGAATTAATCAAAACGTCATCAAAGAACACAATGACAAATTTATCTAGATAAGGATGAAATACTCTATTCATCAAATCCATGAAAGCTGCTGGAGCATTAGTTAGTCTAAAAGGCATAACTAGAAACTCATAATGCCCGTAACGAGTTCTGAAATCAGTTTTTGGTACATCACAGATTCTAATCTTCAATTGATGATAACTTGTTCGTAAATCTATCTTAGAGAACATCTTTGCACCCTGAAGTTGATCGAATAAATCATCAATACGTGGGAGTGGGTATTTATTACGCATTGTTGCCTTATTCAATTGCCGGTAATCGATGCATAAACGTAGAGTTCCATCTTTCTTCTTAACAAACAAAATCGGCGCTCCCCATGGTGACACACTAAGTTTAATAAAATTCTTGTCTACCAATTCTTCTAATTGAATCTTCAACTCTTTCAATTCGGTTGGAGCCATTCTATAAGGTGGAATAGAAATTGGAGTTGTGCCTGGAGCCAAATCTATTACAAACTCAATGTCTCTATCTGGTGGTAATCCATGAAGATCTTCAGGAAATACGTCTGGAAATTGTCTTACCACAGATATATCTTATAAATTCACCTCATTATCCCTAGTATCCATTACATAAGCCAAATAAACTGAACATTGTTTTTTGAGCAACCGTCTGACAGTAATATCAGATATAACACAAGCACGAAGAATCTGAAGTTCATCACAGAATTTAACATCCGACTCTCCTTGAAGTGTAGATTTTACTTCTTTTCAAAAACAGCTTACTGTAGCGTGGTGTGTAGCAAGCCAATCCATTCCCAGAATAACATCAAAATCACATATTAAGCGGAATCAAGTCAAAATGTAGCTCATGATTACCAACTATGACCTTACTATTTTTATATACATTCTCAGCCAATAAAGATTCACCGGTAGGTGTAACCACTACCATACTAGAATCTAGTGGTCTTGATTCTATGTTTGTATACACCGTAAAAGATCGAGATACAAAGGAATGAGTAGATCCAGGATCAATGAGAACATGAGCATCGTGGACAAAAATGGTTAGCATACCTGTAATGACATCTGGAGTGGTTTCTGCATCTTGTTAAGTCATAGCAAAAACTCTTGCTTGAGTACGAGGTCTACCTGACTGACCTCTCTGCTGGTTGTCTCAAGCCCCTACTACACTAGCTTGAGTTTTCCCTGTAGTTGTAGATCATCCTGCTTGGGATCCTTTTTATCCTTGAATCTGACTAGAGCCACTTTACATTGGTTGAAAAACTATCTTTCTCTCTTCATTGCCTCCTTGGACTAATTCGGGGCAATCTCTTTTTAGGTGTTCAGCCTGCCCACATTGATAACAACCTGATACCCCCCCCCCCCCCCCCCCCTCCATAACACTCACGATCATGGTACTTTCCACATTTCTGACAAAGAAGAAGCCTACCTCTACCCATACTAGCACTCTAACGACCACTCATTGGTTGTTTGATTGATGCTTGACTAGAACCAAGTCCACGACTCTGTTGATAGTTACTAGTCTGACCTGAAAAGCCACATGTTGCCTTAGGCATTTTGTTATAAGATCCTCCTGCTGACCAGTTGTTGCGCTTTTGTTTCTGTTTTTCAAATCTGCGAGAATCATTAAGGCCTCTCTCCACTCTTAATGCAGTTTCAAATAACTTACCAAACTCAACATGCCCAGAAGTAGTCATTATCGTCTTAATTTCTGATCGAAGTCCATCTTCAAATTTTCTGCACTTATTTACTTCATTAACGACTACTTACAGAGCAACCCTCGAAAGTTCTGTAAATTTCTTCTCATATTCTTCTACTGTCATAGATCTCTGCACTAGTTTGAAAAATTCAGCACTTTTCAAATATGGATAGAAACGAGGATAGTAACGATCATTAAACAGCTTTTTAAAATCATCCCAAGTAATTCCTTCAGAAGTTCTTCGTTGTACTGATGCCCACCAATCATATGTTTTTTTCCTGTAGTAAAAACGTAGCAAAAGAGAGCTTATGTTCATCTGTGCACCTCATAACTCCAAATACACGTTCCAATTCATTCAACCAAGAACAAGCACTATCTGGATCTCCAGTTCCATCAAAATTCGTAGCACCCACCTTACGTGCATGCTCAATAGTATTCTCTGGCAACCGTGTTTGGTACTGAACCATGGCAGTCAAAAGTTCTCTAATTCCATCCATCGATTCCTCCCTATGTTCTGGCACATGAGGTTGAGGTATAGGTGGGTGAGTGTGTAAATCTGCCTCATTTTCATCATGGTTATCATTCCTCTCACCAAGGTCAACTACCGGTCTCGTGTGTGGGCGGCCAACTCGACGCATGATGCTATTACAAAATCAAAGTTATACTTAAATGCATGAAACTAAATGCAAAAAATTATTCTATGATCTAAGGAATCATAGACCAGCTCTGATACCATGTTGACAAGACCCACCTCGACTCCTCTCTTGAGTACGAGGGAGGTCCTGTGAGCTGCATTTTTTACTAACATGATAAATGAATTTCAACAAAAAGATTATAGAAAATACTTGCTCTTAAACATAAATATATATATAATGTAGAATACAAAATGTATATAATTGCTAGTCTTTTATTGTCATTTCCTTTCATTACAAAAACTGTCAGTCAAAATCTCGACCAGACAAAATTCGATCACTTTTTAAAACCTGACCAGTCAAAATCCCGACCAGGAAATCCTACTAGAAATCCGACCACAACCGACTAAGAAATCTGACCACGACTGACCAAGAAACCCGGTCACGATCGATTAAGAAATCCGACCACAGCCGATCAAGAAACGGACCACCACCGACCAAGAAACCCGACCACGACCTACAAAGAAACCCGACCACCACCGACTAAGAAATCCGACCACGGCCGACCAATCAAAACCGAACACGGCCGACTAAGAAATAAGACCACGACCTGACCATACCGACCATGCATGTCAAAATATGTACAACGTGAAAATCAAAATGTATGATTTGTACTTCATGATCATCGAGTGGCCCACCTCAAAACTGAAGAGAGTCCACATGACCGAGTAGCTACCTGAGAAAAATAATTTAAAAGTAAAATGATGAGTGTTAATGCCCAGTGAGTGAATGTAAACTTTTTAAAAACATATAAGTTTTCTTCTAAACAATCTTTTTAATATACATCAAACAATCCATACTAGATATTACTATATCATGCCAAATAATTTCATAAACATAACATAATTGGGTAGTTAAAGATAATATATCTACAATCACATTTAATAAACTAATGCACAACACTTTTCTGATCAAGATTAATATAATTTATAAAATCTCAATCTGCACCAAATTTGTACCCAGGGATAATCTGTCATACTTACATCGAATTATTTCGCGTATACGCAGTGTTAGGAATAACATCTGTAATACACGTGCAGAGTGACTCAAGACTTTTAACATCTATCATACACGTACAGAGTAACTCATCTGACATACACATGTGTAGAACGGCCCCAAAAGCCAATAATAACAATAACTGGGGAAGGGTACATACATGGTGTCTTTCATGAAATCAATCCTAATCTCTTCTCAATATTTAATAAAAGTAATATATCTAGTATTCTAAGTACTAATATAAGCATAAAAACATACTTTCAATTATTTGTATAATCACAATAAATCATAAGAAGAAATAAAACACCTAAATGATTTCCAGACAATTAATTTAAAACACAAAACTGGAAAAGTATAAGTTAAGAATAAAACTGAAAACTTTTTCACTCACAACTTAGACTTCAAGTTTAATTCGGACCAAGTACACTAGGTTCCTCTACTTCATCTTCCCTTCCTTACAATCGCACAAAAATCCAATTAGAATCTGTGGAATTCAAAGAAGAAATCAACCAAAAATCTAAAATTATCACAAGAGAATTCCACTGACTTCTTTCCCTCTTTCCTTGCCTCTCTTTTCTTCCCTTCTATTCGATTCTACTTCTTTCTAACTGATATCATGTTTATCCTCATTTATATATACATATGGATAGACACAGCTAAAGTTGTGAACTAGTTATCTAAGCTCACAGTTGTCTGTCAACAGGACAATCCACACATGCTTACTCACATGTTCACTTTTCAACTTTTTTTTTTCTTTTAGCCTCTCAATTTGGGCCTTGGGCCTGAATGGTTTAGGTGTTACAAAAAACCTCCATGGGAGCTTGAATCATTCACTTATTTGGTGAAGAAGATGGAAGAGATGAAGAAGATGAAGAGGGGTTCAGTTTGGGGTGTAAGGGATATGTTAGGTTATGGTTTTAGACCAAAATAGGGGTATATAGTGTAGGGAAGATAAGGCATGAAATGAGGGTGAAAGGACGAAGCTACCCTCTGAAATTCGCTAAAAAACGTAACTAGGTGCATGGGGCGCGGTACACAGGCGCTGTACATATAGCACAAGTACAGTGCCATGTTGCTGGAATGGTTTTTGGGGCTTGGACAGAGGTTGGGCGATGTACGTACAGCTCCACGTACAACGCTTCTTCTTCTTCAGTGGTTTCTAGCAGCATGTACTGTTACGGAAACTGGCAAAACTCCCTCTAGAAAATCCATAATTGCAATCCGTAAAAACCTCTAAAAATTAGACATATGGGGCTTTCCGAATATATTTGGATCTCAATGTGGTTCATTCTGAGCAAGGAGATATGGCCTTCTGAAGTTGGATGGTTTATACAAGCCTTTACAAATTCAGCCCATTAAACCTCCAAAACTCTTCAATTAAGCTCAAATACCTTATTTATAGTTTATTACCTACACAAAGCTCACAAAACACATTATATAACAAAAACGCTAAAAAACGAGAACAAAAGCTAAGTAATGGGGACCTCATATAGGTGTATAAATCAGTACGATCAGTTTTAAAGCGTGGATTTTGGAGTAAATAAAATAGATATATACGTGAAGCTCTATAATAAATTGCTTGAGTTTTAGAGTTCATTAAGGAGTTCAAATTGAGTATTAGTGTAGGTTGCAATTTCGATTGTTTTAATATTGGTGAAGAAGATGTTACGGTGTCATTTATTTTTATTATGTTTGTAGGTCCCTATTGATTTTAAATTTTGTTATGAGAATAGTAGACTTATATATCAACTTATATTATAATTTTTGGATTTTTTGGTGGTGTTTATCATATGGAGATTTTATTTCTAAATCGGTTATATATGTAGATTTTCTGAATCGTCAAACCAACCTTATTGTCTTTGAGTAATTTTAAATTGAACTTAGGTAAGTATTTAGGTCTGATTTTTGGTAATATTTTTTAAGAGACATAATTGAATCAGCATATAATATTTTGTGAATTTTAGTGATATATAAGTATTTTAATTATTTGGGTATATTTGATGTTTAAGCAATCATATTTAGGCTGGCAGTCATAAGCTCTTGGTGTTGTAGTAATTTTAATTCTCAAAAGAAGATAGGTAAAATTCTGATTTTCAATATGGGGATAAATTACGGATATATTAGTCTATAAATAAAGTTTTGTAATTTTCCTCTGTTTGTAGAATGTTAAACTTTTATACGAAGTCTGATTGAAGGATCAAAATTTACGCTGTCAGGATTGACCCTTGTGTATTTAGAAAGTTATAGAAATTTATAGGTGTTTGATAAAATTATAATATTTTTATAGGATTTATTAATCTGAATTATGGATTTATTGACTAAGTTTCACAATTTTTGAGGCTCTTAAGATTTTCGAATCACTAACGTTTTTACACTAAAATCTGTTTTTCTGAAATTTCTTCATGAAAACAAATAAAATTGCATTTATAAATAAGTCTAGTTAGATTTCTTTTCTTTTTTTGGCTGATTTTATTGAGGAATTATAAATTCTATATATTTAGGTTACTCTCGTGACTTCCCAATATCGTTACTGAAATCTTAAATTTGCTATCATCGGAGGTAAGTAGATTTTTTTTTTTTTGCATAGTATGTAGTTGCACAAATATTTTCTTAGAAACTAAATTTATTTATCATATTTTTAGGTTCAAAAAAATTTTATTATATACGTTTATATATGTTTATAAACTCATTTTCCTTCTTAGTCTTTATTTACATATTTGTTACCAAATTCATTTTAAATGAGTTTTACCTTTACTGAAAATATTTATTTAAAAGCTTAATTAAATGTTTAGTATTTTTATGATTTAGTAATCCAAATGTATTGTTATATATATTTTTTGAAAGCAATGTTTTAGCTCAACGTCAGTAATAAATGAAATGTGAAATGAAATGTAATAAAATGTTGATCACCGGTGATAATGTAAATGCAGCGCGTCTGACAAATGAAATGTTATGATTTTGGTCTTATACCAATTTCTGAAATGTAAATGATACTTTTACAAGTTTACTTGTATCTGAAAATATTACTTTTGTAAAATTTAATTGTATATGAATATTTAAAAATTTAAGTACTCTGTAAATGTTATTAAAAATTTCACAAATGTTTTCGATTACGTACTATGCTATACTTATTGAGTTGACAGTCCACCCCTTATCATTTAACATTTTGCAGACTAAGTATCTTAAAAGCTGATCACTAGAGCGATAAACTTTTAGGAGTTGAAAGTTAATGAGATTATATTTAATGTGTTGCTTTGTTTTGTTACTTGGAATTTGAGTTTGGGTACTCGATGTTATTTTAATTTTCCTTTAGAGTGTTTTGAACCTTATTGTTGGAATTATTTAGAGATACATTTTTCATTTTTAGAATTGTTTATTGGAGTTATTCATTGATTAATAGTTGTTTTGAGTGACATAATTAATGGTTTATGTTAACATTACATATCAAAATGGTTAATTGCTCTTTGATTTAGGGGTGTTACAAACCTTGCAACAATTGCTCCGCTGAAATCGTGCAAGTAGAATTATTCACTGTTAGAGAGAGCATATTTTTTTCAAGAAATGAGAAAGTTAGTACATACATAAATATTCTTAATAAACTGACCTTGAATTTGCAGGATCATCAAACCAACTAATTTGTTGGTGAACAACCTTCTCAAATGTCAAAGAACGAATTCGTTCTATCAGTTTTCCTCCAGCCATTCCGAAGAAGTAACTCTTCAACGGTGTTGCAATCAGACTAATTAAACTCAAACGCATAAATACAACTGACCACATCTTGGACTCTTTTTGTAGCTGATGCGGTGGTTCAAAGAACATTTTAATGGCTGTTGAGATTATAAGAGCAAATATAGGCAATATAACAGCATCTATCACCGCAGCAAAAGCTCCAATCAACAAAACTGGAATTTCAGGTTTGTTCAAGTAGGCAAGCCTTTTGATGGAAACTTTCTTTGCCTTCTCAATCTCAATCTCACTTATTTCATTTTTTTCCTCAACAGCTTCTTCAGCTTGAGTCTCATATATACTAAAGCTAGCAACACCAACATCAAAACCAAAAGAATGGTGGCCACTTGATGAACCTCTGTGAGGCCTCCTCCTGTGACGCCTTGCCATGGCTTCATCCATTTGACTTGAACTTGCATTGGACTTATCTACACCGGTGACTTGAGCCTTTCCGGCTCCTTTTGCACCTTCTTGCAGACGTACTAGTTGAGAGTATGCTCCCATTGGATTCTTGATCAACTCATCATGCGATCCTCGATATCAAAACCAGGTGAATTTATAATTTGAAACTTTGAAAATTATCAAATAGTATAGGATTAGCATTAATACATTGCTCTACAAGCTTCCCCTTATCCAACACCGATATAATGTCAGCATTCCTGACTATTGTCAATCGATGTATTGCCAATTGCCATCCTCTTATTAAGGCAATTGCAAAACCACCAACAAATGATGATATGAATTGTATAAATTTTCCTACCTACCATAAATAATTTATCAGTCAGTATATGCCTATATATAGCGTGACGCGATTTACAAATCATGGACCCCGAACCTTCGAATGCACGACTCGTGTGTGGGTGCAACCTGCGGACACAAATGCCGCTCCTGTTGGACCGTGAGAGTACAGTTGACCTTTTGCCACTTCCGTAAGTCAACTTTTTTTATTGTGATGAATAAGGAAAGCTTTAATTGTTTGAATTCTGATTTCTTACTTGATCACTAAGAATACAGAATCGAGTTTAATTAGAAATAAATCTCTTTGGAGAATATTATCTAATTCAATTATTTACTTATTAAATCAAAACGAATTTTCCAATTATAATCCCGAATTAATCCCAAAACCCTAGGGTTTCGGTTTGGGTATTTAATCCCTCTTATGTTCTGTTCAACACACATAGAAAAATAATTCAACTTTTTTTTGAGCAGCCGAATTCGTTTCTTCTCTCTGTTTCTTGGTAAGTTCAAAACTCGGTTTGAGTTCGCTGGTAGTGGATAGTGCTTAGGCCTACCACTGTTGAACCGTTGTATCCTGGGAGACAATCGCCTCATACATATACGGTGTTGTCCGGCGAAATTGTCTTAAGGACACCGTGTGAAACACGGACCTCGGATCAAACTCTTTTTCTAACGTTACTTTCTGTTTTCATTGATACCAGTCAGGTTTGTTTGCAAAATACGTTTTAACACAAACCTCGTATTCGTTCAGCTTATATTTCCCCAGTCGCCATCCAACAAGACGTATCTAGATCACATAACATAATTAGCTAACAGGTCATTGTATCCATTTAACACCACTAACAAAACAAAAAATGCAATTTAGCAATCACTTACAAATAAATGAAGCAATGCCTGCACCAATAGCCAAATACACAAAGTCTAGGGATGCCTGAAATCAAAGGTGAATAAATGTTAATGTTAACATTCAAACTAAAAAAATAAAGTAAAGAAAATAAGCCAAAAATTGAAGCATTTTGGTGGTTCTTGACCTCTGCTACTTGTTCTACAACATGTTTTTTATCTGGGGTGCTTAATGTGTTCACAAGCTGACCAAAAATTAGACTTGTGCAAGGATTCGCGACTCCGGTAGCAATTGCACATAATGTTCCTACCACCATCAGAACAACATCTACCTTCTCTGCAAACATAAACAACTTATAGAATGCCAACTTCTAAATAGTCTCTTTTTTATTATTATTCTTGCCATTTTCTTTCATTTTCTCCATGCTTCTGATTTAAATATCCTACAAACAAACATCATTTGTTGTTAATATCAAAACAAACATATATAACATGAAAAGATTAATTAGGAGCTATGAAAATTACTCTGCAAATGAAAACCACCATGAAAGAATAGTGTTGGTTTATATATATATAGATGTGGTTGTGTGTGTGTGAAGTTGAATTAAAAGCAAACATGTAAAGGGTAAAAGGGGATCAAAAGGTTTCTAGATAATAGATATGTTCCATGGAAAAGATGCAGACAATAGACTTGTGTGCTGGAAGAGACCAAGGTTTGGGTGGGTACAATGCAATGCGGATGGGACTGTTTTCTGCCATATAAATAGATCGGGTTTTGGTTATAATCTATAAATCAGAACGGATGTTAACATTCAATTTTTATTTTGTACAAATCTTTTATTGTCAAATATAGAGAAATCTAGATATTTTTTTATGTTAAAATATTATATTTATTATTTCACTTAACGCCAGTTTAGTATTAAATAATCATAAAGAGATAATTTATTATGAGACATCTGTTGTTATATTCAAAAGAAGTATAGAATTATCAAAATATTTATTTCCCTATCCAATATGTCAAGGCTCTGTACTCAATTAACTTCACTTATATATATTTAATGAACACGCTAATACGCTACTAATTCTTACCACCAAGCAATTGGGCAGTGGTTAAATTAACTAAACTTAAACCAACAAAAACTTCATGCTCTTTTATATGATAAAAGCATTTCCTAAAAAAAAAAGTTTTAAGTGGCGAATAAGAAATTAAGAAGGCTACATTTTTTAAGGCTCAATATAAAATTTTGTGGAAACAATTTTTTTTCTTCCACTTTACAAACTATATAGAACTTGTAAAAACCAGTCTGTTTAATCTGGATTTCTTCTACTGATTTGAAGAAGAGATCATGATCTGACCATTTATACTACATAATAATATCCAAAATATTTATGATGCAACCAGTATGACCCACAAAGTTGAATGTCACAAAACGACTTATGAAGAAGTCATGTGAAGTGCTACAAGAGATGCATATGCCCCATTAGTGATCTTCATCAGAACTTCATGTCTTCCCTTCTCAGCAATCACACCATTCTTAACAACAGCGATTACGTCTGCATTTTTTATTGTAGTAAGCCGATGAGCCACCACCACTGTAGTTCTATCCACCATCACTCTGTCTAATGCATCCTGTACTACACTTTCTGACTCTGCGTCCAATGCGCTTGTCGCCTCATCAAGCAAAAGGATTTTTGGGTTCTTTATTATAGCTCTCGCTATAGCAATTCTCTGCTTCTGTCCACCGGATAGCTGAACACCTCGATCTCCTACGTTGGTGTTGTAGCCTTCTGGCAATGATGCTATGAAGTTGTGTGCATTTGCTGCTTTTGTTGCTTCTATGATCTCTTCTTCAGTGACATCTCCTTCTTTGCCATAGGCTATGTTCGCACGAATGGATTCGTTGAATAGTATTGGCTCTTGACTCACCAAACCCATCTGTTGTCTCAACCAACTTAGTTTAAATTTCTTTATTTCCACTTTGTCCAAGAATATGTGACCAGAATCAGGATCGTAAAATCTCACTATAAGGCTGACCACGGTTGATTTCCCACTACCACTCTCTCCTACAAGAGCTACAGTCTGCATAGAGAATATCAAAGTTAAAAGAATGAATCATAATATGGCAACAGAATGACAAATGTGAGCTGTGGTAAATACTTTTCCAGAGGGGATGGTCAAGCTCAAGTCTCGGAAGATTTGAACATCTGGCCGCGTTGCATATCTGAAGCTGATATGTTTGAATTCTATATCGCCTTGTACACTCGATAATGTCATGCCCTCGTAGCTGCTTGAGTCGATTTTGGGCTTGCTGTCAAGAATTTTAAATATTGAAGCTGCTGAATCTTTAGCTTTGTTGGTGTCCGGAGCCATGGCACTAGTTTCAGAGATACTAAGGGCTGAAATTGTTAATGCAAAGAAAACCTGAAAAAAAAAAACAAAAAAAAAAAAAAACCTTCTAATTCAGATTAAAAAAACTACAAGTCTAGAAAAAGAAAAGCGAGAAAAAAAAAGTAAAGGGATAAAATTGAACCTTGAAAACTTCTGAAAATGTTGCTTTATTATGTTGTACAAGTACTGACCCAATGTAGAAGCAGAATGCATTTATGCAGTAAAGTGCAAAGAAAGAGGAACCAAAACCTCCACCACTTATGAGTCCTGTTCGAACTCCCTCCTTCATGGGACCTTCACATTTCTTTTGATACAAATACATTACCTTCTTTTCGGCGCAGAATGAGGCAACAGTTCTAATGCTACCAACTGCATCATTAGCAACTTGACTTGCTTCTTCATACATCAACTGCATATATATATTCATAAAATTATCAGCATGCACCAAACATATCTCCTGTATGATATAGTCGTATTGCATACCATAAAATGTAATACTAACCTTTGCGTCTGCACTGAAGCCTTCAAGAAATTTAGTTTGAATGTATCCTTGAATTAACAACAATGGTGATACTGCTAAAATGATAAAAGCTAATATCCAATTAGCCGAGAAGGCTATAATCAGCCCTGCTATGACTGTCGTTATGTTCTGAACGACCAGTGCCAAGACGTCACCAACAAGACTTTTAACTCTAGAAGCATCAGTTGATAACCTTGCACCAACAGCACCACTGAATATCGCAAATAAGAAGAATATCACAACAGCAGAATTGTAAGAGAAACCTGAAAGCTAATGTTGTTCATCCACTCACCTTGAATTTTCAGGATCATCGAACCAACTGATTTGTTGATGCACAACCTTCTCAAATGTTAATGAACGAATTCGTTGTATCAGTTTTCCTCCAGCAACTCCAAAATAGTAATTCTGAATAGGCACAGCAACAAGAACAGCCAAACCCATACCAAGATACACAAGTCCCCAAGTCCTCGAATCTTTTCGTAGCTTATCCGGTGGTTCATAGAACATCCTAATGGATTTTGAGAGTAAGAGACCAAAAACAGGAAAGACTGCACCATGTACCATTGCACCTATTGATCCAATACACAGAACTGGAATCTCAGGCTTGTTGAGGTATGCTAGTCTTCTAATGGAAACTTTCTGTCGCTTCTCAGTCCTTATATGACTTCTTTCCGTTCTCTCTTCAACTTCGTCAGTCTCAAAAATATTAACCGGTCCAGGAAGACCATAGCCAAAACCAAAGGAATGTCGACTACTTGATGAACCTCTACTTATAGATCTCCTCATAATAGATGCATCGTGGCTCCCAGACCTTGCGATGGCTTTATCTGTTATCTCGAAACTTCTATCAGACTTATCTGCATCAGTAGTTCTAGCATCTTCACCTTCTTTAGCTCCTTCTTGCAGGCGTACTAGCTGCGAGTAAGCGCCCTCTGGATCGCTGATTAACTCCTCATGAGTTCCTAGAGAATTCAATTTGGAGATATTATGAGCTGGAGACAGTTTGAAGTTTGAAAATGAAACAGCAAAATTAGTTGGTTAGATGTTACCTTTCTCTACAAGTTTCCCTTGGTGCACCACAGCTATAATATCAGCATTCCTGATAGTTGTCAAACGATGTGCAACGACCACAGTAGTTCGATTTGCCATAACCTTCACTAGTGCATCTTGGACAATGCGTTCAGACTCAGCATCCAGGGCGCTTGTTGCTTCGTCTAGTAGAAGAATTCTCGGATTCTTTAAAATAGCCCTGGCAATTGCAATTCTTTGCTTTTGCCCACCAGATAGCTGAGTTCCATGCTCACCTACCATTGTGTCAAGACCCTGTAAACAAAACACTATCATCTCAATAACTAGCTTGAAATCTTTAAGGAAAAAAAAAACAAAGGTCTAGGAATCTATGTTTCCCTACAGAAAATGGATTTACCTGAGGCAGCTTGTCGATAAATTTTGCAGCATTAGCAAGCTCAATTGCTGTTCTGATCTCCTGATTAGTTGCATTGTCTTTCCCATATGCTATATTCTCCTTTATACTTGTTGCAAACAAAACAGGTTCTTGACTAACTAGCCCAATCTTCTCTCTTATCCATCCAAGCTGCAACTTCTTAATGTCAACACCATCAATAAGTACTTCACCAGAATCAGGATCATAGAACCTCTCCAATAAGCTTACAACAGTTGACTTCCCACTTCCGCTTTGCCCAACTAAAGCTGCTGTTGTGCCGCTTGGAACATGTAATGAGAATCCTGAGAAGATATGCACATCCGGTCTGGCAGGGTAGCTAAAATGAACGTCTTTAAGTTCAATTTCACCCTCGATATTTTCCAATTTTATCCCACTAGGATCGTACGGATCAATCTTTGGTTTTCGTTTGATTGCCTCGAACATCTTATAAGCCGCAGCTTGCCCTGCAGCAAATGCATTTACACATGGAGATGTCTGACCCAGCGACCTAATCCAGAAGACCGACCACAACCAAGAAGAGTCAGGTGAATAATGTGAAACATATAGCATGTCAATTACAGAATTAAAGCCATTATAAACTTACATTCCACCAGTCATGATTGCCATTATAACATTGATGACTATTCCACCGTTATATCCTTTATCGATAATCAACTTCGATCCATACCAGACTGCAAGTCCATAACTGCCAGAGACAATAAATAGAAGTGTACCAAGTCCTAAACCTGAAGTCAGACCTTGATGAGCAGCAGCAGTGTAAGCAACTTGTAGCTTCTTGTCATAATTCTCGATTGCTCGCTTCTCCCCAGTGAAAGATGCAACCTTGTACGATTCAAAAAGAATTTATACATATCAAGTAAGTCCGCATTTTTGAAAAACAACTATACATGAATATATGTTAGGAGCCTTACTGTTCTAATGGCTCCAACTGTTTGCTCTACTACATTTCCTGCTTCTGCATAAGCAATTTGTCCGCGACTAGACATTTTAGTCAAGACCATTGCCATAGTTCCACCAGCAATGACTATAAGAGGAAGACAAGAGAGCAGAACAAGTGACAAAAGCCATCCTTTTGCAAATGCAATTACAAAACCGCCAAGAAAAGTTGACATGAGTTGTATGAACTTCCCCACCTGTAAAACAGAACATTTT
The DNA here is from genome assembly GCA_032871835.1 of Dipteronia dyeriana. Classification (NCBI taxonomy): domain Eukaryota; kingdom Viridiplantae; phylum Streptophyta; class Magnoliopsida; order Sapindales; family Sapindaceae; genus Dipteronia; species Dipteronia dyeriana. The sequence continues at coordinate 75,624,151 of CM065301.1, read as the reverse complement.
TAAGAACCCGAAAATGAAATTTTCCATTTTCAAGGAGGACTAAGAAGACTTTTTTTTTTACCTTTTCTCCCATGGCTTCTTGAATGAGGATAGTGTCCCCTGACATTCTTCCAATGACCTCTCCAGATGATGTTTCAGTGTCAAAGAAGGCAATATCCTGTCTCAGTATTGTTTTCAAATACAAACCTCGAATTCGAGCCGCCTGCCTCTCCCCAGTCACCATCCAACAGGCCACCTCTGCAATGCACATCAAATTCTTACATATATGTCACAATGAATAATTGTTACAGAATGTTGAATTCCTGAAAGATTAATTTGCATCTTAACTTGTGAGTCTTTGATATGATCATATAGACTTGGCAAGAATTTATTATGAATTGTGCCACTCGTGATTTTAAAATTTTCTGGGTCACTGGAATATTTTTGCAAGAATTTTATAAACTAATGAAATATTGAATTACACATACAAATCATCAGTACTATTCTGTTTTATAAATCTTCTGTCCCCAGTAGCCAAAAACTTCACTCATGTTCCATAAATGATAATTTAAGATAGAATTCAAAGTTGTATTAACATAAATGGCAATCTGTAAAATGTAGAATTAATAGTTTGATAGGGAAGGCAGTGGTGCATATAATTATCACACTTTCATTGTCATGAATAATTTACTTAAATTAAACAAAACCCTTTTAACAAGAATAGCTACAAATACCAGATCAAAACTAATAATAAATAAATAAAAGTATCTTCTTGTAATACTTACGTAGAAAAGCAGCAATTCCTGTAGCAACGGCCAAATACAAGAACTTCACAGCTTCCTGAAAAAATCATACATACATACTCAGTGGCGGATCCAAAATTTTAATTAGGTAGGACACTTGAATAAATTAAAATCATAATTATATTAAAAAATACTGAAAAACTAAGATCATAGTCAAATAGTTTTTGTTAGATAAAATAAAATAAATAAAACATTTATTCAGATGAATTAAATAATCTTAAATTTAAAAGGAAATAAAAATAAGAAAAAATATTAAAAAATAAATAATAATAGTTAGAAAAACAACATAAATAATGAAAAAAAAATACATTCTAATTTTATAATAAAAAAAATTGTTTTACATTTATAATGAATTCAATTTAAATTAATACAAAAATAATTTATTAATAACTATTACTAGATATGTTTTTAATTTTTTTTTATTCTTCAAATTATTGGTAAATTATCGAGTTATTGGTTCTTAAAAAATTAAAATTATACAATAAAGAAAAATACTAAGGATAAAATAAAATGAATTATAGTAATAGATTGACTATTTTAATCAAATAAAGTAAAATCTGAGATTTTAGGGTATATTGATTGGACTTGTTAAGTATGTCCAATTAAAATTATTAGTAATAATAATATATAATTTAATATAAAATTAAGTTATATTTAAGTAAACGTAAATTAATGGTAGTTAAGAAATTGACAACGACGAAATAGAGAAAATGAATCAGAAAAGATATTAAAATAAATAAGACATAAAAAAATGAATCAGAAAAAATAATAAAATAAATAAAACATAAAAGTTTAAATTAAAAAAAAGTACTTAAATGGGATTTGAACCGAACACCTTTAGTTTAAAAAAAAAATCCACTACCACTTATGATGAAGACATTTATTGATATTTATTGTTAATAAATATTTATATATAAAATATACACCGTTTAAATAAAAAAAATTGTGATAGAATACAGACCCTACCCGGTCGCTATGTGGGTCGGCCCCTATACATACTCTCCTTAAATATGAATGTGTTTCCGTCATATATAGGGCCACAACAAATAATAAAAGCTTTATTATTAAACTTTTCCAATAAAAATGTTGCTATAGCACACATATTATGTCGGCCATTAAGTGAAAGCAAGAACATCTTTCTTTAGATCACATATAATATGGAATATCTATCTATCTATTTATTTATTTTCCTTAAAAAAAATAACCCTAACATCAAAAAAATAAAAGTGGTAACGGTAAGAAATATCATTATTTTTTTTATTGTATTGTAATGATGTCACCAATTTAATAATTTATATTTAAAAGACATTTATCATGGTGCACTATCCAAATTGCCCTTAAAATGTATCTTTGTATTTCCATCTACGCTTAAAAAAAAATTGTCTTCTCTTTTCAAAAAAGTTCTCTTTTCAAAAATGTATCTTTGTATGTCACTGAAAAAGTTGTCTGAAAATTTAATAATATATCAATTCGTATATGAACATGTAATCTCTAGAATTTCCACGAGGTTTTTTTTAATAGTCCAAGATTTATTTTATTGTTCCGAATTTTTTTTGTATTGGTTCGAGTTTTTTCTTTATTGGTCCGATCTTTTTTTCTATTAGTTCGAGCTTTTTTTATTGGTCCGAGTTTTTTAAAAGTATTTTTCTTCCTTTTTTTCTTCTTTTCTGAGCTTTGTTAAATTTTTTTACTAGCTTTTTTTCTATTGATTCGAACTTTTTTTCTATTGATCCAAGATTTTATTTTTTTGACTATTTGCGAGATTTTTGGAAAGAATTTGAGGATTTTTGTTAAAAAAAAAGCTCGAACAGTTACAGTAAAAGGTTGGACAGTTGACAAAAAAACTCGAAGTTTTGAATAAAAAACCTCGGATTTTGTTCAAAAAAGCTCAACCATATTTCAAAAAGTCTCGGAGATTCAAAGTTAAACAAACATAATTTTCCTAAACAAAAAACTCGGACGTGTTTCAAAAAAGCTCGAATTTGGTTCAAAAAAGCTCGGAAATATTGTAAAAAGTCTCGAAAACCTAGAAATTCATCTTCGTTAAAAAAATTCAACATGATTTCAAACCCTAACATAACCCAGAACAATTCTGAGATCTTTTATTAACACACAACAGATTAAATTTAAAAAAAAAAAAAAAAAACCTCCGAGGACGCTGGCCCTTACCCCCACGAGCTGACCGGGCAGCTCGACCACCGAGAACTCGGCGGGGAGCTTGAACCCCGAATGCATCTACGTAACGCTTGAGTTTCAACGGAACTTTCTTTCTCTATTTAACAACTCTCACTGTAAAAAAATGAATGAAAAAAAATTGATGGAACAACTATTGGAGGTATTTTTATCCGATCATCATAATAGATACCTTCTAAACATAAGTCATTACAATGTTGAAATGATATCTCCAAAAAGTGTCATTTAATTTTTGAACCTAAAATGAAATGGGTGGTTTTGTTTGATTTTGTTGTTATTGCTTGGAATTGAAGTTAAGTAATTAGAAATCGTTTTTACCTTGGAAACTCTTGATACGATGTGGGATCGATCGATGGAGCTAAAAGAGTTAATAAGCTGACCAAAAATGACGGTCATGAGAGGCTGAGAGATTCCATTAGCAATGGCACCTAAAGATCCTACCACCATCAAAACGGCATCGTTCTTATCAGCAAACGCAAACAGCTTGTAAAACGCCACTTTCTGATTATCATGATCATCCTCTCTTCTCTTCTTATTGTTGTTGTTGTTGACGACTACATCAGATGATGATGATTCTTCGACACCCACATTGTTTTCTCTCATTGCGATCTTTCTTTTTCTGGAAATAATAAAAAAGATTTGATCTTTCTTGATTGCCAAAAAAGAAAATATTTAGTACCAGAAACCACACAGAGAGAGATTGATAAAGAGAGAGACGTAGCAAAGTGTACGCAAAATGTATATAGATCGAGAAGTATATATATATATATATATATATATATAGAGAGAGAGAGAGAGAGAGAGAGAGAGAGATTACTTATGAGGGATTTTTTGTAACATTTTGAATTGAATTTTTTTGTTGCAGTTAAAAAGAGAAACTGAAATTGGATTCTGTTCGTCTAGAAATCTAAATATGAATGATTCAACTTGGCTATCGTACTTATACGTGATTACTAATTACTCTCTCTCTCTCTACCTTCTTCTAGAAGCTTAGATACTATACACCTGACCTCACTTTATCATCTCTGCTAACGTTTTTATGTTCGATGAATTCTGGCACCAAAGGATTGGGTATAGGATTTGGGATCAAACCGTTCATGGGCACGAATGCACGATCTAGATATCAAATTTCTCAATGTCGAGAATAAAATGTGGACGGTATGATTTGAAACCATATCATTAACATGGAAAACGGAGGTGTATTGCCACCGATGATGATCAACGTTTTTATGTTAATCTCTACAATTATTTGATGTATCCTTTTGTATGTATCTGTAAATAGCATGGTTATAATAATTCCGATATTCCTATTGTTTTTTGTTGTTTGAAAGTAAAAAGAATGAAAGCAGTAATGTTGTGGATGTACCGGCTTAGGGAATATGTACAATCAAACACATAAGAAAAAAGAAAATAAAAGGCACGAAATTTAATGTGGTTCAGCGTAAACCTACGTCCACGGAGCGCACCTACACTCAACTTCCAATATGAAATCGGTGTTTACAATAGTGAAGCAATATCTTTCCCCTTACGGCTCTCAATATTCTTTTCTCTCCTCTCCTCTCTATGCAGCACACATTACACATAAGAATTACATGAGTATTTATAATAAAATCTAGCCTAAAGCTAATAGGAATTCTTTTTCTAAATAAAACAATAAAAAAAACTCCTAAATAGAATAGAGAATCAATCCTAAACATAATAGGATTCAGGCTTCACAACCCAACAATCTCCCACTTGAAAACTGAAACTAGAGTAGACTTCTTCCTCTTTCCTCGATGACTAGTGGACAGGTACAGTACGCTCATTCTCCTCTATCTTCAACCTTGAAGACCTACTGAAGATATGTACAGCTCCAGTTTCTAAAGAAATACGTTATCAGATTTTATTTTATTTTTAAAAAGTCAAAAAATATTATAAGAGAATCAAAAAATGTAAATACAGATACTAGTTCCTTTTATTTATCAAAATACCACTTATTTGATGGAAATAGATGGAATTGTATGGAATGACCATTAGTGTAACATTGTTTACTAAAAATTGTCATTTTGAAACCAATTCTCCATCTGATGACCATTTTGATAGTGATGGTAAGATTTGATGGCCACCGGGTAATGATCTCTTTTTAAAATTATTGAATTGAACTCAATTAATCATAAGAATTGATTGTCATCGTGGTGTTCTAATTTATAAAAGAAATAGTGATATCTCAAAAATGATGTGATAAGTTGATTTACATCAACCGATTATAAGATAAAACTTTTGAGTGTGCAACAAAACAATACATTCAAGAAGGCAGGTGAAACTCGTGGAGATGAAGTTGACCTGATTTCAACGAGAAAATTAGAGACTCGTAAATGTTACTTTTATATTTTATTTTATGTATATATTATTTTTGTAGGCTATTTATTTATAAAATAAATAGATGTTGAGTACCCAGTTGTTACCTTACCGGTGAAACTCTAATGACTGTTTAGCTGGTATGTCACTCTATGTGGCAGCCTAACATTAAAGCTTCACTTTTTTACTCAATGATATAGGGACGAAACAGTCCATGTACAGTAGTCAGCCTCATTGGCTTATTAGGAATTGGGTGACAATTATTATTATTTTTTTAATAATATTTATCTATTCACCTGACTATATCGTATATATATTTCATTGGTTTATTAGGAATTGGGGAACAATTAATAATATCTATCTATTCACTTTTTTTTTTTTTAATAGTATCTATCTATTCACTTGCCTATATATCGGTTAAACTACCTGTCTGGAGGCACAACTATTCTTAATAAACCATTAGTGTTTGGCTTTTATTAGTGGAGGTTCAACTATTCTTAATGTTTAGCTTTCATTTATAATTTTATTTTTTTAAAAATAATAATAATAAATTTGCATGATACATGCAGTTTTATGCCCTGATTGATAATTTAAAAAAAAAAATTAACAATTTTCAATTGAAAAACTATAAATTGATTTTCATTTTTTTTTTTTTTGGATTCAAAAGTGCATGCTTTTGGTAACAATGAAAATAATATTCTAAAACAAATATATTAATAGCAACTTTTTTTAAAAATTACATATATACCCCTATATATTTTTTTAATAAAAAATACACTCCGCAAACTCACCCTAGTCATCTCCTCTCTTCCCACCTTTAGCATCTCTGCCACACTCTCATCCCCTTTGCTAGAGTCACGCCACCTCCTATAAGTTTCGCCACTGCCGCAACAACAACTGTGGTGGCAGCGGAGGATGAAGGGAGGTTGTTGTAGATTTATTATTCTATAAACTTTTGGGTATAATGTTATAGTTATAATTTGGGTATATCTATAATTATAGAAATATTTGGGATTCCTTTTATTTTTAATTAATTTTTATGTAAAAGGACGTTTTACCCCTAGACCACCCTTGAATAGGCATGCCCACGGTTTCGGCCGGTTCCGGTTCCTGAAAGAGCCAAAACCGGAATCGAAACCGTAGACAGGCGGTTCCGGTTCGGTTCTGTTCCGTTCCGTTCCTTTTTTTTTTTTTACAATTTAGCATAAGAAAAATGAAAAAAATAAATATATATATATATTCTGGAACCGAAACCGGAACCGAACCGTCTATTCCAGGACGGTTTTTTCAGAGGAGAACCGGAACCGAACTTCAGCCCCACGGTTTCGAAACCGGTTCCACGGTTCCGATTACTATTACGTTTCATTTCATACGGTTACGGTTCGGTTCCACTGTTTGAACCGAACCGTTGTCATATCTACCCTTGAACCATTAAATTGATCATCAATCAAACTGTTACTTGATGTTTTCTAGGGGAGGTTTGTCCAGTTAAAGGAAAAGATGAATATATGTGCAATTTCACCTAAATTTATGGTGCTTATGCAATTAACCCAAAATAAACAAAGTTGTTATTGTTTGTAGATAAATTAATTTAATTTAATACTTGTTCATTAAAAATATAACCATATAATATTTTTAATTTAAAATATTTAATTTAATTTAAAATCAATTGGTGTTTTTTCAAGATTTTTTTTTTTTAAATACTATGGTAAAAATAATTTATATTTTATTAAACTTAAGAAAAGTACATTTATTAATAACAAAATAAATAAACGTAATCCACACACACACACACATATATATATATATATATATATATATATGAACCTAATCATGATTGAAAACTAAGGTAGGTTAGAAATGTTTTATTTACCGAACATCATCACCTGATTAGAAGGACATAATTAGACATTCCCGTAAAATACACATTCTAAATAAATACGCTATCATGTTTTATTTTATTTTTAAAAAAGTCAAAAATAAAATTATAAGAGAAAAAAACAATGTAAACACAAACACTAATTAAATTGAATCCTATGATTTTTTTTATTAATGACAACGATAATCTCTATTTCAGTGTAGATATGCATGAAACTTCTTAAAAATTCATTTTTCATCTTAATATGAATTGATGTTCTCACAACTTTCTTTGCTAAAAAATAATAATTTAAATATAAAATATTCTTATGTTATTATATTAGTTTGATTCATTCGAAATACATTAATATAATGTTCTGAAAATTTTAATGAAATTTATATAACAATATTTTTACTTTGTAAATTTAAAATTGGATTACTCTTAAAATCTCATTAACTAAAAATTATAATAAATCTAAAATTTTAAAACAAAATAAAAAATTAAAGCTATAATATTCACCCAATCGTCCAAACATCTATAATTGGAAGATTAATTGTTGGATGTTAATAACAAGATTGAATCAAATTTAAGTAAATTTGAAGAATGTTGACAAAAGAATTATTATTATAAAAAGAAGAAAAAGAAAAAGGAAATATTTATCATACTTTAAATATAAAATAATATTGATTCTTTAATCAATTTTTCTTTACAAAATTATTTAAATTAATTTTTTTATATCATTTAAATTTTTTTAAGGGGGGCTGGGGTGGGCTCAAGCCCACCTTAGCTCCCATGAACCCATATATATAATATAATATAATATAATATAACTTTAATAATTATTTTTTTAATCAATATTTTATTTGTAATAAATATAGAATATTTATTTAACAGGTCTCCCATGTCATTTATCTAATATGTCAAAATTAAAAATACATATGAAAACGTCAAAATTCAATAACTTCTATGTAAAAAAAAAAAGTTCAATAAAATTGATAAATGTATTTTCTGCTTTTCTTGTCATTTAAAAATAATGGATGACGTCGAACATGTTTCAAAAAATAAAAAAATGAAACACAAATAAGACGTATTTGTAAAACACTAAAACCACAGTGAAAACGTTGTAGTCCCTACTTTTTCTGTTTTTATTTTTATTTTATTTTTTTAAGTTGGACATTGACGATATTTTGGTTGAATCGTTGAATTTGTTCGACCAAGTCAAATCTTGAAATCACCGCGATATATAAAAATGGTTTGCGTAAAAATAATTGATATGGTAATAATATCAAGAGAATTGTTTATATATGATATAAATATGAATTTAATTAATGTTTTTTTTTACAAAAAAATATAAAAAAAATTAATGTCAATTTTGTTATGAAATTGACGTGTTTCGATTCCTAACGTAAATTCGAATTGAGAATAAAATATGAGATAAAAATAATGGACACAAGATTTACGTGGTAAAACCCTCAATGTGAGGGAAACATCCACAAACAAAGACCGGAAGGATTTTATTATACCAAAAACAATTACAACATCTCTCTAATATTTTAAGAGATAACTACAACCTTTCTCTCACATAAGAGGAAATAACAATTTAGAGAGAAAGAAGATAAGAGCTTGTTAGCTTGGGATGATTTGTGGAGAAATATTGAGAGCTATTTATAGCCAAAGAACTCACCCACCTCATTAATGATATGCACCTAAAGTCTCCTCACAATTGATGTGAGTGGTTTGGAAATTGAATTTTCATCCATCAAATCTTCAAAATTCTTCATGTCATTAATACATACCAACCAAAATTTGTCAATCTAGAAGAAAAATGACTTTATTTCATTCATTCTCCCACTTGAAGTCATATTTTCATGGTCTGATTATCCTTCTAATCCTTGTTCTATTTCATGCTACTTACGTTTCTACTAGACAATAGGAGGATCTACACCATATGAACTTGTCAGTATCGATAGGCTTGGTCATTACATCTACTAGATTCTCCTTGGTGTATATCTTTTGCATATCCACACTATCATCTTCCACAACTTCCCGAACAAAGTGATATTGTACTCATATATGCTTGGTTCTGGAATAGAAAGCTGGATTCCTTACGATGTGCAAGGCACTCTGACTGTCACAAAACAAAATGATCTTCTTTTGTTTGTGCCCAAGTTCCCCCATTAGCCTTTTAATCCAAACTGCTTCCTTACAAGTTTGTGTGGCTGCCATGTACTCTGCCTCAGTTGTTGATAGAGCCACAACTGTTTGTAACTTAGAAATCCAGCTCACAACTCCTCCTGCAATTGTAAACACATAGCCAGTAGTAGATTTTCTTTTGTCGAGATCTCCAGCAAAATCCGAATCCACATAATCCCTGACAAAAAATTTTGATCCTCCATAACATAATGCAGCATCTGAGGTTCCTCTTATGTATCTCAGAATCCTCTTCACAGCATTCCAATGCTCTATACCAGGATTCTCCATGCATCGACTAACTGCTCCCACTACTTGTGCAATGTCTGGTCTTGTACATATCTTCATTGCTAGGACTCATACTTGAGGATAATTTTAAATTCACAGGAAGTGGGGTAGAAATTGGCTTACAATCTTGCATGCTGAAGCGTCGTAAAATTTTCCTCAAATAGTTCTTCTGAGAGAGCCAAAACTTCCTATTTTTTGTCTCGATAAATTTGCATCCCTAGAATCCTGTTTGCTGGTCCTTGATCCTTCATGTCAAACTCCCTAGACAACTGTGCCTTTAATTCTTGGACTCGATCTTTGTTGGAGCCTGCTACCAGCATGTCGTCCACATACAACAACAAGATAATGAAGGCATCATCCTCTTTAAACCTCTTGTAGTAAGTACAATGGTCTAAACTGAGTCTGTTGTACCGAAAGCTTATAATGAAGGAATCAAATCTCTTGTACCAACATCTCGACACCTGTTTTAAATCGTACAGAGATTTGGTTAACCTGCAAACCAAGTTCTCCTTGCCTCTTTTGGCAAAACCTTCTGGTTGAAGCATATAAATTTCTTCTTCAAGTTCTCCATGAAGAAATGCAGGTTTCACATCCAACTACTCTAGGTGTAGGTCAAATGTAGCACACATGGCAAGAACTACTCTGACTGTTGTAAGTCGAACCACCGGGGAAAATATCTCATTGAAGTCAATACCTTCTTTTTGAGCATATCCTTTTACCACCAGTCTTGCACGATACCGCTCCACTTGGTCATTGTCATCCCGTTTGATCGTATAGACCCATTTGTTTCTGATGGCTTTTCTTCCATGTGGTAGTGGAACAAGCTCCCATGTCTTGTCCTTGTGTAAAACCTCAATTTCTTCCTATATTGCTGTCATCCATATAGATGCATCTAAGCTATTTGTAGCTTTATGGAAAGTCAATGGCTCTCCATCCTCTGATAGTAGACAGTATGCTACATTGCTCTCTGCAACATACTCCGAGTGTCAACCTGGAGGTCTCCTCTCACGAGTTGACCGTCGAATTTCTAGAACCTCGGACTCAACTAGTTCTTGCATCTCGTGCTCCGGTGCTGCTTCAGAGGGATCTAAACCTTCTTGTTCTGAATTATCTTCCACTTGAACTTCAGTAGTCTTTGACTTTTCTTTTAAAGTGGTATCTTCTCTTTCTCTTTGTAATTGATTCTCTATAAAGATAACGTCTCTGATGACTATAACCTTATGGGTAGTGGGTTCCCACAGGCGATACCCCTTCACACCGTCAGCATACCCAAAGAATATAAATCTCCTGGATTTCGGATCCAACCTTTCTCTTTCTTGGGCATTGTAGATCACGTACACAGGACATCCAAATGAATGTAGATTAGAGTAGTCAACTGATTACCGGTCCACATCTCCATTGGTGTTTTCAACTCAATTGCTATTGATGGGGATCGATTTATAACATAGCAGGCGGTTTTGGCTGCTTCTGCCCAAAATGAATTAGATAGGCCTGCAGTCCTCAACATAGCTCTTATTCTTTCAGCAAGAGTTCTATTCATCCGCTATGTCACTCCATTTTGCTGAAGAGTGTATGTGACAGTGAATTGTCTTTCAATACCTTCTTGCTTACAAAGTGCAAGAAACTCGCCATCTGTATATTCTTATCCATTATCTGTTCTCAAACACTTGATCTTCTTTCCAGAATCAAGTTCCACCCGTGCTTTGAAAGCTTTAAACACTTCAAACACATCTGACTTTCTTTTAATCGGGTATACCCAACATCTCCTGGAGTAATCATCAATAAAAGCCACCATGTACTTTGCTCTTCCTAGTGATATATCCGGTGATTCCTAGACATCAGAATGAATCAAGTCTAGAATGCATTTGGTCCTAGCAGTAGAACTGCTAAACTTCAATCTATGTTGCTTACTTGTAACACAATACTCGCAGAACGGTAGATTTACCAATTTGAGCCCGGGAAGAAGATTCTGGTCGGAGAGAATCTTTAAACCTCGTTCCGATATGTAGCCTAGTTTCCGATGCCATATCATTGTTGGATGATGCAACACATGCATCAGTTTCCTGTAGTGTTTCTCCCTTAAGCATGTATAGATTTGCATCGATCTTCTCTGCCCTCATAACTACAAGCACGCCTCTAACAATCTTCATGATCCCATTTTCTATATGGGATTTGCATCCGAGATCATCTAATTGTCCCAAAGACAACATATTCATTTTCAGACCCTTCACATGTCATACTTCCTGAATAGTGCGAACGGTACCATCATGCATCTTTATCTTGATAGTACCAATACCAGCGATCTCCAAGGCATGATCATTACCCATAAATACAGATCCTCCTGAGATAGGTTCATATTTGTGAAACCATTCTCTTCGAGAGGTCATGTGCCAGGTTGCTGCTGAGTTTAAAAGCCAGACGTCAGCAAACTGCTTTCTGCCTTCAACAACAGTTGTTGCCTCACTGTATAGAACTTCGCCATCGTCTGAAGTACTTGCTACACATCCATGAGAATTTGATGACTCATGAGCTTTGTTGCCTTCATTCTTCTTGTTTAGCCAACACTCACTTTTGACATGCCCTTTCTTACCACAACAGTAGCATTTGATGTTCTTCTTACTTCTTGATTTTGATCTACCATGATTGTGACTCCCACTGGGGCCACGTTCCATTGATTTCCCTCTTGTCATCGATAAAGCTTCTGCTTGTTGTGAATTTACCAACTTGTCTTCCCTATTCTTACGTCTACTTTCTTCTTCTAAAACAGCAGTTGCAATGTCATTGAATAGTAGATAGTCTGAAAGGATATTGTTGGTCAAGTTGATAACAAGTGATCATATGAGTCAGATAGACTTTGAAGTAGAAGTTCCGCACGTTCATTTTCACTTATTTTATGGCCCAACACAGTGAGCTGAGAAAATAGTGTATTTAGGGTGTTGCAATGGTTGGTTATCGACGAGGATTCCGCCATTCGAAGAGTGTAAAGCATCATTTTCAAGAAAATCTTGTGGTGTAGTGATTTAGCCTCGTATAACTTTGTCAAAGTATCACATATCTCTTTTACCGTTTTCTTCTCCGCCACACTTGATAATACTCCATTAGCTAGTGCTAGATGTAGATTGGCAACTGCATTGCCATCAATCTTGTCCCACTCGCCATCATCAGTGATCTCCGTTGGCGTTGCACTAATTGCTGCCAAGCAGTTATCCTTCATCAAGATTGCTATTATCTTCATTTTCCACAACGTGAAAATACTTCCGTTGAATTTCTCGAATTCGAATTTCGCTCCCATCTTTATGAAATTCACACAAGATACTTGATAAATATTTCCCGTGAACAGTACCGTATACTGAAAATAATGACCGTAGTTGTGAACAGTACACCAGGTAGGTTCCTAGGTAAGAGAGGTGGGTCACAATGGACCTCTTAAGTACCAAGTCTTTCCTTAGCCAGAACCTTTCCTAGACATGCACTTTCCACACCACCACACTTATTTCCAGTACCTGTACAATCCGTAGTTGTGATAACTCAAGACCAAATCTTTTCTGATGTGGAAGATCAGACAATACTGCAACCACAGAGCATACTAAGATTTTTCAAAATAGTATAACACATTGCCAACCAAATGGCTCTGATACCACTGTTATGAAACTGACGTGTTTCGATTCCCAACGTAAATTCGAATTGAGAATAAAATATGAGATAAAAATAATGGACACAAGATTTACGTGGTAAAACCCTCAATATGAGGGAAACATCTACGGACAAAGATCATAAGGATTTTATTAGACCAAAAACGATTACAACCTCTCTCTAATATTTTAGAAGAGAACTACAACATTTCTCTCACATAAGAGGAAAGAACAATTTAGAGAGAAAGAAGATAAGAGCTTGTTAGCTTGGGATGATTTGTGGAGAAATATTGGGGCTATTTATAGCCAAAGAACTAACCTACCTCATTAATGTTATGCACCCAAAGTCTCCTCACAATTAATGTGAGTGGTTTGGAAATTGAATTTTCATCCATCAAATCTTCAAAAGTCTTCAAATCATTAATACATACCAACCAAGATTTGTCAATCTAGAAGAAAAATGACTTTATTTCCTTCAAGTTTTAAATGTTTGTTGAGTTAACCTAAAAAAATGTTGTGTAATAGGCCGTCTAAAAGTGGACGGTCATGTTACAATGTCTATTTTTTTTTTGCCACCTCAACTTGAAATAAAATATACACAGTTGTATTGGAGACACAATTATTAACATAATGTCTTTTTATCCTACATGACATCTTTTTTTTTTTCATAAGTCACACTTGTATTGGGATACTCTTACATCATCTTAACCACACCTGTTAGACATCACTATACCAAATTTTTCCCAAACAAGTAAATTAGGAATTTATAGCATATTTATATCATATTCATTGAAATGGGTGATCATGTTAAGAGTCTTGTTATCTATGTGACATAAAGATATATTTGATAGACAATCAATTTAAAATTTCATCTACAATATTTATATGTAAAACATATTTTTTTAATAACGTGTCTAATTTTTTTTTCTGTTTTCTTTTATATATTATTTCTTTACTAAAGTAATATTAATTTTAAATACTTGCTGAGTTAAAAAAAATACAATAGACCGTCATGTTGACATTTTTTTAACATATCACCTTGATGTTGAATATGCATAACTATATTGGAGGTACATTTATTAACAGACCGTTTATTTATCGTTGTTGTCGGTGATTTTTAGATTACGTATGATTAACCATGTGTCACACAAATGAATGCAAACATAGAGGAATTACAAATTATAAAAGAGAAAAAATAAAACAAGACACGATGCTTTACGTGGTAAAGCCCCAAGGCGGGAAAATATACATGGTTGCCGGCGACGACTAGAAAGATTCGCTATGATGAAAACGATTAAACACACAATCTCTCTTGTGCTCTCGTAAGCCTAATTTTCATTAACCCTTTCAAGGTTGCTATTATGTTCTATTTATACATGCATAAAACCCTAATTCTTGATGTAAAAGTACGAAAAGTTCCCGTAATTAAATGAAATTCTAGCTTGTAGAAGTCGTGTTATCTTTCTTACTTTGTTTGCGTTTATTGTATTCTAGTTGTATTAGATCTCTTGCCTAATCTGGACTTTGATATCTATGAGAAAATTTGCTTCCTCGTCAAAGTATGCTTCTAGACACCTTATTTGAGTAAGATTCGTTCTCTGCGTGTTTGAGTCAATACTGTATTAAATTTATGGTTATCCACGTGTCACTCAACTGACCACCTGCTACCCCCGACGAAACTTCCTATACACCGATCGATGGTTTTACCCGAGCGTAGGTTTTTCCCGACCATCCGGGCAATTCTGATCGGTTTTTACCATTGTTTCACCATTCTGATCATCTTAATGAGACTATCTCTACCCGATCATTTGGGTAATCCTGATAAGGTGTTACGAAGCTATCTTAGATCAATTTGGGTTGGTTTGTTGAAACATTTTGTGATAAACTCTCATTTTGAGAGTACAAATTGAATACGATAAATTCCATAGAAATGGAAGATTAAAGTGGATTCGAATTCTCCTCCATGAGAACTTCTAAATGGTATACTCAAATTCACAAAATGGTTAATGGGTGAATGAGAAATTGAGTCTCAAAGTGGACCCATTGTGTAGGGATTAAAATGAATCTCACATTGCTTAGGGAAATCATTTATATGTAGTTTATAAGTGAATGTATGATATGAGCTATAAACATGTGTGGTATAGAGGCTCTCTCTCATGAACCTTCAAATGCACAACTCGTGTGTGGGCGCGACCTGCAGACACGAATGCCGCTCCGATTGGACCATGAGAGTCCAGTTGACCTTTTTTTACTGTGATAAACAAGGAAAGCTTTAATTGTTTGGATTCTGATTTCTTACTTGATCACTAAGAATACAGAATCAGTTTTAATTAGAAGTAAATCTCTTTGGAGAATATTATCTAATTAAATTATTTCCTTATTAATTCAAAAACGTGTTTACCAAAATAATCCTGAATTAATCCCCAAAAAACCCTAGTGCTTCGGTTTTGGCTATTTAATAGCTCTAGTATTCTGTTCATAGAAAGTAAGAAAAATACACAGAGCAGTCGCATTCCTTTTTCTTCTCCAGTTACTTGGTAAGTTTAAACTCGTTTTGAGTTCGCTGGTAGTGGTTAGTGATTAGACCTACCACTGTTATACTGTTGTATCCTGGGAGACAATCACCAAACACATATGATGTTGCCCGGTAAAGTTGTCTTAAGGACACCGTGTGAAACACGGGCCTCGGTTCAAACTTTGTTTTTCTAACGTGATTTTCTTGTGCTGTTATTTTCTGTTTTTCTTTATACCAGTCAGGTTTGATTTCAAAATACGATTTACAATGTTAAGACAATTTCCCTTAAAATTATTTTTCAAACAACATTTGCTTCTTCAAACTTTCTGGTATCAGATTTCTGGTTCAGATCGTAACGGACTTTAAAAAATCACTGGTTCAGTTTTTAACTGTGGAAATCAGGTTCTTTGGAACACTGATTTCAATTTCGTATATAATACGGTATCTGTGGAAATCGGTTTCTTTGGAACGCTGATTTCAATTTTTATAAATAACATTAATTTGTGGAAATTGGGTCTATTATTAGACAATGATCTTGAAATCAATCGCTATTTCAATTGGGTAATCGGGGTTGCAATATCAGATACTGATTGTGATTTCCATCGTGAAATCTGATTTGATATCAACTGATATTTGTGCTATTACTTCTGCGATACTAAAATAATTTTGTTTTTGTTTCAGATATTATGGCAAACAAATTTGATGTGAACTCCAATGTTTCACTAGAGACTCCGAAAGTTAATCCAAGTATGGGATTAGATACTTTGGCAGTGAACTCTTTGCTTGTGGGCCAGGTATCTGTAGTATTACCTATTGTGGCCACAACGACTCCGGCCATCAACCCCTTCGTTAGAAATATGTCTGATCCGGTGATGAGCCAGTTTATGAGTCAAGGGAATGTTCCTATGGCAAATCTCTACATGAATTCGGTACCTTTGCCGATGAATCATATGGAGAAGCCTGATAAGTTCAGTGGACCGAATTTTAAACAATGGCAGCAAATGATGCTGTTTTATCTGACCACACTAAACCTTTGCAGGTTCTTGACTGAAGATGCTCCTAGACCCAATAGTGGTGAAGAGCGAGATGTTCAAGTATGGAATGCCATTGATGCATGGAATCACTCGGATTTTCTGTGCCATAATTACATACTGAATGGGCTGTCAGATTCGCTATATAGCGTCTATTTTTCAAAGAAAACAATCAAATAACTGTGGGAATCACTAGACCGGAAATACAAAACTGAGGACGCTGGTTCCAAGAAGTTTATCATGGATCAATTTCTTGATTACAAGATGGGGGGTTCCAAGACAGTTATGAGTCAAGTCCAAGAGCTACAGGTGATTTTGTATGAGATACATGCCGAAGGGATGACCCTGAGTGAAACTTTCCAGGTGGCGACAATCATTGAGAAGCTTCCTCCTTCATGGAAAGAGTTCAAGAACTATCTCAAACACAAGCGAAAGAAGATGAAGATCGAGGATTTGATTCTCAAGCTTCGTATTCAAGAAGATCACTTGAAGTATGACAAGAAAGATGTCAATGCGTCTGAAGCGAAGATCAATGTGGTTGAGTATGGGCAAAGTTCTAAACTGAAGAAGAAAAAGCCTGGGAAAAGATCCAATTTGGGTCCTAAGGGAGGAGTCTCTAAGAAGCCAAAATTTCAAAGGAAGTGCTTCAACTGTGACAAGCTGGGTCACAAATCTTCCGAATGCAGGTTGCCAAAAAAAAAACCACAAGGCCAACGTGGTTGCTGGGATCTCAAAAGATATATCTGAGACCAATCTCTCTGCAGTTGTGACAGAAGCAAACCTTGTTGGGTCAAACCCAATGGAGTGGTGGTTGGATACTAGAGTCACTCATCATATATGCTCTGACAGGTAGATGTTCAATACATTTAAAGAAATGAAGAATGAAGAAAAGTTGTATATGAGCAACTCAGCCACATCTGACTATAAGGGACGTGGTCAAGTCATTCTTAAGATGACCTCTGGTATAACCTTGAGCTTGAACAATGTGTTGTATGTACCTGATATCCGTAAGAACTTGGTGTCCGGTTCGTTGCTCAATCAGCATGGGTTCAAGATGGTGATTGAATCAGACAAAGTGGTTTTAACCAAGCAGGGAACTTATATGGGTAGGGGTAATGTAACTGAAGGGCTTTTTAAGCTTAATGTATATGTTTTCAAAAGAACAATCAATAAAGATAATTCTTTAGTTTATTTGCTTGAGTCTTCCAATTTATGGCATGGTAGACTAGGGCACGTTAATTATGATACTTTACGTAGATTAATTAACTTAAATCATATTCTCGTATTCAATATTGATCCTAAACATAAGTGTGAAGTTTGCGTTGAAGCAAAACTAACAAGGTCATCATTTCAAACTATTGAAAGGAAATCTGAACCTCTTGATTTAATTCACACAGATATATGTGATTTAAAATTTGTACAAACAAGAGGTGGCAACAAATATTTCATCACATTTATAGATGATAGCATCAAATACTACTATGTATATTTGTTGAAAATATAAGGATGAAGCTATAGAGATGTTTAATCTCTATAAAACTGAAGTTGAGAATCAACTCAACAAGAAAATCAAGGTACTGAGAAGTGACTGAGGTGGTGAGTATACAGCACCGTTTGGTGAATTCTGTGCACAACACGGAATCATACATCAAACCACTGTACTATATTCCAGACATTGCAGTAAGTGTCATGTCAATATATATAAGCTTCTCGCCCCGTATTAAAAACACCGTGGATTCAAATCATATTTTTTCTTTCAACTCTGAAATTAATATTAATAGTTAACAACAAAAAAAAATCATTCATTGAGTGAAAAATGTGATGCTGGTTAGGAATTAGAACCGATGAACGTGAGAATAACATGTCTAATATTGGCCAATAACTCATAGTAAATTAACGTCAATAGCAGAAAAATAAGATGAGAGAAAATAAACCAATCACAACACAATATATATATAGAAAACACAAATCGGGTAAAAAAACCGTAGGCCGTCATTGCAACAGAGAATGTTCCATTATATTTTAAATTGTTACAATCATATACTTCATGATTCTCTCTCATACCACAACCTCAATCCACATAGCCTTACCAAGTCCCCAAGCTCACAACTGAGCTTTATACCATGACTCTTAACTCACAACGCTCACAAGATCCTCACCAAGAAAGCCCTAATATCCCATATGTCTCCCCTGAATATCACCAATGGATCTCTAACTTGATCCACTGATATTCCCTTAGATCCCTTGCCGGATATTTCCATGGGTCTCTCATCCAAATCTCACTACTCTCTAATGTTATATGGTGTTTCTTTTGACTCCACGCAAAATAATCTAGATACAAGATTCTATTTATACTGGTTACAAAGAGTTTAAGATAAAATGAAATCTTATGCTAAACGTACAAGACTTACTTGTTTCACATAAATACTATTTCCTTTTATGACAGGTCTTTTTGTAAAGAGTATTCTTTTTTCTTCAATCACAAGAACTTCCCAAAAGAACACTTTCTTTTTCCACTGAAGATTTCTCGTTCCACGCATGCTTATGATCGAATATGGTTGGAGTTATATGTTGGCCAGCCGCACCCTACACCATTATAAGTCAGTGGAATCAGACCGCTTAGAAAAAATCATGATCCACACACGCTTGACAAGGATGTTGTTACCGTTGTCAAACCCACAACGGTTTGAACAATGGAAAAATCTAGAACAAGGGCCACTGTCAAAATTCACAGCGCAAGGCATAATACCTCTTACCGTTGTGGGAACCGTTGTCCCTTACACAGCGTTACCCGCGTCGGTTTCTTCAATCTTCAGTTCCTTCAGTTCTTTTAGCCTTTAAACATCTCACAGACACTTTCTTCAATCTCCCAAACGTATCTCACGTCTCTAGAAAGTTTCACATCAATCGATTCTCTTTTGGTTAACGTAATTCGAATACGAGCAAAAGCCCAACAATGCTAAATTAAGAAAGGTTGAGGTTAGTTTGGTTTCGTGGTCTCTATTTTATATTTTATGGGTAGGTCACCTATTGTAGAAACAATTCGATTAAATAGTTGGTCGGTCAGCAACGCGTGGAAGATGCTAAGTCCGAAACAACCACGACTCAAATACGCAAAGAATGAACCGTAAAGTATACTATGATAAAGAAACAAATTTCCTTAGAGATTCCATAGCCTAAATCCGGTAAAAGATATAATTCATATAATGCGCAAGATATACAAAACAGACTAAAGATAAAGATGAATCCAACAAGTTAGAGTCTCATTGAACTCCGTCAACCTTCCTTATTTACTCTCAGAATTAGGGTTCTATTTATGCATAAATAGACACTCAAATACCATTACAAAAAGATTATAAAAGACGTACAAAGAGCGTGAGGGATATTGAGTGTGTAACCCTTTTTACATAGAGAAAGTCTTTTCCTTGTTGTGTCCGACAACCATGGTTTTTTTCCTTCTTTGGTTTTCCATATAAAATCTTATGTTTGAATGATTGATTTCTTTCTTATTTTAGTAATTCGATTATTAATTCTTATCAACTTGTTGGATGTGTGGTAGATTTTATATTAATCCAAAAATCACAGCCAACATTTTGTTTATCACTTAATCCAAACACTCTAACGCTAATATTTATCTGTCGCATCAATGTTTATCCGTCATCTTAGGGTTCCTCCTCTTTCGGTCACCACCTGTCCAAATCTGCACAACCCACCAAATCCATTGATGTTCATCATTTATGATTTCACGCTTTTCTATTTCATTTTTTTAAACACTTATATTTTGATGTGTTATATTTTGTTGTATTCTTTTTAGTGCATATTTAGGATTAATGGATCTCCATTGTAGGTTCTAAGCGTAAATGAACTTATGATTTGATTTGGGTATTCAAATTTTATATTTTATTTTATTTTATTTTATTTTATTTTATATATCAGTGTATAGTTCATGTAATACAAATTGCAAGACAAATTGTAAGACATTGTCTTGCATCTTTGCATAATATCTCATATTTGTTTTGTATTTAATCATATGTATTTGACTTCATATTTAAAAATTAAAATTTCAGATTCAGGTCGGTTAGAACAATCAAAGAAATGATTCCGGGTATTGCTCATCACAAAATCATCTCGGTATATTTTTAAATTTATATATAAATAAATTTTTTCTAGTTAAAACTATAGTGTTGATGTATGTATTCAACAGGCAAAGGTGATTGGTCAATCAGTCTTTAAGATTAAGCTATGATTTTACGTGATCTTGTAAAAAAAAAAAAAGATCATAATAATGAACTATTTTTTTTGTACGAATAAGATAGGTTTTATACGGCTCTTATTATTATTATTATTATTATTATTACTATTAAGTTGTGATAGATTTGCGGTCTTATTTCGTCACGATTGAATTAGAACATCAACTTAGAGAGTATAAAGCAATGGTTTGGAATTATTTGAATTACAAAATTTTTTAAAATTGTTAAATCTATGGTTGAAAGCTTTATTTTATATATTTCAATTGATTTTTTAGTGTCTTTTTTCTTACTAATATATGTTAATTTGAACCGTAAAATTACATACGAAAGTAAAAAATAGAAAAATACATGATTTTTTTTTAAAATAAAAATTCGATAACGATTACATTATATTTTATCTTGTCTGCAGATTGTGTGGGCTGCATGCTAGTTACACATTTATACAACTAGTACAAATGAGAACAGAGAAACTAACTTTATTACAACTGATTCTAGTCAACCATGCTAATTAATATTGATTGATATCGCATGATAAACACTGATGAATGCCCGCGATACTTGCCAATAATCAACATGATACTTTCCTTTAATAAAATACACCATGCATCGTATGCAAATTAAAATTTGTTAGTTTTCGGCCTTAATCCGATGGTGATGATTTATTGCTGATTTGAGTATAGCCGTATAGTGATATTAAAAGGAAACCATTGGGCTCACTACTAGTCTATAGTAGAAATTTGGGGCATTTCCAATGTGGAAAATCATAGTTAACCAACTTGACTGCGAAACTAAACATGGGAAAGAAAGATATAATTTGTTACTGATTTGTGTAATGTTGAGTCAAAATTGGATTCATTAAAACTTAAAAGGAATTAAAAGTCAATTAATTAAACCGAATTTTATTAATGTGTTTCGGCCTACTTGTCCTCCATCATCACATTTATTTTTTCTGGTTAGTCTAGAGCCGTTCTATATTCATTGTTTGTTCGTTGGTGGCTATTTTGGGCCTACTAATTAAATGACAAATGAATTCTCTACTTTAATTGTTTAAATATATATATATATTCAAAACATTTTTATAGAACGAAGAGTAACCTTGCTTGTTAAGCTAGTTTAATCGCTTGGTAAAAGAGTTTCAAAAACAACTAATTAACCAAATTGGACATGTCATATGAGCACCACTCTTTCCTTTCGATTATAATAAAATAGCCTCAATGTAGTAGATCATAATCAAAGCATGACAACATTTTTCCATTAAACTGTAAAGCCGATATTTTTCCATTAAACTATAAAGTGTAGAAAGACATTTTTTATAGAGTGGGAGTTGCAGTCTAATTTCAATATCGTTAAGTTCTGATAGATCTTTAACTCATAATAGTACCAACTTTAAATAATAATAATAATAATAATCAAAGCATGTCCTGTCTCAAACATATATTGAATCTAGTTACAATACAGTTACTCTATTATTAAAAGAGTGAAAACCAAATATTAGATTTTAATTCATGAGTCTATAAAATTCAAAGGTTTGATAAATAAGAATAAATAAATAAACTAAAAACAATATTTCCTTTTAAAAAGTATCCATTAACATTGAAGCTAAACCCACATTTTAATATTTAGATTTTTAAATTTCATAGACTTCGATATACTTCTTGATCATACTTGTCATAATTTAATTATGTATACATAAGATAAGATTTCAAGTAGCATGTCCATGTTTAGATTGATAAGGAGCAAATGTTAGGGGTTAGGTTTATAATAAATGAGTTGTGTCGATATTCGTGTAAGATTAATAACATCGTGATATATATATACAACTCGAACAAATCATATTGTCAAAATGAATGCTCTTTAACATTAAATCACATTTGACAGTTGGTAATAACGTACCATATTAGACTAAAGTTTCAATTAAATTGTGTCGTCTTGAGCTTATGATATGGGATGTGGATCTCTGATGTATGAAAATAGTTATAATTGACTTTCTTCGTATTTAAAAAATTAGGAATGTAAATGAACCGGAACCCGTTAAAAATTTTGTCACCAAACCCGTTTGTAAACCCGTGAAAATACACGGATTTCGGGTTCGCATTTCACTGGTGGATTTTAACTCCACCCATATTTAAAATTATAGTTCACCTCTCTAAACTGGGCTTATGCAAAAAGAGTGCAGCTCATTTGGAGAAAATTGATTGCCACATATGATAGATAATTAAAAAGTTAGAAAAACTCTCTCCAATGCAATTATCTAACTTATGCAATTATCTAACTTCAATATGGAGATGATGTGACAAACAAAAAGTTAGAAATTATGGAGTTAAATTTCTAATTGTAGAAACTCTCTTATAAATGCTGATTAGGATTTCTAACTCATTCAACCAATAATATTAAAGCTCATTTAATTGTAAAATAAAAGAGGAGAGAGAATGTAATAATTGTTTTATTATGATTGGTCATAAAATGGATGCATATTTGACTTTATATAATTGCATTTGAGGTATGGATATGCATCTCTAAAAAAAAAATTCAAAAGTGAGTCCATAATAAATAGAAATGCTGATGTGACACCATTTAGAAAATAAAAAATACATATTTATATTGGAGATGCTCTTAGACATAAAAAGCCTTTGATTTACTTCAATGAGAAGGAATGAGGATCCGGTAGCCAATGAGTTGATTGAAAACATATTTCTGACTTGAACGGATATAATAAATCAATTTAATGCCATTTTGGTGGACTAATAATGCAATGTTTTTTTTTAAGTGTTTTACTATTACATAAATTTAGATTTTTTTAAAGGAGGAGAATTCGAATCCGTAATATCGTGGTACAGGTGTGAAAGGTTTACCATCAGACTATCAACTTCTCGTTAATAATGCAATTGTTTAAAGATAACAAATTGGCTTAAAATATGAAGTTGACACATGCTACTAATGTGTTTTTGGATTTTGAAATCTACAATCAAAAACACTATTTTCATATAATGATACTAGATACATCATACATCCATTATTTCAAGTTTATTTATCTAACAATTTCACTTATTTCAAAGTTTGAAAATGAAAAACAGTTTCAAGATTATTTTTGGAAAAATTGTTAAGGATTTAATTTTGTATGCTTAAGATTCAAAAGATTATTTGGTAACATATATTAGAAAATAATGTTTTTGGGAAGAAAAGCTGTAAAAACAAGTTTATTACTATATTTTGACAACATAAAAAGAAGTCAATGTAAAACCAGTTTGATTTATATCGGAAAATCAGTTTTATAAAATCATGTAAAACTTGTTTGATTTAAATAGAAGAATAGTATAGTTTTACTAAATCTCGTGATTCGGTTTGAATCTGTCGTCAATCTTAATTTTCAAAAGGGTAACGATATTTTCACCCCTTTAAAAACTGTGTACACCATAAATTATTATGTTTTTGATAATCCAAAAATACCCTTGAATATAATTATCAAAAAGACTAAATAGTTTGTAAGTACTCTACAAATAATTATTAATTTGTTTCCTATTTTAATTTTTTATGATTTTTTTTTCCTATTAATGATTGGATATTAACATATATCATTAATCACTCTTTCCATTTTCTTAAACCCTAGATTCTTTTTTTAAATATTAATTATAAATATATTTTCAATTTCTTTTAATGAAATACAAATTGTTTGCTATGGAAATGAATCAAAATCATCCTAAATTGGTTGTAACAGTTTTGAATTAATTATTATTAGTTTCAAAATCACAATCTCTTTAGATTTTTTTTTAATTATCAATATCAATTATTCTAAAATTTCATCAAAAAAAAATTATACTTCCAAATCAATTGAGATATGACACAAACCTTGCATCCCTACCACTCTCACAAACATAAAATGAATATTTAACAAGAAAACCTCAAATTGTAGTGATTTTGTACACATAAAACAATCAATAAGAAATGAAGAGAGTTGTTTTACATGACGAGAGAAAAAAAAAGATTGATTTTATGGAATGAAAACATTAAAAGAAAAGAGTCAAAGAAGAGAATGAATAATGATATGATTAAAGATAATAATAAAATTTTAGATAATAATAAATTGATTAAATAACATAATAATAGATGTAAGTGGTATAAAAACAAAATATAATATAATTTAGAAAAGGATATTTTATATATTAAGTGTGGTTTATTTACAAATTAATAAATTTTATAAAAATTTATCGGTGTGATTATGATAAGGGTATACAAACAATTTTTAAGAGGT
This sequence comes from Dipteronia dyeriana, assembly GCA_032871835.1. Taxonomy (NCBI): domain Eukaryota; kingdom Viridiplantae; phylum Streptophyta; class Magnoliopsida; order Sapindales; family Sapindaceae; genus Dipteronia; species Dipteronia dyeriana. Next base: position 75,598,826 of record CM065301.1, on the reverse strand, counting down.
GATATTATCATCACTCTTTATTAAACTATTCTTGTTACAATATGCTTGGCCCACTAAATCCCTAATTGTCAAATTAAAAGCCCAAAAATCTTATTTTTCTCATTGTAAAAAAGGCCTAAGGAGATAGAGAGACACCAAGCAAATGCATAAATGGGCTTTATTTCTTGCTTCAAAATCACAAAAAAATGGGAAACCATCAAGTTATGTCCGCTTTGATTAAAATTCAAAAGCTTTGTCCAATAAAAACATTTCTGTCATGCCTGGGTTCGAATCCTTTCTCGTTCCAAAAAAAACCCGAATTTATTTAATGTTTCAAACAAAAAGAATACTAATGTCCTAGAACGTTTCAAGTTCGAATCGTACTATCATAGAGTAGCGGTAATTCGGTAAACTTCTCATATTAACATTATAAGGTCGTAGGTTGAAATCGTTTTCCATTAAAAAAAATCTGAATTTATATAATATTTTAAAAAAAAAAAGAATACTCATATGTTCAAGTTCCAAGGTTCAATATGGCAAAGAATACTAATGTCCTAGAACGTTTCAAGTTCCAATCATACTAGGTTCGAATCTTTTTCCATTAAAAAAAACTTAAATTTATATATTATTATTTTTTAAAAAAAAAAGGAATACTCATATGTTCAAGTTCCAAGGTTCAATACTGTAACGTTTTAAGTTCAAATCGTACCACTGTAAAGTAGTGTATATATATTGATATAATTTTATCAGTGTGTTGAATATGAACAATTAGATTTATATACTTTGATTCAAAATATATAATTTTATTAAAATTTCTTTATAGTTAACGATTCATATAAAACGTATTTATATAAATTATATAAAATGAATTTTTATATATAAAGGAATACACATATGTCCAATCTTATATGGTTAATCAATGGCACGACAATTGACTAGACCGGATACCATTTTTGATGACATGACAATGTCCAAGAAAAGTATGCTACTAGGATGCTTGTGCAATGTTGCTTTATATTCAAACCTCTCTTTTTTGCCATTCTTGTTTTATTGTTTCTGATCAGACACGTTAGCTTTTTTAAGAAATCGATTTTCAGTTAGCAATGTTTTACGTTTTCTTTGTTTCATCAAACAAACTTTGCTTCTGCCAATACATAATTTTTCTTTTGTAAGAAAATCCGGGTATTCAAAGAGGAAATGCCATCCAGCTGTTTATTTGAATAATTTTGAAATATGAGAAAAATTTGTCGTAGTGAAGATTTTCTCTAAGGTAAGATCATTATCAAAATTTGGTCCTCATCAAATTAAACCCACCCACCAAATTAATTCACTGGTGTTTGTAATCACTCTAAGGGGAGAGAGTGAGTGATTGAGCACAAATTGAGAGAGAGAGAGGGATGGAAGCAAGTACTTATTTAATTTTGGAGATTTCGTGAGACTATAAGTCGGATTTGTGGAACCATATATTCAGATTGATATGTAATGTTTGATCCTTCAACTTTAATTTGAAAGTCATTCGTCAAGCTTCAAGCTCATCCATTTACCAGCTACATTCATGTAAGTAAACAGAATTTGATTCATAACTTTTGTTTTATATTGCTATATACCTCAATAAATATAAATTAAATTGATTATTGAATCATCCTCAAAATGTGTACGAGAATAATAGAGCTCTTCAATCTCTTTCATTATAAGAGTTCTAATCAATTGCTTACCATTTTGGGATGTTTTTAGAATTACTAAATAATTTAGTTTTAAAGTAACGATTTAATATAATAACATCAAAATAAATGTTTTTTTTTAATATTACAAGTTATAACTATTATAATAAAATTGTTAGAAATTGTCAAAATCAAACGGCATATATACAATCCGGATAAATGTTATATTGTATTTAATTTCTTATCTACTAACAAATTAATATATATATAATGATTATTATTATTATTAGTATTTAAGGGATAATTGTAAATATCGTCCTACTTCCTATGAAATGCTAAATCAAACCTCCCATTTAAGTCATCACCAAAAACCCCTATCAATAATTGATTGTTAGTTGAGAAGTCATACAAATTACAAATTATAAATTATGAGAATGAAAATACAATACACTAAAAAAAAAAGTTATATTGCCTAAAACTTTGCCTTTTCTATTTATCCAAATAATACTATGAGATAATGTATTGATAATTGCTAGTTACAAACTTACAAATCAACTTAGTGAACCCTTTGAACAATTTTTTTAGGCTAATTATCGCAGATCCCCCTAGACTATATCTGAATTCGTATGTTACCTTCTGAATTCTTCTTTTAGACACTAAACCCTCTGAACTATCAGAAATTGATAAAAGTGGATGAAAACCTAACATCATTCACTGTTCTGTCATGACAAATTGCACTAAACACCCTTATTATATATAATTGCATCAAATCGAAAAATAATAATAATAATATGACATAAATGCCCCTCTTACCAAATTTTAAAAATAAAAATTAAAATTTAAAATTGAAAGATTGATTAAATAATAATAAAATTCTAAACTTTTTGATAAATAAAATTAAATAAATAGAGAAATGAAAAAATGAAATTGATTTAAAAAAATAATTATCGTTTTTATATATATTTAAATATCCCTAAATATAAAACTCAGATGAATATATAAATTATTTAATACGAAATATCATTTAAAATATCTTTTTTCTTTAAATAACTCTAATTATTACTTATTCGTTTACAATAACAAGGTTATTAATATTGTAAAAAATAAAAATTAAAAATTAAAAAAAAAATGATAATAATTTAAATACCTGACACTTTTTTTTTTGCCATTATTATTTTTATTTAAATATCCCTAAATATCACTTGTTCAATTACAATAATAAGGGTCTTGATAATGTCAAAAAAAATGAAATGATAATAATAATGATGATAATAATAAAAAAATTAAAATAATATAATAATACTATAATAATAATAATAATAATAATAATACTTTAAATACCATATATATTTTTTAGCTATTATCATTTAAATTATCTTTTTTATTTATTTAAATATCCCTAAATATAAAACCTAGATGAATATATAAATTATTTAATACGAATTATCATTTAATATATTTTTTTATTCAATTCTCAATTTTATTTCCTATGAATGACATCCTTCTTGCCCGGTGGTAGATTCAGGAATTTAAATAAAAAAATATAGTTTAAATGATAATACACATTAAATAATTTATATATTCATCCGAGTTTTATATTTAGGGATATTCAAATAATGAAAAACTATAATTTAAATGATATTGACTAAAAAAAGTATAGGGTATTTAAAGTATTATTATTATTTTATTACTATTATTATATTATTTTAGTTTTTTTAGTATTATCATCATCATTATTATCATTCTTTTTTTTTTAACATTATCAATACCCTTGTTATTGTAATTGAACAAGTGATATTGATGATATTTAAACAAAAATGATAATGGCAAAAAAAAAGTATAGTGTATTTAAATTATTATCATTATTTTTATTTTTTTATTATTTTATTCTTTATTTTTGTTTTTTACATTATTAATAACCTTGTTATTGTAAACGAACAAGTAATATTTAGAGATATTAATAAAAGATAGTTTATATGATATTTCACATTAAATAATTTATATATTCATCCGAGTTTTATATTTAGAGATATTTAAATATATATATAAGATAATTTTTTTTAAAATCAATTTATTTTTTCCATTTCTCTATTTATTTAACTTTCTTCATCAAAAAGTACATAATTTTATTATTATTTAACCAAGCTTTCAATTTGAAATTTGAAGTTTTTATTTTTTAAAGTATGATTTTTAAAAATTTAGTAAGAGGGGTATTTATGTTATATTATTATATTTTTTTCGATTTGATACAATTATGTATATAATAAGGGTTCTTAGTACAATTTGTTATGATAGAACAGTGGATGACTTTATGTTTTCATCCACTTTTGTCAATTTCTGATAATTCAGAGGGTTTAATGTCAAAAAAAAGTTTAAGGAGCAACATACGTATTCAGGTATAATTTGGAGGATACATAAGAATTAACCTTTTTTTTATTACCTATTATAAAACATTTCAACCCCATAACCCCATAACCTCATAAAAATATGATTAGGTTCGGTCTAATAAACAAAGATTATTTTCTTTTCCAATTTCTAATTACTTAGAATGAAAATCAAGAAATCAAAAGACAAAGCAAAGCATTTTCTTCGAGACTGGCTACAATACGCAGGAATATGTATAGGTATCATACCATGCATTTCAACAATTAGTTACAACCATTGGATGATGAAAAAGGTTCATCCAACGACTAAAAAATTGAGATACTTTGAAAATCAATGAAATGGGCAACTTGTTGAGCCGGTTGTTGATCCGCATTAAAATTCCTCTCTCTTCTCTCATTGAAAGCTCTCTTCTGTTCTCTTTTGTTCTCTTCTAATATCTCTACACAGTTCACCTCTACCAGATCAAAGCTTCATCTTCAATCTGGTACACATACAGGCTTCAATAGTACAATTTGTTTCCTTCATCTACCACGGCTTCGTTGTCTCTCTCGATCCCGCTCAAGCCAAATCACTACACCGATCTGATACCGCCATCGGCGCGATTCAGTTAGGCACTGGGTTGCCGTTGTAAAAAGGCTGAAATCGCTCTCATTCTACGGTCACCGACTAATCGGCAAGTCGGCTAAGCGGCGGTCAACGGCTTTGACACCGCCGAGCCTTTTTTTTAAAAAAAAAACGACCTCGGTTTCATCAGTTCATGTCGACCAAAGAAGCTTCCTGTCACCTGCCACCATTCGGTCGCTGAGATACCACAAGCTTCTGTCTTCCATCGCCGCCATCGCCAGTTCGTAGCCATCTCCAGTTCACAGATAAGTTATCATCTCTTTTGTTTCATGTATCTATATAAATCCTCTGTTTTTGGGTTTTGTTGGGTATTTTGTGCGGGAGTTTTGGTGGGTTTGGTTGTTCGATTGTTCCTTATGGATTCAAAATTAGAAATTTGGATTTTGAAGCTTTAATTGGTTTGAATTACAGTAATTAGAAAATTTATACCGTTGGATTTTGAATATATATAGTATATACATGATTAATTATTAATGAATCATTCTAGGGAACAACTAGTTTAGGTTTGTAAGATGTTGGGTTTTGAATTTCTAATGTTGGATTTTTTAATTTTTGCTGTTAACTGATCAAATGCATTTTGACATCTGATTTCCATTTAAGTGAGGGGATACTAGGATCGTCAAATTATCTGATTCTGAAGAAGTTGTTTGAACTTTGAAATCCAACAATTCGTCTGTGCATTAGGCTATCAAGTTGAATATCAGAAGTGGTTGGTAAAGACTTGCTTCAGTTTTTTCAGTTGGGCCAATTGATCACCTGTTGTGTTTGGTTATGAACTATCTTACTTGTTTCTGACTTTCTGATGATACTAAAGTATGACATGTTTGATTTGTTTAGCCAAATTTTAATGATGAATTGTGGATACAACATATCCTTATTAGATAGAAAAGTGGATGAGATTCAAATACTTCATATTCTTGAATGTTACACAGGGAATGTTCTGCTGTACACTCTCTTCTCTTATCTTTTAGCCTCCTCCCATCCAAATTATTTGTAATTTACGAGTTTGCTTTTTTTGATTTGAAAAGTTCTTGGAAAGTGTAGGAAATTCATTATATCTTGCTTGCTAAAAGCATAAAACGATATAAGAAGAGATAGAAAATATGATGGCCAGAGATCGGTTGTTGTTTTTGTTGTTTGATGTTTGTTCCATCAAAATAGATTAAACAACTTTTCTTTCTTTTAACAACTATTTTTGTTTGCAAATCATTAAAAAAGGTCGTCACAAAATGAATTAGTAAAAGACTAAAGGGACATGCTCTTAAATCCTAAAGGCTAAAACATAGGAGATGGAAATCGTGGGATTCTGTTGTACTGGTGTGTTGCGCCTACTGTAGTGCATGTTTGCTTTAATTTCTGGTTCTATTGTAGGCTTTTTGCCTCTTGTGCCTTTTACCTGTTGTAGCCTTGTAAGAAATTAAAGTACTATCATTATTTTGCCATGCTTGAAGGGAGTCGCTGCTTCTCTCATCAGCATCATTATTTTTAATTTTATATTTTATAAAGTAGTCATAGAAAGTGAAGCAAGAACATATTTTTTTACATTTCATTTGTAAAAGCTGATGATGCCTTAGATTTGGTCTTTTAAAATTTATATTTTATGTATGTTATATAGTTGTATAGGGTTTGTGAATTGTGAATTTGGAAAGAATTTTCTTTGGATTTATCATTTGATAATTGGAATTTGTTTGTAATTGTGTTTTCTGATTAATCCCAGATTAATTGCCGACTAATCGACCTAGGCGTTAGGTGCTGAGTCTCCGCCCGACTAGCGCTTAGCGTTTACTAGAACACTGATAGATATAGAGATGTAGTGAAATTCAATCTGGAGTTTAAATTGAAAAACGTGATGATTGATGTAGGTTGATACTTACTGATATACAATATTTAATATTAAGAATGATGAGTGTTTTTTGATTTTGCATGCATTGTTTTTTGAGCTTTAGAATTCTTGTTTTCCTAGTTGGTATCCTTTAGAGATTGAATATTGTTTTGACTGGGAATCTGGACCTTTATGCTTATGATGGGGTTGCTTTTGGAGTTACAAGATCATAGTTCAAAATTATACATTTGAGTTGTCTTATTGATATCAATTCCTCAATTTTAATTCCTCAATTTCAGTTGTTTATATATGAAAATTAAATTTGTTTAGTTGAATATTTTTCATATTGTTTTTGCTTTTGGTGGTTTTTTGATTAAGTGATGAATTGAGATGTTTATGGAACCCTTTAAATTTCTAAATTCTGACACTCTAAAGTGGCAAGAGAAGAAGAACCCAAACTAATGAAGGAGAAAAAAGAGTTAGCCAGAGGCAGAGGAGCTCAGAAAGAAAGAGGAAGCACACAAGCAACTGTTTTTTACATAGGTGCATTTACAGTGGTGTTGTGTATACTTGAATGGGAATGGAGGTTTGGTAGTCTGAATGATGTAACTTCATTGAAAAAAATACGGTGATATTTTGCATATTATTTTGTGAGAAATATGGATATATAGGTGTTAAGAATTTTTAGGTCTTTTTAATATGGATGATTCTAAAAAAAATTATTTTGATTTTGTTAGTCATAATTTGGGAAACAAAAAAACTCTTTAAGATAATTAGTAAGTTTATTTTTTTTTGAACCAATCCTCGTGTAATGATAGTTCAATTTACTTGTGAAAATTTGGAAATGTTTCGAATATAGGATTCTTATGAAATGAATGATATAGAACGAAATTGTATAAAGGGTTAAAAGATTTTCAATCTAGATTTTTTTTATATACAATAATATTTTTTTTTCTTGACAGAGTTCATAATCAGATATAACAAAAAGATAAAAAAAATTAAAGCAATATTTTACTCTGTATGATATTAATCCATTTTATCTCGACACTCATATTAGATATCAATCCATTTTATTATAAATCGGTGTGATAAATACATGCCAAGGATATTTTAACTATTATATTTAAATTTATTATTCTCATGTTTGAGTTGTATGACGGTATGAGATGTTAAAATAATATTTGATTGTATATTATTTGGTATATGATTCATTTGTGAAATTATTATTTCAATCATAGTAGACCGGTTTCTTTTTCAAATTGAAAAATAAACATGTCGAACTCATTGTATCTCTATTTTTCGTCATAGACCGGTTTAGTTTTTATGTTCCGAAATTAGTTCTAAAATCAATTGTTTTCATCTACAATTTAAAAAAAATGTGAGTGAAAAATATAGTTCATAAATAAAAAATGAAACGCTACAATTGAAAACATAGTTACAAAGCAAAAAAATGTCAAACTTACGAATTCAATTCTAAAAGCAAAATGCTACAAATAAATCGTTATAATGATTTTTTTATCCATCTTCATTACGTATATACAATAGAAAAATAGAACATGAAAAAAAGGGGAGACGACTAGACTAAATATATTATTACTTAAGGGTTAAGGTCAAAAATTTGAATTGATATACCCTGACAGTCTGCCCGTATTAATAATTAATAACAATTTTATTACAATGGAATGTAATATTTTTAAAATTTAGGGTTTTAGAATGAAATGTTTTCAAAAAAGGAGTTTTAAAAAAAAAACATGGAAAAGCTTTATAAAACAAAAATCAAGTACAACCAAGGGCATCCATAAGTATGATCTTCTTGATGTAAGGAGGGAAATCCTTTAGTAAAAAATGATCATCGTTAATAGAGAGTCACTAGAGAAACCCTGTATAGTTATGGGCTACAAAAGTAGCTTTTTTAGAGACAAAATTTAAACTACACTCGGGTAACCATTGCATCAGACGGTAGATTTCATCAATAACCAGGTCAATTTCAGACTCATGGCGATTTATGTCATTAACAAGGCCAACCACAAAAGATAAGTGTTAGAAGATAAAAAGGGTCATTTTAAAATAAAATGGATTGTTTTTATTTATTTTTTTAAATGTAAGCTTTTAGGATGGAAGGTCTCTAGAGCATCTCGAACAGTCTCTCTTTGGAGACTCTCTTATTTAAGGGTGTATGTTATTGCAAGGGGCCGTTAAGGGAGTATGTGCTCCAACAATGCTCCATTTAATAATTTTTTTTATTATTTAAATGTTAGATATTGTGTTTGATAAATATTTGATATTGTTTGGCCATTTAATAATCTTAATTAGTTAAGCACACTTTAAGGGGTCTGAAACCACCCCATAATTAAAGAAGTGAACTCCACCAGAACACAATTAAGGGAGCCATTTAAGGAACTGCTGGAGATGTAAAAATGCATTTACTCCCTTAATTTAGCTAAGGGATGTCTTTAAGGGAGGCTATTGGAGATGCTCTTAGAAAATGAATATGTAAAGGTAAAATTAGCATGTTAAGGGAAAATCTATAGATTTATAAGTCTTGTAAAATAAGATCATGTAAATAGTAGATTGATAGTTTAATACAATACAAATATTAAATTGATGCGGATATTGTCACCCATAAAATAAATTAATACACATATTTTTATAAGTACACACATATCTGCAATTTAAAAAATAAATATTACTATAGGCATCCATCATTATGCTAATAGTACCCTTATTGAAATAGATATATTTATTTTAATACATTTTATTTGTAAACCCCCTTAAATTATTAACACATCCAATTTATATATTAAAAATATCATATATAATTTTAAAATCAAATCTTCTTATAATAATGGTCCAATTTACTTTTGAAAATATCTTGAATATTGAAATTTTATGAAAGGGATGATGTAGAACGACATAGTATAAGGGGTCAAGAGATATTCAATATGGAATTATCTTATATATACAACTATGTTTTAAAAAAAAATATTGATATCTATGACTATCTTTTACAAAAAAAATAATAATCAGTTTTCAGTGAAAAAAATCAAACATGTTATTCAGTTTTCAGTTTCCAGTCACCATTTTTTTTTCTTTTATAAATTAATTATTTAAAAATTTACATACTAAAATTATTCATTTTGTTATATATATATATATGTGTGTGTGTGTGTGTGTGAAGATGTATTGTTATTTTTTAAAACTGCTAGGAGATGTATTGATATCCTTACTATATTTGATTGTTTATTAATTTATTAAAATTAAAATTTTAAGAAGTTTTGAAGTTTATTATTAATTATTTAAATTTAAGATCATATAAATATAAAATAGATAATTTAAAATCATACAAATATTAAATATTAAATGGGTACATATATTACCATCCATAAAACTAATTAATACACCCATATCTAAAATTTTAAAATTAAAGGGATATTAAGATTTTAATCCCTCTAGTTTACGTTTATCTAGGTTTGATCAACTAATTTTTGGAATTACTAATTTTAGTCATTCCGTTAGAAATTGAGTCAAAATAAACAGAATGGCCGAAATACCCTTTCAGAGGTATTTGATGACCGAAATACCCTTCGGAGGTATTAATTATTAGTCACTTTAGTTCCTTGTTCTAATGACCGAAATACCTTTCGGTGGTAATTGATGAAAGACAGTTTGGTAATTTGAATTTAATTAAATAAAAAATTAATAATTGAAAAACAATATAAATAACTATCATTACCAAAATAATTAAATTAAAAAATGGGATTTGGTGGAGATCCAAACCGTCTATCTCCAAATCCATTATTTTAAATTTAATTATTTTAGCGAAATTAAAAAAATGGTGAAATTTAAAAAAAAGATTTGGTTACAGTTTTCGTAACAATTTCTAGACTCAACACCCAACACCCAACACCAAACTTCATCATCAACAACCTTCAACCCAGAAAAAGAAAAAGAAAAAACTAGAACGATATAGGTTCATCGTCGATCATCAACATCATGATCCATCGTCATCACCAGAACTTCAATTCATCATTAACCTTCCATCTACATCATCATCAACAACCTTCAATTCATCATTAACCCACCGAACCCAGAACATTCAATTTTTTTCACCACCGAATCATCATCCTCAACAAAAATTCAACCTTCATTATCATTAACAACACCGAACCAGTGCTGATCACTCCATATATAACCTAGAACATTCAATTTTTTTAATCATCATCAACAAAAATTGAAAAACAAAATTGGATCCATCAATTTTGAATTCAAACCGCATCACACCGCCACCACACCACCAATTCACTAGCGCCACACCATACTCCCCCTAATGCAGATATGGGTTCACCAGGGCCACCACCACATCGCCAAACCACCCACCACGCTTCACCACCCCCACCCCCTAGTGTAGATCTGGGTTCACGATGTCACCACCACACTTCCAAATCCAACCCCAGCCGACAGCCAAACAAACTCAAACCCAAACACTGTCGTGGGCCTCTCCTTTCTCTACCTCCATCAACCACCACCCAAACCACCTCACCAAATAACCACAAGCTTAAATTAAGTTGAATCATTAACAAAAAAATAAATAAGAGAGGGAGAGAGAGCGATAAGAGACGGAGAGAAACTGAGAAACAGATGACGGTTAGGAAGAGAGAGAGAGAGACGGGGAGAGAGAGGCGGTGATACAGAGTGAAGGAGAGATGAGGAATTAAGTTGTTTTTATTAATTTTAAAAAAATTATTTAATTTATTAAATTTATTAATATAAATCATTTAATATATGTATATTAATATATTTTAAATTTTATTTTTTTATATAATTAAATTTATTAACTTAAATGCATTTAATATATATAATATTTTTTAAAAATTTAATAATATAAATTATTTTATATTTTATTTTAATTATTTGTAATATTATTTTTTTAAAATTTTTATATTATTAAATACCATTTTTACCCTTGTTCTAGAAAAGCTTCTAGAAGCATTAATTGAATTTCCGTCAAATATATTGAAAAAATTAATTAGAAAAAAAAAATTGAAAGTGGTTTCCAACAACGTCGAAGTTGTTCCCAACGAGAAGTTGTTCACAGGAGCAACTTTCACGTTATAGATAACGTTAGAGTGGTTTCCAAAAAATAAAGGTTGCTCCATTTGTGAACATTGACTGGTTCCTGGGAACAACTCTAACGTTCGTTACAACGTAAAATGGTTTCCAACAACGTCGAAGTTTTTCCCAACGAGAAGTTGTTCCCGGGAGCAACATTCACGTTATAGATAACGTTATAGTGGTTTTTGAAAAAAAAAGTTTCTCCCTTTGTTAACGTTGACTGGTTCCCAGGCGCAACTCTAACGTCTGTTACAACGTAAAAGTTGTTTCCAACAACGTTGAAGTTGTTCCCAACGAGAAGTTGCTCCCGGGAGCAACTTTCACTTTATAGATAACGTTAGAGTGGTTTTTTCAAAAAAAAAAGTTTCTCCCTTTGTTAACGTTGACTGGTTCTCGGGAGCAACTCTAACGTCCGTTACAACGTAAAAGTGGTTTCCAACAACGTTGAAGTTGTTCCCAACGAAAAGATGCTCCCGGGAGCAACTTTCACGTTATAGATAACGTTAGAGTGGTTTCCAAAAAAATAAGTTGCTCCCTTTGTTAACGTTGACTGGTTTCCGGGAGCAACTGTAACATCCGTTACAACGTAAAAGTGGTTTCCAACAACGTTAAAGTGGTTTCCAACAACGTTAAAGTGGTTTCCAACAACGTTGAAGTTGTTCCCAAAGAAAAGTTGCTCCCAGGAGCAACTTTCACGTTATAGATAACGTTAGAGTGGTTTTCAAAAAAATAAGTTTCTCCCTTTGTTAGCGTTGACTGGTTCCCGGGAGCAACTCTAACGTCCGTTACAACGTAAAAGTGGTTTCCAACAACGTTAAAGTGGTTTCCAACAACGTTAAAGTGGTTTCCAACAACGTTGAAGTTGTTCCCAACGAGAAGTTGCTCCTGGGAGCAACTTTCACGTTATAGATAACGTTAGAGTGGTTTTCAAAAAAATAAGTTGCTCCCTTTGTTAACGTTGACTGGTTCCCGGGAGCAACTCTAACGTCCGTTACAACGTTGAAGTTGTTTCCAACAACGTTGAAGTTGTTCCCAACGAGAAGTTGTTCCCAACGAGAAGTTGCTCCCGGGAGCAACTTTCACGTTATAGATAACGTTAGAGTGGTTTCCGAAAAAAAAAAGTTTCTCCATTTGTTAACGTTGACTGGTTCCCGGGAACAACTCTAACGTTGACTGGTTCCCGGGAACAACTCTAACGTTGGTTACAACTTTAAACATGTTCCCAAGAATATTAAAGTTGTTCCTAGATTTTTTTTAAATATACTTTTTATTTTTTTTCTCAATCAAATATAAACAATTTTATATATTTACACTCTAAAAAGTGTATTCATATTTTTTATACTTAAATTAATATATACATTTTCAAAATGTTTGCACTTTATAAATATATTACAATTATTTACTTATTTTCACAATTTAATCTTATTATTTATTATAAATTTAATTTTATTGCATATCAGTACCTTTTTAGTTTTATTTACAAAATTTTCAAATTTACAAATGTAATCATATTTATTATTATTATTATTCTACAAATATTTACAATTCTATATTTTAATATATTTTTATTATCAATTTTTCTATATTTAATATAATAAAAAAAAAAATTAAAAAACCATTTGGGGTGAAACCGGTTGCAACCGGTTGTCCCAACTCTAAAAAAAATTGCCATCATACCTACCGCCTTTAGGTGAGGTATACTAGCCAAGTCCATTTTCTTCGAGTCTAAAGAAAGGTAAAGATCCCAGTTAATACCTCACAAGTCACAAGTCACACCGCATCTCGTGGTTGTTCTGTCTCGAAAGAAATGAAATCAATAAATAATTGTCCAGTCGTGTCACTTTCTGATTGGACAAGAGGAAGTGTTAATGTAGGTGGCCGCATTGCATTGGGAAATGCAATGAAAAGCGCGGGGTTTGATTTTCAAAGAAAACAAAAGACCTCGGATACGCAAACCAACCCCACACAAACATCAAACATCAAACATCAAACATCTATTCTCTCACTCACTGTAGCTTCTGTACATTGGGTTTTGTGCAATCTATAAGAATACATTTCTCCACTCTCTCTGCTGCGTGCTTCTACCCCCCCTCACCTCTTCTCCTTTTCAACTTTTTCTCTCTACAATTTTATTAGGGTCTATGAAGATGTCCCCTGCAACTACTCTACCTCGACCCTTTGCTCACCATGGTTTTCGCTTAAAAGGTGTCTTTTATTTATTTATTTATTTATTTATTAAAGTTAGGTTTTTGTTTTGTTAGGAGCAGGGGATTAATGGGTTGTGTTTGTGATTGTTCGACTCTTTTGGGTTTATTTTTCGGTTTATTATCTAATGTGGGCAAATGGGTATGTATTATTTTTCTGATATTGATGTTCTCAAACATATTCCAAAACAGTTTACATGTCTATTTTTTTTTTTTTTTGTATATGTTGGTGTGTTTGATTTAAGGATTATTATGTTGTGTCTGAATATTTTAACATTTCATGTTATTGCATAAACGAAACTTTGCTTACTCTGTGCATTGGTATTTTTTCATAGGAAAATTTGACACCTTCTAATTCATCAAGTTCTGTTTGTGTAAAATTTTAAGTGACTTGTGAGAGGGAGATGAATCTTACTTTGCAAAATGCAAATTGAAGGGAAGGGAAGCGAAGGCCCCCATTTCCTAATGCCCATGAGAGGGATAGATGGAAATTGAGAAGAGAAGCTAGCTTTTTAATTTGTACTGTGTTTGTTATAGAAAGTGGCTTGGAGAGGTTTAATGTGGCTTTAAAGAAGTTGGGTTAATTGTAGGATTGTTAGTTTTTGATTATTTGACATGCTTTCTCTGTGGAGAATGTTCTTGACTTGACAGTTCATATTTTTTGCACATTTTATTAGGTTCACAATTCATATTTTAGTGGTGTAAAAGGAGGCTAGATTTAAAAGTTTTAAGATACTACTTTTGGCACTAAGGGAATATTAGTGGAAAAATAAGAGTTCATGCTATGGAAGGAGGTGACTATTGGATGTAGAGGGATGCATACTCTTTGGCTCATTATCCATATGGAGATATATTGCACAATTGTGCAATGTTTAAGTGTAACATGTTTTTATTTATTTATTTATTTTATGGATTCTTACTTTTATCAGGACGCTATTGATTTTTATTTATTTATTTATTAAGTAATTACAAAGGAAGAACTAGTATGAATTTCCTAGAGTTTAGGTGAATTGCTGTTTTATTTTTAGTATTTTGTGCTGAATGTTCAATACTGAAGGCCTATTAGATCCTAGCAGCAGCCAGCAGGTATGTTGATTATTTACAAACAGAGTAGCCATGGGTGGTAGGGTGCCCTACATATTTGAGATTTTCTTCAGGAATTACTTGTATAATATATTTACAAAGGAGGTTTCAATTCCTTCCCTTGATAAGATGTGGTAGGTGAAGTTGAATCATGATTGGTTACTTAAATCTGTTGCACCGTGAGCTGTTTCCTTACTTGGCATGGTCAGGAAATTTTGGTTATAGATACTTTTTCCCCATTGTTTAACATATAATTAATTGTGGCCAATGTTCGAAAAGTCGGTCGACTAGGTGCTGGCTAGCCGCTAGGCGGCCTCCGGCCGTGACGAAAACATGGATATCGGCTGTTTTATGTGGAGAGCTACTAGTTGGCACTAGTTGCTCTAAGCAGTCCAGGCGGAGTCAAAGCCGTTGACTATGTCTAGGCATATATATATATATATATAATACTGTTTTTGGCTTC
The DNA here is from genome assembly GCA_032871835.1 of Dipteronia dyeriana. Classification (NCBI taxonomy): domain Eukaryota; kingdom Viridiplantae; phylum Streptophyta; class Magnoliopsida; order Sapindales; family Sapindaceae; genus Dipteronia; species Dipteronia dyeriana. Next base: position 75,583,493 of record CM065301.1, on the reverse strand, counting down.
AGTTTCATGAAGCCAAAACACTGCCGTTTTGGTCTTCATTAAAGTGTTTTGGCTTCATGAAACTGAAGCTAAAATAGTCCCTCTCCACTCGATCTCGACCAGTCCATTCACATTCAGCCGCCCATCTTTTCCTTCAAAGCTGCCGTCCGTTGTCGTCCACTCTTTGTCTTTGCTGGTGCATCTGGGGTTTGTACTTTGTATTATTTTACTATTTGGTCTATTTTAGAGTGTAGTGGTTTATTTTTTAATTGTTTTAGGGTCTGTATGTTTAGGGTTTGTGAAAATTGATTTCTGTTTTAGCTTTTAGGATTTGAATTGATTTGTATGTTTATTGTAATATTGTTTAGGGTTTGTGAATTGTGAATTAGGATTTGTCAACCGACTAATCGCCGACTAGTCGGCCTAGTCGATAGGCATCCGGCCTCTGCCCTACTAGCGCCTAGCGACTACTAGAAAACTGATTGTGGCTACATTCCTTTGTTCGTTTCTTTTCTCTATAATTCTTTGCTTTGTGAAGGGAGCAAATAATCACTTGTTTAGTGTATAAGCAAATAATCACTTGTTTTAGCGTATAAGCAATGTTGGTGATGCTTGTCAATGGAACTGATGTGTTTTTTTTTTTTTTTTTTTTTTTACTGTGGACAGATCAAAAAGTTTTATTAAAGTTCTACATTTTTAGTTAAATTACTTTTAGCTTGATGAGCCATGATTATGCTATATTATCATTAAGAATGTCGGTTTCCGTTGGTGGAGCATAGTAGTTGGTAGTTTCTTATGGCATTGATAAATGCATATTTCCTCCTCTAGTGTAGAAAACTATGTAAGTGGCATAATGTCAAAAGGGTGGCATGATATGTAATTTGGTAGTCGTAGGATTCTATCTTCTTAGAGTATGTAAAAGCCTAAAGGGAAATTCTGCAAAATATAACTAGAAAGGTTATTATTTTATTGTCTTTATTAATGTTGGCGTCTTTTCAAATCAGAAGTGTACCCAATACTATGTGTAATTATGCATGGAAGTTATTTAGTTTAGAAATGCACAGAAGCAACTTTGCAGTGTAAGCTCTGTGATATTCAGTTGGATGTGATTGTTTTCCCTGTTGCTTCTGTGAATGGTAGAGATATTGTTCCATTTTCTGCCCTTTATCTTCTCTTCCTTGCTAAATGCCTTTTTTCTTATTTTATTTCACCTGTTTTTTTTTGGTTCCTAGTAAGACTGTTGAATGCTTTTTGTAATTATCTTTATTACCATGCCATCTTGAGGTTTCTTCTTATACTGTTGTAATCTTTCAATGTTCAGCTTTGGAGACAGAAGAGATGTGGCTGGTTCCTGCTTCAAGGACTATGCCCCTTTCCAATAATAACCGTTACGGATCATCACTTTAAGGTACTGTTGGAATATGGGTTAGTATACATTCAGGTTTGGGAAGGGGAATGAAGCCATCGGTCCGTGTAGTGTAGGGTAAATGTATTATATTGACATTTACTGTAAATTGTTGATCTATTTTAGATCATTTAGATAATAGAAACAGTTCTGCACCTTCAGTTTGTTATCCTTTTGTTTTTGTTCCATCTTCTGGCAATATTTAGTGATTTCTCTTTCCTTCTCCCTTCTCATTTTATATAACTGTAAATCTATACATGATCAGGTTTGTCTCTGAAATCTCATCAATGTGGTAATTGGAGGTTTCTTGGAAGAATATTCTTAAGTTTCATGTTTTGATATTCTATTATTATGTGTTTAAAATCAGGAAGCTATTGAAAGAGGCACAATGTTTTGTGACAGCTTGGATGAGGATGCAGTAATAGCTGATATAGCAGAATATTGTAGTTATAGAGTTGTTTCACTATCTTGGAAAATTTTGCATGTATTTATCAGTCATTAGTATTTAGTAATGTTCCCTTTCTACTGCTGGGTGTATTTTTTATCAGCTGGTCTTATAGAATGTTTGGTGCAGTATAATGTCAAAGCCTTTGTGCAATCAAAGGTTGATGGAGAAAACTTCATTATACCATATGATAATTAGCTTCTTCACTTAAGATAGGTTGAGGAGAAGTCTTATCTGCTTATTGGCAGATGTTTGGTCTAGTGAGATAATGACTTATATGTTCTCTAGTGTGCAATTAGTAGCTGAAAGCAGGTATGGAACAAGCAGAATTAAATACATGGATTGCATTAACTAGGTTACGATATGCTGATTTAGTCTCCTGCTCAACCTATTCCCTTAGAGCAAAACAACAAAATATGACATTGTTTTTTCAGGGTAGTTAAATTATTCCTTATGACTTTAGTAGATTTAGTTGTTGAAAGATTTAGCAATGCATTTAAGCCATAGTTCACTAGTCGTAAATACAATTCACTGCGATGTATGGATGTACCAACTTCTTTCCTGACCCATGTTGCGGTTCGTAGAAAAGTATTGAATTTTCCTTAAACTTACCAGCTGCAAAACAAGGTACACTTAAATATTGTGCTATTATGCAGAGCCTGGTGTTGCATATGTTCCTTTTATTGAAATCTTGTCACAAAAATCCTCATTGGCTATCAACTATAGTGTTTCCCTCCCTTTTCCTTTAGGGAGGTCAAATTTTATTTTGAAAGGTAATGATAGTTGCAAAGAATTTGTTAGTGTTTCCCTACCTTTTCAAATGTTGTAGGTTTGTCAAGTTCACAATTTTTTCGTTGTAATGTTTCAGTGCTTCAAATTGGTATGATAACATTGAAATCAACTTGAATAGACTATTATTTATTCAAACCTTTGAATACACTAAACAGCAGTAGAACCCTTATTCATGAGATCTATATTACCTTGGTGCTATAGAATTTTCGCTTCTGTAGATAAACAGCACTGCAGCACTGCAGCACTCGGTTGCTTTTGCCACTCTCATTTATAATTCTCATGATATCAACATATGATTTTCCACGCAGTTTGCATGGAAAATATCCATTGTAATAATCCTATTCTCCAAAACAATGCCAGAGTCTCTAGTGTAATAAGGCTTGGAGCCGGATCCATTTCTCCTTCCAGTTTTGGGTTGTAGAATGTAGTGATAGAGAGCCTTTCTTTTGAGGAGTTTACAGTTGCACGGTGCCCTATACTTTGGTATATTCAATCGCTGCAAAATCACCATGGAAAGAAAATAAGTGTGCCACGATCAGTGGACTGAAGGTGATAGATAGTTGGCACGAACTAAGTAAAGTTTTGAAGCAGAAGAAACTTTCTTTCCAATCCCTGTGTACTTTTTTCAGATATTTAAATGAAGGTTGTAATGTTTTTTACATGATATGTTTTAGGACCAATCAGGAATTCAGCTATTACCTCCAAAATGTCGCCAATGTTGATGATAAAAGCATCTTGGCGGGGTTTAACTGGAACCCACATGCCATCTTTTCTTATTTGAAGCCCTTCCAGTTCATTGAGTTGAAGGAGGATGGTAAGGCCGGAGGCATCCTAGTGAGGATAGAGGCTGATAACAAGTTCCGGTTCCGGACATGGAGGATAGTAGTTCATCATCATTGCTTTCACCCCTTCTTCAAATAACTCTTTCATTTCCCTGGGTTCCCTTCTTAGAGCTTTTGCCATGGGGTTAAGGATTTTCATGTTAAGATTTCTTGGCTCTGTTGAGTATGCTTCCAACGTGTCTCTACATGCGACAAGAAAAATTGTTAGTCATTTGTTGGGTGACAAGTTATCGAACCAACCAATCTTTTGGTCGCTTTTACTTGGAGGCATTAAACAAAATTGTTGGGTTATTTTCTCACATCTTGAGCTTTTAGATCTAATGATTATTAACATGTTATTAATGCTTGGTTTAATCTTTTAGGTATGATAACCGGATAAGGTTGATGTCACACACCTACAGCTGTGGGTTTGATTATGTCCACCCCTAATCTTGAATTCTTGGTTATTGTAATTTTTTAGGTATGATGGTTAATTACGAAATCTTCATGCAACCATCTTAGTTAGGTCTTTGTCTTTGGTTCATTTATTCTGCAACTTTGGTACCCACGGACCTCAACCAAACACTTTTTTTTTTATTTGGAGGATCACTTCTCATTTGACAGAAGAATTTTAGTAGGGTGGCATCTCTCAAAGACAGCATGCTAATATGCCATATGACACGACGCGCACATTCCGACTTTTGAAAAAGATCAAAAATCAAAATATTGAAAAGATTTTGATGACTATAACAGTAGATGGCTAAAAATAGGGTAAAAAAAGAAAAGAATAAAAGGGGGTAAAACTTGAAATAGTGAACCTGAGTGGGAGAGGGGGGTTGGGACCTGAAATGAATGGGGAGTGTGATGAGATCAGCCCAATCAAGGTTCTGCTCCTCAGACACCACAAAGGCCTACCCATATCCCTCTCGGTCTCCTGCTTGTTGACAATACTTGTTCTTCTCCTCCATTGGCAGCTTGAAAAACTCTTGAATCTCTACCTTCACTTTCTTCACCAACTGTGTGCTCACCCCATGATTTATCAACTGCATGCCAAACACTAAATCAATTCAATGCCATCTTTCCTTAAAACAAAACTGTACAAACACACACACATATATATATATATATATATATATATAAAATACACATGCTACTCATCAAGAGGTATACACACACACACCTGGAAGAAACCCCATTCTTGGCATGCATAGTGAAACTTCTCCAACTCTGATTCCATGGAGTCTCCAGACAGGCACTTGTGGTGAAGAAGTGGTGTTTGATATGAAGGGAGGGTCTTGATATCGCGGTGGGACAGCAGTAAGTGGCTCCTTTGCTAGCTCTTGAACAAAAGGCATTGGAAGAGAGCTTCCCAAGTTTGCAAGTTTTAGCTCCATTATGAATCTTCTGCAGATAGATTTCTAGCTGGCCTCTGGATTTTTTTTTTTTTTTTTTTTTGTAAAACTCCTCCATTATAATATTATATAAATCATGAGAAAAGCTAGCATGCATTGGTACCTAAGCCTTAGGCAGTTGCCTCAAAACAATTCTATAAATAAAATACATTAAATTCTAATTAAAAAATGTATAATTAATGAGTTATTTTAAAATTAATGTTCATATTAAATACTTTTTCCTTTTCCAATTTTAAAACAATTATGCAATTTTTTTTTATAAAAAAATAGATATATCTTAAATTCCTAGGATATTAATTTTTTTTTTAAAAGTTTTCCCTATTTTCATCTCTACATACTCTTTGATCAACCGATCGATTAAAATAAAATAATATACATTCAGCCATCGGTCCGTGTAGTGTAGGGTAAATGTATTATATTGACATTTACTGTAAATTGTTGAGCTATTTTAGATTTTTAGATCATGTAGATAATAGAAACAGTGGTGCAGCTTCAATTTGTTCTCTTTTCATTTTTGTTTTAATTGGAGGTTTCTAGGCAGGATATTCTTAAGTTGTGTTTTGAAATCCTATTATGAGTTTAAAATCAGGAAGCAATTGAAAGAGGTACAACGCTTTGTGACAGTTTGGATGAGGACGTGGTAATAGCTGATATAGCAGAAGATTGTACTGCTGGGTGTATTTTTTATCAGCTGGTTTTATAGAGTGTTTGGTGTACTTAGTGTCAAAGCTTTTGTGCAATCAAGGTTCATGGAGAAAACTTATCTGCTTGGCAGATGTTTGGTCTGGTGAGATAATGACTAATATATTCTCTAGTGCAATTAGTAACTGAAAGCTGGTATGGGACATGTAGAAATTAAATAAACACGTGGTTTGCGTTAATTAGGTTACAATATGATGTTTTGCTCTCGTCTGGTATATTGTATTGGATTGGACTCTATTATTTTATAGAATTATATGCTCGGTGATATTTTTTGAAAGAAATATTTTATCCGAAGAGGTTAAAGGAAGCTAAACAAACGATACAACCGAAAACAGCCACCGGGCCTAACAATGGCTCAAAAACAAAAATGACACAAAGCCATCCAAGTCCCAAGCCCAACAGCTACAAACCCACTCGTCCAAAAGCACAAACAACAACAACAACAGCAAACAAACTTGAATTGCTCAGGAAACAATAGGCTTGAATTTGAACACCAAGCTTCTAACCAAAGCACGAAACCTATTATCATTCTCCTTCTTCCTACTAGCAATCATCTCCGTAATCGCCTCCTTTTTTTCCAAAGAAATCAATACCAAGGGCTAATTCATTCAGAAAAACCTGAAACTCTACTTGTCAGACCCTTGGAAAATTCAGAAGTTGTGCCTTCCTTCTCGCCATCTACTACTCCAAACTCCAGACCATTCTGAAGTCTGAACCTTAAAAACATCTTTTGGTGGGCTTTCCATAAAATCATCTTCAATGTCCACCAGCTGGCCCAAAGAGACATTAATGGGCCCTTAGAAGAAAACATGGTTTTCTTTGATATCAACGGCCCATCCCTAAAATCAGTCCCCTCCTTAAAAACAATATTAGAATTTTCACTCCCTCAAAGCCCTCCTTGAAGCTGAAACTGTAGAAGACGAGCTGGGCCCTTCCTCACAATCTTCTCCCACGATCCAAACCCTCTTCTTTTCCCTAAATCCAATTGAATTTATCATTTGAAAATTATTTTGCTCAGCAATCACCTCATTAGCTCTGTCATCTTTTCTTTTCTAAGCTTAAAAAGGTACTTTTTGACTGCCAACATTGGCCCCATCTTGCTGTTCGTTCCAGACTAATGCAATATCTGAATACCATCACCTTTCCTTGGCTTTTTGTCCTTATATATACATCAGTTGTCAACCATGGCACCATCATCACTCTCTTTCTTATCTTCCTTCATCACATGATCTGAGGCAGAGTAAGGAAAAAGCCCACCACCTTTCCTTGAGAACAAGTCAAAATTTTCCATATCAGGATAAGAATTCAAATCAGCTTGAATATCCATCGGAATCAAGCCCAAAACACTTTCTAACCATGAAAAGTCCACCGCAACCGGATCCTTAGAAATCTGGACATCAAACGAAGTATCACCATCACCACATTTATCTTCTCAGGAGTCAGGACACTGTCGATCTTGAGGGACCATTGCTAAAAACCTCCCTCAATCCAGTCTTCTTTTAGACTGATTGTTCTCCTCAATAACTAAAGGTTCTCCGAATTGCCATCCCACCTTCGTAAAGAAGCCTGAATTAAATAAGGCACACTTGAATAAGGCACTGTTCTTTCCTTATCAACTTTTCCTCAAACTTATCGGCTGCAAATTAAATAAGGCACACTTAAATATTGTGTTATTATTCAGAGCATGGTGCTGCGCCGTGTTCTTTTTATTGAAATCTTGTCACAGAAGTCCTTGTTGGCTATCAACCTTAGTGTTTCCCTTCCTTTTCCTTCAGGGAGTTCAAATTTTGTTTTGAAAGGTATTATTGTTAGTTGACAAAAAATTGTATTGTCATCTGCTCTAACTTTGTTGTAGGTTTTTCAAGTTAGCAATTTTTTCGTTGTAATGTTTCAGTGCTTCAAATTGGTATGCTAACAACGAAATCAACTTGATTAGACTTTCATTTATTTAAACCTTTGAATACACTAAACAGTAGCTAGAACCCTTAGTCATGGGATTTATATTATCTTGGTGCTATAAAATTTTCACATCTGTAGATAGCATCACTCGGTTGCTTTGTCACTCTCATTTTGAATCCTCATGAAGTCAACATATGATTTTCCCCGCAGTTCGCGCGAAAAAAAATCCCTTGAAGTACTCTGTAAACCCTATTCTCCTAAACAATGCCGGAGTCTCTGGTGTAATAAGGCTTGGTGCCGGATCCATATCTCCTTCTAGTTTCGGGTTGTAGAATGTAGCGATGAAGAGCCTTTCTTTTGAGGAGTTTACAATTGCACGATGCTCTATACTATGGTATATTCCATTGGTTACAATCTGCAAAATCACCATAAAAAGAAAGTGAAGGTGATAGAAACTTTCTTTCCAATTCCAGTGTACTTTTTTCAGATATTTAAATGAAGACTATAAGGCTTTTTACATGATTTGTTTTAGGACTAATCAGGCATTCGGCTATTAGCCTATTACCTCCAAAATATCACCAATGTTGACGATAAAAGCATCTGGGAGGGGTTTAACAGGAACCCACATGCCATCTTTTCTTATTTGAAGCCCTTCCATTTCATTGAGTTGAAGGACGATGGTCAGGCCGGTGGCATCCGAGTGAGGATTGAGGCCAATAACAAGTTCCGGTTGTGGACATGGAGGATAGTAGTTCATCCTCATTGCTTGCATCCCTTCTTCAAATAACTCTATCATGTCATTAGGTTCCATTCTTAAAGCTTTTGCCATCAGGTTCAGGATTTTCATGGCAAGATTTCTTAGTTCCGTTGAGTAAGCTTCCAGTGTGTCTCTACATGCAACAAGAAAAATTGTTAGTCATTTTATTGGATGACAAATTATAGAACCGACCGATCTTTTGGTCATTTTACTTAGAAGCTGCTTAAATACTGTTAGATAATCAATCCATTAAACATACATTAATAACCATCTATGAACATGAAAACCATACTCTCGGTTTAGAGGAGAAAACCAGAGAGTTCACTCAATATTTTACTGTGGAAAACTTCAATAATATTTAATTCATACGTTCATACGTCCATACATCCATTCACCGACAAAATTTTTATATACAAAATACATGGGCAATGTGCAACCACTTGGTCGCACCTAACACTGTCATCTGATTGACAATGTACTACAATAATCTGGCACATCCTAGCATTAACCATTACAACAAGAAACTGACACAACCATATCTAAAAAAAACATCATTACCATATCAAGCTAAACTAACACGTTAAGCAAATTAGAAATTGAACAAAATAGTACAACTAATACAAATGAAACTAAATTATCATAACCATAAGCTAAAGAGTACCTAGAAAAGTTTCAATATTCAACACTCCTCCTTGAAACTTTTCTTAGATACTCCAAGCTTGCTTCTTAATACCATGAATGGACCTGACGCTAATGCCTTGGTAAAATTATCAGCAACCTAATCCTCAGACCTGCAGTGTTACATTTTAATTTCTCCATTCCTTTCAGCCTCTCTAATGGCATGAAATTTAACATTGATGTGTTTTGTCCTGCCATGATGTACAAGATTCTTAGCCATAGCAATGGCAAATATATTTTCACACACAATCACACAAGCACTGGTCTATTGAAGCTACAAATCAGTAAGAATCTTCGTCAACCATAAGGCTTGATTTGTAGCAGTAGCTGCTGCAATATATTCAGCCTTTGCAGTAGATTGAGCAACAACCTCTTGCTTATTAGAATTCCATGAGAAAACCCCACTGCCTAAAGAGCAAATCCAGTTGTGCTTTTTGAGTCGTCCAGTGATCATGCCCAATCACTGTCAACATAACCAATTAACTTTCCATCACCCTTCTCATACCACAATCCATAATCTAGGGTGCCCTTAAAATATGTAAGAATCCTCTATGGGGTTTATGCCCTAAATATGAAATTTGTAAATGGATTTATGAAATAAATAAAAGGAAAAGTTCAATTCATTCTTGTTGTGTTGTTTATTTTATAACTTGTGCATATATTTAACATCCAATATTGCCATATGTAATCTTGAACTGTGTATATGAGTGTCATATACGGATAGATACAGTAATAGACTTGCAATCTAAAGAGTCCATAGATAGCAAATAAAGCTGGGTACTTTATTTGTGGTTAATCTATAGTTGCGGTTCATTCTGTAATGTATGGTGATTCTATCATGAATCATTCATATGGAGATTTGAGAATGGAGACACTTTGTATGATGTGATCATATAGGAATGAGCCATGATCTATATGAATCTCTTACCAAGATCCGTTTACCGATGAGATTCGTATATATAAACTAATGATGGCTATATATTGGTGATCTTAATCCTGAGTGTCTTATCGACTCATTCAGGTTAAATCATGGTCTTTGATATACCATGGATGAGGTCATATGCATTTCCTGATCAATATACTTCGTATGTTGGGATTACGGTTTGGCTTGTGGCTCGGAAGGTTTGTACACAATAGTGGAATCCACTCCTTCTTGTGAGAAGTAGATGGTAGTTCCCTTAAGGGTTGATTCGGGGCTTGGACAATATGAGCGCTCTCCTAATTCCGTAAGGAAATATAATTTATTTTCCATTAGAGAATCAATGGTACTTAAAGGATATATGTAACTAGAGGGGTATAACGGTCATTTTGACCCAGCTCTAATTATGAACTACTATGGATGATCACATCATGTGTAATAACTATATCGATGGACACCGAGTTTTATCGGTCTGTGTAAAGCGTCTGTAGTTGAGAGAGTGCAACTTCGGGTTTTTAGTGGAATAACACTGAAATTAATAATCAGAGAATATTAATTAAAGAGTTTAGTTAATGATTCTTAAGATTATTGGAGCTCAAAATACTGTGGGTCCATTAGATCCCCTTGCTAGCCCGATCGATTTAGATAACAAGGGTCACGGTTAATTAATTGGATTATTCAATTAATTGTGTTACAAAAGTAACACGTATATATTCGAGAATTAATTGAATAATTAGATTATTTAATTAATGAATGTTAATAGTTAAATTAATTAAATAATTAGATTATTTAATTATATTGATAATTATGAATTATTAATTAACTATTAGCTGGAGGGTGTTAGTTGATATATGGATTTAGGTGAAGATAAAATAATAGGATTATTTTATTTTACTAAATCATTTATCTAAGTATTTGAATTTAAGTTTAAATTTTAAAATACTTAATATTATTTTTAATATATTAGATATATTTAAAAAGGATAATTAAAAGATATATATCAATTATAACGTAAGAGATTGCATTGTATGTAAATTGGTGTGTACACATATATCGGTGTTTGTATATGATGCAAATGTATGCATGTGCAACACACAAGAATTTGCATACCTGGTACCTGCAACATAAAGATGAATAAAGTGAAAAAGGCCATTTGCGTGTGTAAGAGACACAATACCGTTTTTTGCATATGATGCAAATTTTGTGTGCGTGTAACAAGCACTGGATCACGTCTCTTAAATTGTTTTTGAAGGCAATTGAAGCATGGGTTAGAAGAACACACAAAAGAGATCAGTTATCAGTTTTGGGATATAGCGAGAAAGATTAAGTGGTTCAGACAGGAGCATATCGAGAAGTGAAAGAGTCTCCAAATATTGGTAAGATTTTCTTATTGATTATAACGATTTTAATTTCCTGTGTTTACATATTGTATGTATTAGTTTCGAAAAATAATTACGATCTCAAGTTCACTGGTTCCAGATACAGATTATGATCTGTATATAAATTTTTAAAACCTAGTTTCGCTGCGTAACCGGTGAACGGGGTTCCAACAGTTGGTATCATAGTCAATTTATTTTTCGGAACAAGAAATTGTTTTCGATGCTCCTGTATATATGATTGTGTGACACGATTTAAATTGACTGAATGTTGTTTTTGTATGTATATTAATTCTTTTTTAATTTACAAAAACATGATTGATCGTTAATTATATGGTATTGTGGATTTATGGTTTATGAGTTGTATTATTATTATTATTATTTTTGTTTATTATTATTATTATTATTTTTTACTGTTATTGTATTGTAAAAAAAAATGTAACCTATATTGAAAACCTGGAAAAATTACGAAGAAGGATTCATGAGATGAATCGGAGTGACCTGAAGAGACTGGAAGGCTCGAAAATTACAAGAAGACCAATGAATGCCTTGGGGGTATTTTTGTAAATTTAGATTCCAATTTTTTTAGGTTAAACAATCCACAGTACTCAGTCAATTCATGTATGCTTTATATTATGTGATGATAAAAGCATTATCATGCATACGTATGTCATTTAGATTAGATGTGCCTACACAAATATTTTTGATATGTCATACAAACATCATAGTATGATATTTTATGTATTTTTTTTTTAATGTGATTAAAATGGGCAATATGCATAAATGACTATGAATAATAAGATCAATTTTTTTAATGGTTAGAAAACTTGGTAATTCTCACTAATATTATTCTAGTTATTAAAGTGTTAATAGGGTCATTTACTAGGATTAATTTGATTAATAACCTAATAATAAATGATCCGAATAAAGTGTTAGGTTTTTAATAGTGAAAACTTGGTAAACAATAACATAATAATCTGAATATAGTAAATAGTTTACCAAGGCTTAGATTATTCACTAATAGATTAGATTTTTAATTGTTAAAAATCATTAATAATTATTAGTTAATTAGAATTTGTTTCTAATTAGTTAATGTGCTAGATAACTTGATTGAAGTTAATCGTTTAATCCTGCAGAGTCTAAGTGCATTAACGGTTAATAGAAAACCCTAATTTGGAAATAGTGAGTGGGAGAGAGATATATGACATATATATCCCGCGGTCTCCATCATTAGTTCAACATTGTGAGATCCGAGTGGGGCCTGGTGACGACTTTGCTTTCGTCCTCACTAAGGAGGGTTTCCACAAAGGTCAATACTAGGGTTGACTTCCTAACGGATATGATTTCTAAGGGTATTTCGGGAAACCGACCCTAATGCGGCAATTCTCGAGTTAAGCTCGTGAGATCTAAAATGGTGGGTTACACTCACGAAGGTTTTGATTAAGTTTGTTAATTAAAAACTTGATTGAATGAACGATGGTTGAATGATATGGAATAAGAGTTATTCTAGAATATCATTTGATTGAGAATGTCTCGGTCCAACGTGTAAAGACTTGACCGACCCTAAGTCGGCACTTTTTGTGGTATATTGGATTGTCGTGATATAGCAACTAGTTTTATGGTAGTTCTAGTTCGTTAAACATGTTCATGCATCAAGTTTAAAATTTATGCAAAAGCACTCGTACTTGTTTTAAATAAATGACTGAATGAATGTTTTATATATTTCAGCAATAATGTCTTCTGCATTACTTCAAATTCTTACAAACGATAAATTAACTGGTGATAACTACACTAAGTGAAAACTTAACATTAATGCAATATTAGTCACCAAAGACCTCAAGTTTGTGATAACGAAGGAATGTCCTCTAGTGCCTGCTGCCAATGCCACACGAACTGTTCGTGAGGCATACGAGCGATAGGTCTCATCTGATGAGAAGACCCGAACATATCTGTTGGCTTCTATGACAGACATGTTTGTCACAAAACATGAAGCAATGACTTCAGCATTCGAAATCATGGAGTCATTGCAAGCTATGTTCGGGCAGCCCTCCGAGCAAAAGCGACATGAAGCTGTTTGTTCCGCTATGCTCGCTCGTATGAAGGAAGGTACGTCAGTTCGGGAACATGTCCTGAGCATGATCTCCTACTTCAACACGGCAGAAGTCAATGACGGGGCCATTGACGAACCCAGCCAAGTGAGCATCATACTGACGACTCTTCCGAAGAGTTTCGATCAGTTTAAGAGCAACTACGGGATGAACAAGTTAAAGTTCAGTCTTACACAGTTGCTCAATGAGCTTGCTACCTTTGAGTCCTTGATTAAGAACAACAAGGGTAAAACCGGTGAGGCAAATGTTGCCGAACCATCTTCTTCCAATAATAAAAAGTGGAAGAGGTCTGCTGGGAAGGCGAAGGGTAAACCCAAACCTAAGAAAGCCCAAAGAAAGAAGAAGTCCAAGAAAGGTAAATATGATTTACTTGTTCTTGAGTCATATTTATTGGAAGATGATTCTTCTCTCTGCATAGTTGATTCAGGGGCCACCAACCATGTTTGTTCTTCTTTACAATGGACAGATTCTTGGACACAGCTAGAGGAAATCATAAATAAAAAAAATAAAAGCTAAGCAATAAATTTTTAATATACTAAACAAAAATATTAACATTAAGGAAAAACTATCCTATAAATATTTAATATACTAAATATAAAATCATAATTATAAATATTAAAAACTAAGCAATTAATATATAATAAACTAAACATAAAATCATAAATAAAAAAATTTAAAAGCTAAACAATATATTTTTAATATACTGAACATAAATATCGACATTAAGGAAAAAACTATCTCATAAATGCTTAATATACAAAACATAAAATCATATATATATATATATATATATATATATATATATATATATATATATATATATATTAAAAACTAAGCAATTAATATTTAATATATGATCACTCCTAAATGAGCATCCACAATAGTACGGAGTCGTGGGAGTAGCACAATGATAAATAAGATTCGTTACTCGAGTATTGATGAATTGATTACCACAATTGATTGATTAAACTACTATTTCGACAAACAAATATTCGATGATTCAATTAGACTACTAACACTAATTAAATATAAATTACTCCTAGAGTGCAACTAATGAAACTTAACAAACAAGCAAATAAGGCAAAGTCACACACAAGCAAGTGATTGTATTACTATTAGGAATTTAGGTTAAGACCTTGAATCCACCTACCCAATTCTCACCAATTTATAGACACACCATTAAGAATAAATTATGCAAATGCATATGTAGACTCATGACACCCTCTATTAGTCTCTACTCTCTCCCGAGTAATAGAAACAACACTTATATGCACCAATAACTTATCTCTCGATGGTCATCCGAAATACACACAAGTTCATTAAGCTTAGTGGTTCACTAAATGAGTCCTAAAGACTAGTCTTGAGTATTTATACCTTACTAGACCTCTATCATGCATTACATCGAGCACGTTGTGTGCTTCTCCTCTTGGTACATCACACAACAACCAAATACACATCAAATGCTAGCTAGACACTCAATAGAGAGAGAAATTGACTCTAATAGAGAGAGAGCTCCCAAGAACTCATTTTGACTAAACCAAACTCCAATCCATGAGCATCTAGCATCTTCTTGCATCTTCCAAGTATGGATTCTCTTATTTGTCTTTGACTAGATAATCTCTACATGCCCTAGAATCTCTTGTTCCATTCTTATGACATGTATGCCTAGGTTTAGCAATTATTGTTGATTAAATGCATGTCATTGAGTTTAATTGCATTTATAACATGCTTGGGTTGTTGATTATTGGTTGAGATTTATATTTTATGATAGCTAGGATTTGTGACCATTTTGCCCTTCTAGCTAAATCTTTATGCTTTGCATTTAGATATTGTTTAGGTCTAATTGATTGCATTTGATAATTGCATTGATTGTTCTTTGCCATGTTTTATGACAATTTTTGTTGATTGGTTTTTTGTTTGATGATTAGATATTAGACTTTCATAGCTATATATAGTTAGGTTTTATGAGCATTCATATAGACATTAATATCTAGGAATTGCATTTATTGACATCCTTGAATTCCTAGATAAGCATTTAGTATTGTCTAGCATTACTTGCATGTTTGAATATTTTATCATATTCACTTAGGTTGTGTTTGACTCTTCATTGAGGTTAAGTCTTGTGACTAATTGGTTACTGCACAAGCATGTTGATCAAGAGTTACTATTAAGGTCTTTTGGGTAGAGTGAAAGGGTTAGTAACTAGAGGGTATGACGGGAGGTCAATCTAGGTTGTAAACTTTCACTCAATAGTGGATTTAAGGATCGGATGTGTGGCGCATATATCAGCCCGTGGTTTTTCCCATTTGGAGGGTTTCCACGTAGATATTATGTGTTGTTATTATTTTAAGCATAATTAGTTTTATTGAATGCTAGTTTATTTGGGGTAATTTGTTTTAATACCGATTAATCAAAAAATTAGTAATTGATTCGATTAAAACCTATTCACCCCCATTATAGGTTATAGACACACACTTTCTAGGGAACTTTCACTTCCAGGTTTGGTTATGTGAATTCTGCTACGAAATCTGCCATTGCTTGGCCTTTGAGTGATGTCCTGGGGATGTACTGAATATCGAATTCACTCAACTCGATTTTCCATTTAGTTAACCTCCCCGAAATTCTGGCTTTTATAGGATTTGCTTAAGTGGGCAATCGGTGAGAACCTGGATCGTATGGACCTGAAAGTATGGCCTCAGCTTTCTTGCTGCCGAAACTAATGCTAGAGCCATTTTTTATGCCTGTGAATACCTGGTTTTAGTTGGAAGAATAGCCTTGCTGGTGTAGTATACTAGCCTCTGTACTCCGTCTTGTGTCCTAACTAGAACCGAGCTTGCTGCTAATTCTGTAATGGATAAGTACAAGTGAAATATTTCTCCCATTTTAGGTTTTGAAAGGATGGGAGTCTGCCCTAAGTACTCTTTTATTTTCAAGAACTCCTGCTCGTACTATTCATTCCACTCGAGTCCTTTCCCCTTTTTAATTACTTTGAAAAAGGGGGCACATCTATCTATGGCCTATAAAATAAATCTGCCCAAGGAAGTTAAGCATCTTGTTAAGCGTTGCACTTCTTTTAGCGTTTTTGGCGAAGTTATTTTTTGGAGGGCCTGAATTTTCTCAGGGTTCACTTCGATTCCCCTCTAGTGAAGAACCTTCCTGAGGCCCCAAATATGCACTTCTTCGAATTTAACCTCATCTGGTATCTCCTCAAGACATCGAATGTTTCCCATAGGTCCGAGTCATGCCCATCTGCCGAGACGCTTTTGGTCAACATGTCGTCTATGTAAAATTCCATGTTTCTTCCTATTTGACGTGCAAAGATCCTATTGACCAATCTTTGGTATGTTGCCCCAGCATTTTTTAGCCCAAAAGGCATTACTGTATAACAGTATAGACCTTGATCGGTTGTGAACGCTGTTTTTTCTTCGTCAGCTTTATTCATTCAGATTTGATTGTATCCCTAGTAAGCGTCCATGAAACTAAGTAGTTCGTGGCCCGATGTAGCATCAACCAATTGGTATATTCTCAGAAGTGGAAAACTGTCATTTGGGCATGCCTTGTTCAGATTCGTGAAGTCCACGAACATTTTCCACTGACCATTTTTGTTCTAGACCAGGACCACATTTGCTACCCATTGAGGGTAACTGATTTCCCTAATCGATCATACAATGAGTAACTTCTCTACTTCCTGCTTAATTGCCCGACTTCTCTCGAGGTTAAATGACCTTCTCTTTTGTATTATTGGTTTCGCGTTTGAATCCACCGCCAGATGATGTGATATTATTCGGGCATCTATCCCTACCATGTCTTCATGACTCCAAGCGAACACATCTTTGTATTCTCTAAGTAAATTAATAAGGTCCTGCTTAACCTTTTCTTCTAAATTGGCCACAATTTTGATCTTCTTATCTGGTTCATCTTCCTTTAAGATTACTTATTCTATTGCTTCACTTTTAGATTCCTCAGGTTCTTCCCTTGGATCGAACTCAAACAACAGTGATTCCTGCTCGATCTGATCTAGTCGTGTTATGGTGAACACTTGCTCGCTATTGTCGCTGTCTTTGTAAACTGAGAGATTAACTCTTTTGGCCATCTCTTGGGACTCTTTGACTACTCCTACCCCCCCCAATTCAGTTGGGAATTTGATCATTAGAGCGCAGGTTGCTGTTACTGCCTTGGTTTTATTCAGGAATAGTCGACCCAATAGCGCATTATAAAGTCAATTGCCCAGGTCTACCACTACAAAGTTGAGTAATACTGTTTTTTGATAAGGTGCTACTCCGATTTTTACGAGCAGCTTTGCTATCCCGAGAGACCTGACATCGACTCCCCCGAATCCTCTGAGTGGGGTATGGAAAGGTTACAAATCCTTTCGATCCAACCTAAGTTGATCATAAACAGCCACATTAAGAATGTTTGCCGAATTGCCATTGTCTACTAAAATTCTCCTGACTTCTCTGTTGCCAATTCGGACAGTTATGATGAGGGCGTCATTTGGTCGGACGTAGACCCCATATGAATCAGCCTCTATGAAAATTATCGGGTCCCATCCTTTCTTTATTCTTTTCGGATCTGGTTCGACGGAGTTGACATCAAAATTTTGCCTTGCCTCTACCGTTCTCGAATCTCCTGATTCCACTCCCGGTTACTTCTCTCAGTTGATGGTCCTCCGAAGATAGTCTGTATTACTTCATTCTCCTCGGAACTGGCCCTTTTGTTTCGACCAGAATTATGATCTGCCTTGGTCTCTTTCTTTATTTCTGACTTCTCATCTTTCTTCAGAATTATATCTTGCAGGTGTCCTTCTCAAATGAGGATCTCTATATAGTCTCTAAGTTGGTAACATTTGGAGGTCGCATGACCGGTTTTCTTATGGAATATGTAGTATTTTATCGTGTCTCACCGAGCAAATTGAGATTGTCGACGTGGCTCATTCACCAGATTCTTTTCTTCTAGTGTTGCTAGGATTTCTTCATATTTTTTTCGAAAAGGGGTGTAGTTCATGTATTTCATCGGAACTTTTTCATGGTCTGGTCAGCATTACGTCAATTTCCCCCGTCCTTACTTCTTTCTTTGCTATTTCTTTTTGTTTTCCTTTATGGTTCTGTACCTTTGACTCAACATCTTTTTGTTCGGGTCTCCCTCCATGCATGTAACAACCTCCTGTTTCTAATTCCTCTTCCTCGGCTCATGCATATCCTCCAGCCATATCCATCATATCTACACATCTGGTTAGACAAACCTTTCTTAGGTCAAAAGACAGCCGTTCATTCTGCAGGTTGTTTAAGAATGCAGCGATTATTGCTTCGTCATTCACATTGCCAATTTCTGAGATTGTTTGGCCAAACCTTCCTAGATGCTTCTTCAATGACTCATCTTTCCCTTATTTCAGTTGAGAAAGGTAAGCCACCGATTTTTTTCTATGCACATTGCCCAGAAATTATCTTGAGAAACTTCCACTCAACTCACCGAAACTCCTAATACTTACGGGGGGCAATATCCCGAACCATCTTGAACCCGTATCTCCTAGAGTTTATGGGAAATTAAGGCACAACAACAGATCGCTATGTGCATATTGAGCCATGCCGCTTTTATATTGCCTAACATGTTCTTTAGGATCTCTATTCTTCTTGAACTGTTTCACGTGTGGCATCCTGAACCTTTCTGGGAAGGGGGTTCGTAGGATTCCCTGGTAAAAGAATTGTCCGAATCATCATCAGACAATTCATTATATCCATATCGCCTAATCAACGTGTCAATTTGACGCCTATTGTTTTCGACTTCTCGGGTCAGGCTCTGACTCATGACATCTCTGTCTCCCACCGGTTCTCGGCAGTGGTAAAGTCGTCGGGTAATCGTCATACCCGTTTCCAGCTCATCTTCATCCTGTTCCCTAGTCTCATGAGCTAATCCTTACAGGCGTATGGTTCTGTGATGACGTTTGCGATGGTACCGATCGTTACCCTCTGATGAAGATAATCGATCCCTACGACGACCATATTTTCGGTGTCTATCATGGTCTGCCTGACCGTGACTCCACCTTTAGCGTGGTCGTTCTTCTTCAAGGCGTTTCACGATCCTTGTCCTGGTTACGTGTTATATCCCCAGATTGATTGATTTGATCTGAGTTCATAACAGTTCAACTATAACCGAACATAGCCTTGTAGGTAGAGGGTTTGGCGGATACGCCTCTCCCGCAGTAAATAGATCTACTCCTTCTCTTGCCACGCCCATCAGTAGCTATTGCAGTGCCTCAAGGAAACGATGTGCTATGTCCTCACTGGTTGAAGGGATTTGTTGGATACCAGCCATGGGTGTTGATTGGTTCTCGGCGGTTGTGGTGGGATCTCGTGTACCCCTGCCTATATGAGCATTATCTGGAGATTTCCAAATATCCCCAGAACTATTTCTGCTTTCGCTGCCAGCCATAGCTTAATCAGATCGGAGGTTCAACCCCTTTATTCTAGCGCCATTTGTTGACGTCAATTTCTCGATGGATGAGAAAGTCAACTATGTTGGATTTGATTATGACCTGTCAAAGAGAAAGAGAAAGAGAATGCAATTTGAAGTTAATAAGACACGAGTTTACGTGGTAAAACTCCGGTGATCGAAGAAACTTCCACGGGGGGTTGAATACACAACCGAGCCAAATCCACTATCGAAATAAAGAATTACACCACTCGATCTCTTTTGTCTCTCTCTTCTAGTGATTTTTCTGTATTTTTTGTTATATATCCCTATTTTACAATGAGATTATGGGTCTATTTATATGTGCATAGAATCCCAATCCTTGTTATACAAGTAAAAGAAATTGTATTTTAATTAAGACCGGTTGCTTGTTGGAGTCGTCTTTATCTTCTTTCTTTTTTCGGAGATCGCGTGGAGATCGAATGGGACTCTAGTGGTATAGTCCGTTTAGGACTTATTTCCTTATCGATGTCTGGTTTTCTTGAGGAAGTAGAGTTGTTGCTTGATTTGGAATCTATTTCCTGTTCGGCATTTTATTCTTCTAGAAACCCCTTTTGATAGAGATGTCTTGCATATTTGAGCATGACTCTTGGTTCACCCACGTGTGAATTGTGTACTGGATTTCTTTATTCGGGTTTCCCGTATCTTCCCGAGTAGAACATAATGTGCCAAGTACCCGATCCCGAGTAGGACATAACGTGCCGAATACCCCTGTTCAGACTTACTCGGGTTCTTATTCCTTTATTATGTCTTGAAGGGTTTTTCTAGATGTCTACTCAGATGCCCATCTAGCAATTTTAAGGGGCTATCCAACTTGTCAACGATATGTACATTCAACAAAATATACATATAACATCAACTGCATCATACATGTCAATTTCATCTTCATATTCTTAATCGCAATAAACAAACAAACACCTTTCAAAATAAATAAATAAATAAACAAACAATCAAGTTCAATCAAACAAACCAGGAAGAAATCCCATTTTCTGTATGTGTGGTCCAACTTTTGGAGCTGAGTGCCCTTCGGAGAGTACTCATATCATATTAAAGACGAGGACTTGTGGTGAACAAGAGTTGAGACAGGATGCACTAACGTCGTGGTCGAACACTTGTCAGTGGCTTATACGCCAACTCCTGAACAAAAGGAACTGCCGCCATCGCTTTGTTTCCATTGATATTTAGCTCCCAGCTTATAAATTACTTGTCTCTCTCTGATTTCTATTAACTTCAATCTCTTGTGCTCAATTCAGAGCAAAAACAAGAAGATAACAGTCTAGATGAACAATGAACTATATATGATAAACTTATTCATATAGAAAAAAAATACCAACAAATTCATATGTTTAACTCTTGTACAAGTTGCAACTTTAACTTATGTTGTAGAGAAAAAACTTCGTAGGAATTGGTGCACATGCATGTGCCCATTCACTTTACAGTATGAAAACTTTGAAATGCATTTTGTAATTATCTTTATTATTACCATGCCATCTTGAGGTTTCTTCTTCAGAAACCTCAAGATGACATATATATGGATTTTTCACATTTGTAGATAGCAGTACTCAGTTGCTTTTGTCACTCCCATTTTGAATCCTCATGACATCAACATATGATTTTCCACGCAGTTCGCGTGAAAAAAATCCCTTGAAGTAGTCTGCGACGCCTATTCTCCTAAACAATTGCGGAGTCTCTGGTGTAATAAGGCTTGGCGCCGGACCCATATCTCCTTCTAGTTTCGGATTGTAAAATGTAGCGATAGAGAGCCTTTCTTTTGAGGAGTTTACAGTTGCACGATGCTCTATACTACGGTATATTCCATTGGTTATAATCTGCAAAATCACCATAGATAAAAATATGTGTGCCACGATCAGTGAAGGTGATAGACAGTGGCAAGAAGTAGGGTAAAGTTTAGAAGCAGAAGAAACTTTCTTTCCAATTCTTGTGTACGTTTTCAAATATTTAAATGAAGGCTCTAAGGATTTTACATGATTTTTTTTTTTGAACAACAATCATTTATTAAGGGACGAAAAAGGGCCAAGAGACTGACAGAAAACAGAGCACAACCAAGACAAAGAGCAGCCAGAGAAAACAAACAACAGGCAAAAAGGCCCAAAAAAGTAGAGCAAAGAGGCAACACAGCCAAACACCTAACCCAAGAACAGGGGGCATGCCCACCGCACCAGATAGAAAACCACAAAGGCAAAGCAGAAACAAAGGCTGGATGAAGGCAAAACAGAGGATCACACAGAAGCACAAACACTCCACTGAAGGATAACCCCATGCTTGCTAGACCCATCCATCTAGCAAGCATGGGGTTATCCTTCAATGGAGTGTTTGTGCTTCTGCGTGATCCTCTGTTTTCCCTTCATACGGGCTTTGTTTCTGCTTTGGCTTTGTTTTAGGGACCAGTCATGCATTCAACTATTACCTCCAAAATGTCACCAATGTTGATGATAAAAGCATCTGGGAGGGGTTTAACAGGAACCCACATGCCATCTTTTCTTATTTGAAGCCCTTCCATTTCATTGAGTTGAAGGAGGATGGTAAGGCCAACGGAATCCGAGTGAGGATTGAGGCCGATAACAAGCTCTGGTTGCGGACATGGAGGATAGTAGTTCATCCTCATTGATTGCATCCCTTCTTCAAACAAATCTTTCATGTCATTAGATTCCATTCTTAGAGCTTTCGCCATCAGGTTCAGGATTTTCATCGCCAGATTTCTTAGTTCCGTTGAGTATGCTTCCAATGTATCTCTACAAGAATTAAGAGTCATTTATTTGTTGGGTGACAAATTATTGAACTGAACAATCTTTTGGTTGCTTAATAATTTACTTAAAAACTGAGTGTTTATATACCATTATTAGGCTCTTTTCAATCGTCTTAAGCTTTTAAAAACTGTTAAGTGTGCTTAAAACACAAGTCTTACCTGTGATGATTACTGTCGGAAACTTCTTACAAATATCCACATTTGGTCATTGTCTTTGGTTTAATTATTTTGTAACTTCGGCACCCACCTCAACAAACCACTTCGATTTTTTTATTTATTTCGAGAGGGTTACTTCAGAGTTGATAGAGAAGAATTTCAATGGAGTGGCATCTCTCAAAAACATCATGATATTGAAAAGATCGATGGATCCACCACTATTTGGATGGCTAAAAATAGGTATATATAAAAAAAAAACAACAGGGGGTAAAAATTGAAATAGTGAACCTGAGTGGGAGAGGGAGCTTGGGGAATAAGTGGGGTTTCCTGAAATGAATGGGGAGTGTGATGAGATAGAACATGTCAGCCCAATCAAGCTTCTGCTCCTCAGACACCACAAAGGCCTGCCCATGTCCCTCTAGGTCTCCTGCTTGTTGACAATACTTGTTCTTCTCCTCCATTGGCAGCTTGAAAAACTCTTGAATCTCTACCTTCACTTTCTCCACCAACTGTGTGCTCACCCCATGATTTATCAACTGCATGCCAAACACTAAATCAATTCAATGCCATCTTTCCTTAAAACAAAACTGTACAAACACACACATATATATATATATAAAATACACATGCTACTCATCAAGAGGTATACACACACACCTGGAAGAAACCCCAATCTTGGCATGCATAGTGAAACTTTTCCAACTCTGATTTCATGGAGTCTCCAGAGAGCAACCTGAACAAGTCGATGACCGGCACTTTTGGTGAAGAAGTGGTGCTGGATATGAAGGGAGGGTCTTGATCGGGACGCACATATCGCGTCGGGACAGCAGTAAGTGGCCCCTTTGCTAGCTCCTGAACATAAGGCACCGGAAGAGAGCTTCCCATATTTGTTAGTTTTGACTCCATGGATATTCTACAAATAGATTTCTAGCTAGCACTCTCTGGAATTTAATTGTTGTACTTTTGTGAAGCTCCTCCAGTTTATAAACCAGGAGAAAAAGCTACCGTGCATCGGACGCATAGTCCATTTTTTATTTTGTTTCTTTGGTAAATTTTATCACATAAATAATGAAGAATATATTATGATGCCACAACATTTAATTTATTACACCAAACGGCTGAATTTCATCTTTTCTAAACTATTAAAATATTTTAGAATTAGGTCAAAAGTATGAGTCATAACTCACCCATAATTCATGATTTAGCTATTAAAATATTTTTTTTTACATAACTTGTCGTGTTAATGTTTTGTAGCCGAAAGTCCTATCATTTTGACTTTTCGAATTGGTCCGTAAAGCTTAAAACTTGTCTTTTAATATTCTTTAGTAATACTTTATAAATTAGTATATAGGCACATATTTTTTATGTTCATATTACATTTCTCAGTCGATCGGTATAGTTACAAAAAATGAATTTCAATAGGATTTTCATTATTAATTCCGGGTGACTAAGTATGTAATGTGTCACAGAATAATTCAGACTTGAAAAGTCATTTTTTCTGTACTCCATTAAAGCGATTCAAGAAACTGAGCAAAAGCAATATGAAGCAAAGATGTGTGATGTGAACTACAATGTATTCGACCAAAGTACTGGCAGAAGAAAAGGAGATATATACGTACAGCTATAACTACGCCATCAATGCCTTCATAAAAACTTCTTTTATAGAAGATATTGAAAGTTGAGAGCGTTTCCAATAGCGTTAATTCCAATTTTCAAGATAAAAAAATGGTGTTAATGAACAGTATTATATTTTTTACAATTCCTAATTTAACTCTAATGTACATAATTATAGGAATATTTATTTCAAAAATTATACCGTTGGAAAAATCCCGTCGCAATCTTTCAAATGACATTGACATTAATATATGTATTAAAAAAAATTAATTTACTTATTAATTATAAATTTAATTAAAATACTATTTAATAAAAAAATATTCTTTAAAAATGTTCTTTTAATGTATAATTTGATGTTATAGGTGGGAGTGAAAAAAATATAAAGATTCTCTTTTAATACCAAATTAGTGTAAAATTTGATGATAGGGTTGGAACTTGTTACAATATATCTTCTTAAGACGTAATGTGTGCCTTTTTATATAGGTTATTGCTTTAATAAAAAGCTATCTAACCTCTAACAACTTTTCTGATAATCAGAGCTGAGAATAAATCGGGTGATGGCAACTCATCACCATCTATACCTAACTAACCAACCAAGTTGACTGCATCGATTTTTATGAATTTTGATTTTTTTTTGTAGATGATAAGTTTAATAAAACCTTTTTTCTTTGAACTACAATCATATAAAAGGCTAAAGCCAAAGAAAAGCCTATACAGGCACAACAGACAGGTAAAAGACCCCCCACATGGCCACATGCACATAAGGCCACCTGAGACAAAGCAACAAACAACCAGAGCAACAAAGCAGAGCACAAAACAAAAACAACCGTAAAAACAGGGACCAAACCCAAACAATCAAGCAATACACGACCAACAGCAAAACAAAAACATAGCCAAAAAGCAGAAGAAAGCACACGAAGACATCAACTATCACTCCATACGAAAATCTCTTTCTTAAGACTCGACGCCATCTTAGCTAAATTATCCGCACACAAATTAAAAGCTCTTGAATCGAAAGTGATCACAATATCATCGATCATTTCTAAATTACTACGAATTTCATAGATAGAGTTGACATGTTTCAGATTGCCAAAACCTTTGTTATTGATCCACGAAACTGCAACTTTCAAATCATTCACTATCGAAATATGACGACCATGAATAGAGGGTCTAGAAACCACAATGTTGACAACCCTCTGAATAGTTATCAACGCAGTTGTATTCGAGTCTTGAATTCCTATAAAAGAGGAAACCAAACATAAAACCTGTCCATCCGAGTCTCTTAGGACGCCACCGATTCCTGCCGATCCGGGCTTGCCCCTAGCCGATCCATCAATGTTAAACTTCAGACAATTTGCAATCGGGAGAACCCAATTTTGAATCGGGGGAACCCAATTTTGAATCGGGGGAACCCAATTTTGAATCCTTGTATTCTTCAAGGGCTTGTTCTCCACACATAACTCTTTGATATTTAGAAGTAATGAGTTGATAGAATCTTTTAAACCTTTGCCTTAGTTCTTAAACCACCACACCACTCTAAATTTCACCAAATCAATGGCTTGATCCATACTGTCTCATATTCCTTCAAAAATCGATTTGTTCCTCACCTCCCAAGTTGTCCACATGATGTCAAACAATAACGATCCCTAGGCGCACTTGTGCTTCAACTCAGAACATAAACCATTTCACTCATCCACTAATTGTTTGATTGAGACAAAAATGAACATCTCACCACCCAATACAAATAGACCATAACAGTTTGGCCCATGGGCAATGTAAAAACAAATGGTCTATAGATTCCATTCCTGACTTGCATAAAAAACACACATCATCCATGCCATAATCCATTCCAAACCGACCTAGCACCTCCTTAACCAAAACTCTGCCTCTATAGAGTTTCCAAAGAAAGAATTCAATCTTTGAGGGGCAAATCCCTTACCATATTATGCTGAAATTCAACATATTAGCATCAGAAACGTCTTTTAAGCCTTTACGAATAGAGATAACAGAAAATTCCCCTTTTGGACAAAATGACCACACCACAATGTATGAGAAACCTTTTCGAATGTGAATGCTACCTAAGAAATCTTTGACCTTCTTCCATTGGTCTTGTTCCCAATAGAAAAGCAGTCTTCGCATATGTATCTCCCACACCCACTTCGGACCAGACCAGTAGCCAAAATCTTTGAAAACACCTCTCTTTTTTACAGCCAATGCAAAGATTCTAGTAAAATCAACCTTGAGAGGGACTGAATCCCAGTCGTTGTCATTTCAAAAGTCTGCTCTGTCACCACAACCAACAACAACCTTCAAGCCATCTTCCAACAAGATGAGGGAACGAGATCCCTCCTTTAAAAGATTAGCAACGACTTTAACAAAATGAGACTTCACACGGTTACCTTGCCAATCACATTTCAAGCCCTCATTATACACTCCATACTTCATACAAATAACTTGCTTCCAAAGAGTTGTGGTCTCTCTACCGAATCTCCACACCCATTTAGCTAATTAAACTTTATTATTATCAAGAACTCTGCCAATGCCCAGCCCTCCTTTCTGTTTTCTGCTACACACTGAAACCCAATCCACGACATGAAGTTTTCTTTTAGCTACATTATCATCCCACAAGAAAATTCTTTGAAGCTTTTCAATTTTTGGGCAACACCAACAGGAATCTTGAAAACCAAGAGGTAATAAGTAGGTACGCTAGACAAGACTGATTTGATTAAAACAAGTCCACCTCCTTTAGAATGAAATTTCAATTTCCACGGAGCTAGCCGATTCTCAATTCTTGTTACCAATGGATCCCAAATTTTTTTTGAACAAGGATTTACTCCCAACGGTAATCCTAGATAAGAAATCAGAAAAGAAGCTTTCTTACATTTGAAAACCTCCACCTAAGAAGTTGCCTCCCCATCTCTTCGAATCCCTACTCTAGCAATGCAAGACTTGTGAAAATTAATTCGAAGCCTCGAAACTATCTCACAACACCATAAAATATGTTTAACATTGAGAAGATATTCCACCTTTGAGGAAAAGAATTGTATCATCTGCAAATTGGAGGTGGGAAATGTGGAGATTGGAGTCTCGGAAAGATTCGTCTCTAACCAAGTCCATAACCTTTTTAATCCTATTTGCCAACACTTTGGCTAGCACTTTGTACATCTAACCGATCAAACTTATTGGTCTATAGTATCTCATGGTCTCAGGCTTGCCGATTTTCTTCAATTACACAAACACAGTTAAATTTCCTTAAGCTAACCTAGAGGAGGAGGAGGAGGAGGAGGAGGAGGAGGAGGGGGGGGGGGGGGGGGGGGGGTGAATAGGTTTTTAGGCTTTTTTCAATCCCTTGAAAATTAACTTTCTTTTGTCTCTCTAGCTTGCTTGGATAACAATACTTAAAATAATAAAGTATATTGGAGTAATCAATATGTGTTATCAAGATAAGTATTGTCAAACAAGCTTACAAGTTGCAAGTGAGAGATTAACAAATAAAACTAACAAACATACAATAATTGTATCTTCATTAATATTCAATATGTACCGGTATTCTTCCAAAAGTTATTATATACAAATATGTTTAATATACAAGTGCAAAGATATTTACAATTTTAATCATTTGAAGTGCTTGTGAATCACATATTACAAACTTCTTGTCTTTTCAAGATATCTAACAATGAAACTTGTAAGACAAGATACAAACCTACACATACAAATATATGAGAGAGTTAGGAAGAATTGACACATCATGTTTTTACGTAGTAAAAACTCCGCAGAGGAAACATCCACTGGTTGAATACAACCATCAGGTACTTTTATTAGAAAGTAGATACTTCAAAAGTGTTGGAACCCCGTTCACTGGTTACACAGCGGAACTAGGTTTTTTTATACAGATCATAATCTGTATCTGGGACCAGTGAACTTGGGATCGTAATTATTTTTCGAAACTAATACATACAATATGTAAACACAGGGAATTGTAATCAATATAATCAGAAGAAGAAAATCTTACCAACGTTTGGAGGCTTCTTCACTTTATGATATGATCATATCTGAACCAATCATACTAACGTTTGAAGACTCCTTCACTTTATGATGTGCTCCTGTCTAAACCACTCGATCTTCCTCGCTATCTCCCGGGACTGGTAACTGCGTATGGACACGTCACGGTCTCAGAAACTTGAATGGAGAATGTAGAGAGAAACCATAAAGAAACTATTTCTTCAATATCAGTACACAACCCTTACACGTTTTCACTGATATCTCCTTTTTAATATCAAGCAACACTTGCATTGATATCTCATTTAATATCAATATCAATTCACGCATGTAATGAATGCAATTTGCATCTTATGCAAAACCATTGACCAATGCGTTTTTATCAGGTAAGGTGATCTCACGCAAGTCAAATACCAATTTCATCTCATGCAAATTGAATCTCACGCCTTGTGTTTCATGTGTTTTTTTTAATATTAAGTCACATGCACATGTATTTGCATAATATATTAATTCTGATACTTGTGCATTAATATATAAATATATATTTATTTATATTTTGATAAAATTCATCCATTTAAATCTTTTAAGATATCTCATATCTCTAAAGATATTAGTCAATTTGTTTTGAATTCAAACTCTTTAAATTCAAGAATTAAATATCTAATTTAATAAAAATAAAATAATCAAATTATCTTATCTTTAAAAAATTAAATATCAATCAACACCCTCCAACTAATGATTATTTATACAATTAAATAATCTAATTATTTAATTAACATAATCATTATCATTCATTAATTAAATAATCTCATTATTCAATTAATTTCTGAATAAATACGTGTCACTTTCGTAACACAATTAATTGGACAATCCAATCAATTTACCGTGACCCTTGTTACCTAAATTGATCGGGCTAGCAAAGGGACCTAATGGACCCACAGTATTTTGAGGTCCAATAATCATTAGAATAATTAATTAAACTCTTTAATTAATATTCCTTGATTATTAACTCCGGTGTTATTCCACTAAAAACCCGAATCTGCACTTTCTCAACTGTAGACGCTTTTACATAGACCGATACAACTCGGTGTCCATCGATATAGAAATTACATATGGTGTGATCCTCCACAGTAGTTCATAATTAGAGTTGGGTCATAATATCCGTTATACCCCCTTAATTACATATATCCTTTAAGTACCGTTGATTTTATAATGAACAATAAATCCTATTTCTTCACGGAATTAGGATAACACTCATAATGTCCAAACCCCGAATCAACCCTTAATGGAACTACCATCTACTTCTCACAAGAAGGAGTGGATTCCACTATTGTGTACAAACCTTTCCAGTCATAAGTCAAACCACAATCCCAACATACGGAGTATATTGATCAGAAAATGCATTTGACCTCACCTATGGTATATCAAAGATCACGATTTAACCTGAAGGAGTCATAAGACACTCAAGATTAAGATCACCCATATATAGCCATCATTAGTTGATATATATGAATCTCATCGGTAAACGGATCTTGGTGAGAGATTCATATAGATCATGACCCAGTCTTATACTTAACACAACCAGATCAGATCAAGCAAGAAAAAGCATTGTTGTTCGAGTTCGATCCAATGGAAGAACCAGAGACATCAAATAGTGAACCAATAAAGGAGGCGGTCTTAAAGGAAGATGAACCGGATAAGAAGGTCAAAATTGGGGCAAACTTAGAAGAAAAGGTCAAGTTAGATCTTATTGATTTACTTAGAGAATACAAAGATGTGTTCGCATGGAGTCATGAAGACATGGTGGGGATAGATGCACGAGTAATATCACATCATTTAGCGGTGGATCCAAATGTGAAACATGTGATACAGAAAAGAAGATCTTTCAACCTCGAGAGAAGTCGGGCAATTAAGCTGGAGGTGGAGAAGTTACTAGTTGTGGGGTCGATCAGAGAAATCAATTACCCTCAATGGGTAGC
Organism: Dipteronia dyeriana; assembly: GCA_032871835.1. Lineage (NCBI taxonomy): Eukaryota > Viridiplantae > Streptophyta > Magnoliopsida > Sapindales > Sapindaceae > Dipteronia > Dipteronia dyeriana. The sequence goes on along the minus strand of CM065301.1, from coordinate 75,553,217 downwards.
AAATGTGGTTCTGGTCCAAAAGAAGAATTGCCAATGGAGAATGTGCGTAGACTTCACGGATCTGAACAAAGTCTACCCAAAAGACAGTTTTCCACTTCCGAGAATAGACCAATTGGGAGATGCTACATCAGGTCATGAATTACTCAGTTTTATGGATGCTTATTCAGGATTCAATCAGATCCGGTTGAATAAAGTTGATAAAGAAAAAACAACATTCACGACCAATCAGAGCTTGTACTGTTATACAGTAATGCCCTTTGGGCAAAAAAATATTGGAACAACATATCAAAGATTGGTCAGTAGGATCTTCGCATATCAAATAGGAAGAAACATGGAAGTTTACGTAGACGACCAGTTAACCAAAAGTATCACGGCAGACAAGCACGTTTCGGACCTGTGCGAAACATTCGATGTCCTAAGAAGGTATCATATGAAGTTAAATCCGAACAAGTGCCTATTTGGGGTTTCTTCAGGAAGGTTTCTTGAGTTCCAAGTTCACCAGAGGGGGATCAAAGTGAATCCCGAGAAGATCAAAGCCCTTCAAAAAATGACTTCACCAAGGACGCTAAAAGAGGTACAACGCCTGACAGGATGCTTAGCTTCCCTGAACAGATTTATCTCGAAGGCCACAGATAGATGTGATCCCTTTTTCAAAGTGATCAAAAAAGGGAAAGACTTGAATGGAATGAAGAGTGTGAACAAGCATTAATGAGGATCAAAGAATACTTAGGTCAGGCTCTCATCCTTTCAAAACCTAAAATGGGAGAAATACTCCATCTGTACTTATCCCTTACAGAGTTAACAGTAAGCTCGGTTCTAGTCAGGACAGAAGACAAGATAAAGAGGCCAGTATACTATACCAGTAAGGCTCTTCTTCCAGCTGAAACCAGGTATTCATGGACAGAAAAAATGGCTCTAGCATTGGTTTCGGCTACAAGGAAGCTGAGGCTGTACTTTCAGGTACATACAATCCAGGTTTTCACCGACTGTCCGCTTAAGCAAATTCTACAAAAGCCAGAAATTTTAGGGTGATTAACTAAATGGGAGATTGAGTTAAGTGAATTCGATATTCAATACATGCCTAGGACATCGATCAATGGCCAAGTAGTGGCAGACTTTGTAGTAGAATTCACAGAGCCAAATCTCGAAGCAAAAAGAATGTTGGTTAAGAGTTTCTTACGGAGATTATATGTCGATGGTTCCTCGAATACTCATGGCAGCAGGGCGGGGATCGTGGTATGTACCCTAGAAGAAGATGATGTTGAATGTGCCATGAGATTCGATTTCAAAGCAACAAATAACCAAGCCGAATATGAGGCATTGCTAGCAGGGCTTAGAGTTTGCATAGCTCTCGGGGAAAATGAGGTTGAGATATTCAGTGACTCACATGTAGTCGTCAACCAAGTCTTAGACGAGTATCAGGCTAGAGATGAATGTATGATGGCTTATTCGGGCATAACAAAACAACTCCTCCAAAATATCAAGGAATACTGGATTGTCTAGATCCTTAGAGAAGAAAATGAAAAGGCAGACGCTTTGTCCAAACTAGTATCATCAACAACCACAATTAGGCCAAAAAGCATTTTGGTTGCACATCTTATCAGACCAAGTATAATTGAGCCAAAAAACTTTGAAGTCTCAGAAATTTGAACATCGCTAGATGGTTGGATGATTCAGCTAAAAAGGTATCTGAAAGAAGATGTACTCCCGGAAGATCCCTTAGAAGCAAAATGCATCCGGTACTGGTCAGCAAGATACACACTGATTGGAGGAGAACTGTATAGAAGAGTGTTTTCCTGTACACTCCAAAGATATGTATCAGAGGAAGATGCATACCGGATACTACAAGAAATCCATGGCGGAGCATGCGGGGAACCTTATTGGAGGCAAAAGTCTGGCATACAAGGTACTCAGGTAAGGTTTTTACTGGCCCACTTTGTTCTCGGATGCACAACGATGTTCAAAAAGTTACAATGCTTGCCAAAGTATCGCCAATGATATTTGATAGCTCTTGAACAACTTAGAAGCCTCACATTTTCGTGGCCATTCGTCATGTGGGGCTTGGATTTAATTGGTCCAATGCTAGTAGGGACAGAGGGTGGAGCGAAGCATGCAATCGTGGTTGTTGATTATTTTACTAAATGAGTGGAATCTGGAGCACTAGTTAATATTACAAAAGCAAACACCACAAACTTTGTAAAGAAAAACATACTCTACAGGTTTGGGATCCCAAGCACAATTATCACTGACAATGGCACCCAATTCGACAATCAAAAATTCAGACAGCTGTGCAACTAGTACCAAATTGTAAATTATTATGCCACATCTGCCCACCCTTAAAAGAATGGACAAGCTGAAGCAGTAAACAAAACCATCAAGCATGCGCATATATCAAAGCTAGATGCCAAAAAGAGAAGTTGGGTCGAAAAGCTTCCTGAAGTATTATGGGCTTATCGGACGACAGTGAGGACTTCTACTGGAGAAACACCGTTTTCTTTGGCATTCGAAACAGAGGTTGTCATCCCGGTAGAAACATCGTATATGTCACCTAGAGTCAGGCTGTATGATGAATATCAAAATGTTGACATGCTGTTACATAGCTTAGATGAGTTACAACAAAAAAGGGAGAAATCCTGAGTACGAAATGCGGCATATCAGTAAAGAGTGGCCAGACACTATAACTCTCATGTTCGGATTAGGAAATTCCAGTTAGGAGACATAGTGCTCAGAAAAGTATCGTTGAACACAAAGATCAAATTTACGACCTCGTTAGCTGACAAATTGGAATGCCCATACAAAATTGAAGGAATAGTTGGTCATAGAGCATATGATCATATGGAGGGGTTTTACCCCGACCATGCAACACCTAATACTTAAAGATTTTTTATCCTTGAAATTTGTTTTCATTTTTCTAGTCATGATATTTTTTATTTTTAGCAATTCTTTAAGATTTTCATATTGTTAGTTTTGTAGTTATGAATAAAAGCCCGACACGGGATTCTAGAGATCTAAGAATATGATAATAAGAACATATGAAATAGACGAGCATGATAATAAGAACATGCGGAAAAGATGAACATATCATAATAAGAACATATTAAATTGACTGCATGATAAAAAGATAAAATGCTCGGGACCATTATTTTGGTAAAATTTCTGAATGGGCGGAAAAGCTCAAAGAAGCATGCCAGCCGAGCAAGGTCAGTCGACCTTAGCCAAAAGGCAAACCCGATGCACCAGATTCTAGAAAATGGCTTAGGGCACCATTGGGAAAATCCCGGTGAGTTATGCAGCTGTGTTAAGCAATACAGAGCTTAACGATTCGGTAAAACTAGGAGACGTCCTCATTGACTTGCGTAAGGACTCAAACGTATGATCGTGGTAAGCCTCGATTTAACGTTTGGGTAGCAACCGAGTATGAAACAAGTACAAATCTACTTGTCTGTTTTGAGATGACTCGGTTAATAATATTAGCCAGTTTAATAAGATACTTGGCACTTAAAAATCGTTAGCCAGTTTAATAAGATACTTGGCACTTAAAATTGTGCTTGTCAGTTCATAAGATACTCGGCGAAGTTACTCGGGCAACAGAGTTAGCCAGTTATATAAGATAATTGACATTTAAAAAAAAAGTTATTTGGGTATTGACAATAGCCAATTTAGTAAGATACTTGGCACATGAAATCACGTTAGCTAGTTTAATAAGATACTCGGCATTTTAAAAGTCGCTCAGACAACGATATTAGCCAGTTAAGATGGAATATTAAAAACATTCGCGACAAGCAGCTACGTAACAATGGAATTTAATTAATCATGCAAATTTTTACAAAATTGCCTAAGATGAGGCAGAGGATTTGGAGCTCTTGCCAATGCTCGGATCGGGTATCATCTCATATTCATGGAGAAGACTTTTATTAGAAGGCCAGACGATTCAGTCGACCAAGTCATCCATCCATTCACTGTAATCCATTCCAGGGACCGGTCCACGTCAAACTTTGACCCATCCACATCAGTCTCCTAACTAGCATAAAAGGTCGAGAGAGAATGCTCCGATGAGACCCCCAGATGTATAGGATGAGGCTCTTTACCTTGGCTACGACAGTAAGCTCTGAAGTTCCTCGGTTTTTGATTGGCTTATTTCATTGACAACCATATTTTGGGAACAATACGTAAGAGTAGTTTAGGTCTTCATTGCTCAAGTCGCTTCTCAAACATCAAAGGTAAAATCACTTGCTTAACTTCATTGAAGAGATTTAGTGCACACACTCACACTCATGCATTCTATTGTAATTATCTTGCTTGCATGCTTATTTATCTTTTTGTGTGCCTTGTGTGTCCTATTTTTATTTGAGTGTGAATGTATGTTTGTGCCTTAGAAAGAGGATTTTTTCCTCTTTACTGCGGTCTAGACCGATCTACGTGCAGTGCCCCCACCGTGGCCAGCACAACGGTGTTTGACAGAGGATGCACGCTGTGTCTACCGTGGTCTGTGCATGTTGCCTACACCGCATCCTCCCAAGCGGAGTTTCACAGAGAATGTATGCTGTCTAGACCGCTGTCTGTGCACGCTGCATGCACAGCGGCCTTCAGAGCAGCGTTGTCCAAATGATGCACCGTTATTTATGTCGCGGTCTGGACACTTGCCTGGACCGCTGTACAGCCAGCGGTCCTGATGCGTTTTTGTCGAAAACGATTTAGTTTCAATTGGGCTTCATATATATCCACCATCTTCTTCCCAATTCATTTTTTAGAGCTTCCAAACCTATTTTTAAGTGAGAGATTTTGTTCATTAGAGAGAGAAGCTCCAAGAAGGCCTTTTTACTCAACCATCCTTAAAATCCAAAACATCAAGCATCTTTCAAGCATGGATTTCTTATGTGTTCATGACTAGGTATTCTCTACATGTTCTAAACTTTATGTTTTCATTTCTAAGACATGTATACCTAGGGTTTTAGTCTTTATTGCATATTAATTGCTTGCTTGGTTATTTAATTGCTTTTATGACATGCTTGTGTGTTGATTGTTGGTTGAGATGCATTAATTTGTGATAGCTAGCATTAAGAACGATTTTACCCTCCTACCCAATTCTTCTTGCCTTTGCATTTAGAACATTGATATCTAGGATTTGTTTTTAATTGTCATCATTAATTCTAGATAAGCATGAATGTCTTGAACTCGCATTTTTGCATATTGAATATTCTTACATATTCACTTAGGTTGTCATTATCTCTTCATTGTTGTGTTTGCTTGTGGCTAAGTGGTTAGTGTACAAGGCTAGGGATCCAAAATTACTATTAAGGCCTGCTGGGTAGAGTGAAAGGGTTAGTAACTGGAGGGTTAGACGGGAGATCAACCTAGGTTGTAAACTTTTACTCAATAGTGGATTTTGAGGATCAAGGGTGGAGCTCGAAATAGCCCGTGGTTTTTCCCATTTGGAGGGGTTTCCACGTATATCTTCTGTGTTATTTGTGTTTTATGTTTGTTGGCATTTATTTGAGCATTTAAGTAGAATGGGGTAGAATTGTTAATTTTGATTAATTCACAAAATTGGTAATCTATCGAATTAAAACCTATTCACCCCCCTTCTAGGTAATAGACACACACTTTCTAGGAAATTTTCAATTGGTATCAGAGCCAGTGCCTAGATATACTTAGGTGATCCGTGCATTGTGTGTGTTTTACCGTGTGCCTTTTTGGTTGCTTGCTTTTTAGGGTGTTGCATTTCATTTGCATCTACATATCATTCATTACCCTTAAACACAATGAGTGGAAACGGAAATTGTCATGAGGGAGCCTCAAGCACAAGACCCCCTCTTCTAAATGGGGTAAATTACGCTACTTGGAAGGGCAAGATGGAAGCCTATCTTTGCCAAATAGATGACCGTGCTTGGATGGCTATTGAAGACGGTTATACTCCTCCAACAATGATCACCGACGATGGTGTAGAAGCTCCCAAGCCCAAGTCTAGTTGGAGTACTCAAGAGTTTGAAGCATCCAAGTGGAACAACAAGGCTATGCATGCCATCCTATGTGCCGTGGACGATAATCAATACAAGTTGGTCCAAAACACTAGGATTGCAAATGAGGCTTGGGACATTCTTCAAACAGCACATGAGGGAACCGATGTAGTCAAGGACTCAAAGTTCCAAGTCCTCCAAATGCAATTTGAGATGATTATGATGGAGGAGCATGAATGCTTCAATGAATTCCAAGTGAAATTGATGGATATTGTCAACCAAAGCCATCAACTTGGTGACCCCTATTCTGACAGAAGAGTTAAGCAAAAAATTATGAGGTCACTTCCGTCAAGGTTCGAATCATAGGTGGCGGCACTTGAAGAGAATAGTAAGTACAAGAATATGAAGCCAAGTGAAGTCATTGGAAGACTTCTAGCTTATGAGTCAAGATGGAACACCTCACCCACTCCTCTAAAGAAGCAAAAGAGCATTGCCTTGAAGACCTCTAAGGTTGAAGAAGATGAGGAGGACTCGGATGAAGAAATGGCTCTCATGGTCAAAAGATTCAAGAAATTCATGAGATTTGAGAGGAAAGGTTTTGGGTCCAAGGGATATGAAGTGAAGAAGAAAACTCCTTTCAAAAAGACTGAAAAGTTTCAAGAAGGTGACTCCAAGAAGGGCATTCAATGCTATGAATGCAGTGGTTTTTGGTCACATTGCTCCAGAATGTGCAAATTTGAAGAAAAAAAGAGAGGAAGGCGATGGCGGCCACTTTGAGTGATAGTGAAGACTTAGAAGAGGAAGAAAAATCTTCGGATGATGAAGATAGAGTTGTAAACTTCATTTTCTTCACAACATCTCATAATGGTAAAGAAGTTATGAATGACAAGGAAGAAGTAGATGACTCTAGTGATGAGAGTACATCTTCTAACTCTAGATTTGAGATTGATGAGGAAATGGACTATGTAAACTTCATAAAGTTTTTTGAAAAGTCTAGATTGAAAAAGAAGAAGGAGGTTCAAGAGTCGAAAAAGAAGAATCTAGAGTTGACTCTCAAGATTACTCACTTGAGTGAGAAAGTAAAGAGTGGAAAAGTGTTAGAGGAGAGTTTAAAATTGGAGCTTATGATCACTAAGAAGAGTGAAGAAAACTTGAAGATTGAGCTTAAGGAAGCAAAAGAATTGGTTACCAAGATGACATCTGGAACCGAGAGACTTGACAAGATGCTATTGTATGGGAAAAGTCCTAGTGATAAAACGGGCCTAGGATATGTGGAAGGCAAGGATGCCACGTCCTTGAAGAAGACCGTCTTTGTCAAAAGTCAAGAGGTCAAATAGACTCAAGGTTCACACCAACAAATGAGATCTAATTAAGTTGGAGAATCTTTAAAGCAAGCTCCAATGAAGGCTCAAATAAATTCTCAAGCAAAAGCTCATCAACCAAGAGCTAGAACACATCATACAAGACCTCAACTTCCAAGGAGCCCTCAAATTCAACAAAGAAATTTTCACCCACAACCAAGAAGAGAAACTAATGTGGTTCAACCACAAAGGATGTTTCAAAGAAAAGATCTGGCTCAACACCAAAGGACAACTCAAAGGAAAGGGAAGTCTTCCATGCTCGCACAAGGATATGGTATGAATTCTTATTTTACTCTCATTTGTCATTATTATGGTGTTGAAGGTCACATAAGGCCGAACTATTTTAAATTCATTAAGTTGTGTCGTTTTGAAAGCATGATTGAAAAGAATATGCTTAGAAGAGCCAAAATACATGCACCTAGGAAGTTTAGAGCAAATGAACCCAAGGCTCCTAGAAATGACAATGTTGTTACTAGGTGGATTACGACAAATGAGTATGTTTGCCATGTGGCCCAAGTGGCGTTGAAGGCGAAAGCTTCTAACACTTGGTACCTTGATAGTAGATGTTCTAGGCACATGATAGGAAACAAGAGTTTCAAGGAGGATGGTGGATTTGTCACCTTTGGTGATGGGTCACGTAAGAAAGTTCTAAGAAAAGGAAACATTACCATCCCCGGTTTGCCCTCCTTGCCTAATGCTCTCTATGTAGATGGCTTGCAAGCCAATCTCATTAGCATATCACACTTAAGTGATGAAGGGCTTTCGATTTTGTTTGGAAAAGTTGATTGCTCTATTCTAAGAGAAGATCGTCAAGTGCTATTGAAAGGCAAGAGATCAAGTGACAATTGTTATTGTCTTGATTCTAATGACATCTCTTGCAATTTGTCTATATGTGATCAAATTGAATTGTGGCATCAAAGGTTAGGCCATATGAATTTCAAAGACTTGAAAGTTCTTGAGAGGTTGAAAGTTGTGAGAGGCCTTCCTAAGTTTGGAAGTAGGATTGAGGGAGTTTGTGGACCTTGTCAACAAGGAAAGCAAACTAAGAGTGTGCACAAGAAGGGCAAGTACCTTTCCACTAAGGAGCCTTTAGAGCTTCTTCATATGGATCTTATGGGTTCCATGCAAACCGAGAGTCTCGATGGCAAGAGGTACATTTTTGTATGTGTGGATGATTTTTCTAGATTTACTTGGACTTACTTCCTTAGAGAAAAATCTGAAACATTTGAAACATTTAAAATGCTTTGCACTAAAATTCAAAATGAAAAGGATTCTCACATAAAATGCATTAAGAGAATTATGAGTGATCATGGGAGAGAATTTGAAAATGTTTGCTTTGAAAATTTTTGTGATAATCTTGGAATCTCTCATGAGTTCTTGGCTCCTCGAACTCCTCAACATAATGGGGTAGTAGAGAGGAAGAATAGAGTCCTCCAAGAGATGGCCCGTGTGATGTTGCATAGCAACAATGTGTCTAGGAATCTTTGGGCTGAAGCTGTCAATACGGCTTGTTATATAGGCAATAGGGTGTTTCTTAGGCCCAGGACTAGGCAAACCTCCTATGAATTATGGAAGGGTAGGAAGCCAAATGTGAGCTACTTCCACTCATTTGGAAGCAAGTGCTACATTCTAAATGACCGTGATTAACTTGGCAAGTTTGATGCTAAGAGTGATGAGGGGATTTTCATTGGATATGTCATAAATAGTAAGGCCTATAGAGTTTTTAATTTGAAAACTAGAAGTGTTATGGAATCATCTAATTTGGTCATAGATGATTGTAGGCATAAGGTTAGTAACCATGATGAGGAGATTAGTGTGATTGATGATACTCCCTTGGTGAGGATTGAAGAGATTTCTAGTGATGAAAAATCTAAGCTTGACAAAGAGATCACCCAATCTCTTGATAGAGACCCTACTTTGCACTCTAAGGAACCCGCTCCTTGGGTTAGGCATCTACACAAGATGAGTGACATTCTTGGAAATGTGAATGAGGGTGTGAGGACTAGACATCAATTAGCAAATAAAATTAGTTACACTTGCTACACCTCTCAAATTGAACCCAAAAAGGTAGATGAAGCTTTAAGTGATGAGTTTTGGGTTCTTGCTATGCAAGAAGAGTTAAATCAATTTGAAAGAAATAAGGTTTGGACTCTAGTTCATAGGCCTAAGAACACTAATGTAATAGGCACCAAGTGGGTCTATAGGACCAAATCAGATAAGGATGGAAACATTGTGCGGAACAAAGCTAGACTTGTTGCACAAGGATACTCTCAAATTGAGGGTATCGACTTTGAGGAGACTTTTGCTCCCGTTGCCCGTTTAGAGTTCATTAGGCTTCTCTTATCCATATCGTGTGTTCACAAATTTAAATTGTATCAAATGGATGTTAAGAGTGCCTTCCTCAATGGCTTCTTGCAAGAGAAAGTGTTTGTTGAGCAACCTAAGGGGTTTGTGGAACCTCACCACCCCAATCATGTTTATCGCCTCAAGAAGGCGCTATATGGGTTGAAACAAGCACCAAGGGCTTGGTATGAACGCCTTACTTTTATCTTGTTGACAATGACTACTCTAGAGGTAGTGTTGACAAGACTTTGTTCATCAAGTGCACTAAAGATGAGCTATTCATAGCTCAAATTTATATTGATGACATTGTTTTTGGTTCCACCAACAACTTGAAAGTTCAACAATTTGTTGATGTCATGACTCATGAGTTTGAAATGAGCATGGTTGGTGAGCTCAATTACTTCCTAGGCTTGCAAATTAAACAAATGCATGATGGGATCTTCATATCCCAAGCTAAGTATGCCAAGAACCTAGTGAAGAAGTTTGGCCTTGAGAATGCCAAACATTGTGACACACCAATGAGTACCACTTTGAAACTTAGCAAGGATGCTAGTGGAAAAAGTGTGGATCAAATTCTATATCGTGGCATGATAGGGAGCTTGCTATACTTAACTGCAAGTAGACCTGATATAGCTTTTAGTGTTGGTGTATGTGCTAGGTACCAAGCCAATCCCAAGGAATCCCATCTCTCCTCCGTGAAGAGAATTATTCGATATGTGAATGGGATATCCAACTATGGGATATGGTACTCTTTTGACACTAATGCTAGTTTAGTTGGCTTTAGTGATGCAGATTGGGCAGGTAATTGTGATGATAGGAAGAGTACATCGAGCGGTTACTTCTTCCTTGGGAACAATCTTGTGTCATGGTTTTGCAAGAAGCAAAATTCCATCTCATTATCCACAGCCGAGGCCGAGTATATAGCTACTGGGAGTGCTTGCACACAACTCCTTTGGATGAAGCAAATGCTTGTGGATTATGGCTTTGAGCAAGTTACTCTAACCCTTTATTGTGATAACATGAGTGCCATCAATATTTCAAAAAATCATGTCCAACACTTTAGAACTAAGCATATTGACATTAGACATTATTTCATTAGGGAGCTAGTTGAGAGCAATTGCATTTCACTTGAACATGTGGGCACAAATGATCAATTAACGGATTTATTTACTAAACCATTAGATTCAACTAAGTTTAAATCTCTTAGTCGGTCTATTGGCATTTGTCATATGCATTGATGGGTTATGGTGGTTGACCCCATATGGGGAGCTCAAGCAAAGAGATCGAACTTGCATTTTAATAAGCAAATAATTGTTCAATTTTATGCTCTTTAATTAATTGCTTAAATATCTTGGATGCATATTTTATCAATTTTTTAATAAGTGTGTTTTTGCCTTATTTGAAATGCATGTCTCATTTGTGTTCAAACATGTAATTTTGGACTAGGAAATTTGATTGGGAAGTACATTTGATTGACCCAAAGTTTATCTCCATTGTTTGTGAAAACTTGATCTTGACATGCTTAAAATGATATGCATGATGTACTTATTGAAAGCTTACAAAATGATTGTAAATATGTGTGCAAGTGACTTTTGAGACTTTAGTCAATAAGGATATTGTATCCATTTCAAGGATTTCACAATCCAATAGTCTCTCTCTTTACTTATTGAACAAGGCTACTATCATACAGGCATCTTGCCCGGAAAAATCTAATAGGGTGCAATAGTCGCTCATGTCTTGTTCAACTTGTAAAGTTTGATAGTTGCTCTTATGTTTTTTTTTTTGTTGAACTATATCTTGTTTTCCATTGTCAAGTTGGTGTAAATTGGTTTGAATTCTCTTGGAACCTCATGTGTTATTTTCCTTTGCCAAATACCATGCTTTTGGAAGTTGATGTTGCATGTACTTCATTCAAAGCAATCTTTCGCACATGTTCCAATCAATAAAACTTTCATGAATTTCTCTCTCTCTTAATTATCCTGCATAAAGTTGTTGTATATGATTATGCATTTACATTGCAAATATCTCTCTTTGTTACAGCATCCCGGTTAGGGAATATTCCTTTGCATATCTTATGACAAAAAGGGGGAGTAGTGTTGGATTTAAGGGGAGTTGATATTGGCATGTTTTAAGGGGAGATTGACCTATTGTGAGGGAGTTGACCTATTTAGGGGGAGCATTTGTTTTGTGCATTGTTGATTGCATGTTACTTGTTTCTAATTCATGCAAATTGCGCTTGTGTTTATTTTTTCTTGTTCCCTCTCATACACTTGTCTTGGAAAGTGTAGTTCTTTGTTTTGCAGCGATGATCATTCTTCAAGAGATGAAAGATTTGAAGATTTAGCTTTAGGTATCTCTTGTAATATAGAATGTTTTATTTTGTTGGCCTCTTGTTTATTGTTGTGAGGATACCTTGTGAGTGAGTGGTTTTGTCACGAAATAGACAAATGGGGAGATTGTAAGTTCCTCGGTTTTTGATTGGCTTATTTCGTTGACAACCACATTTTGGGAACAATACGTAAGGGTAGTTTAGGTCTTCATTGCTCAAGTCCCTTCTCAAACATCAAAGGTAAAATCACTTGCTTAACTTCATTGAAGAGATTTAGTGCACACACTCACACTCATGCATTATATTGTAATTATCTTGCTTGCATTCTTATTTATCCTTTTGTGTGCCTTGTGTGTCCTATTTTTATTTGAGTGTGAATGTATGTTTGTGCCTTAGAAAGAGGATTTTTTCCTCTTTACCGCGGTCTAGACCGATCTACGTGCAGTGCCCCAGCCGCGGCCCGTACAACGGTGTTTGACAGAGGATGCACGATGTGTCTACCGCGGTCTGTGCGTGTTGCCTACGCCGCGGCCTCCCAAGCGGAGTTTCACAGAGGATGCATGATGTCCAAACCGCGGTCTGTGCACGCTGCATGCACAGCGGCCTTTAGAGCAGCGTTGTCCAGACGATGCACCGCTCTCTGTGCCGCGGTCTGGACACTTGCCTGGACAGCTGTACAGCTGTACAGCCAACGGTCCTGACGCGTTTTGGATGCGTTTTTATCGAAAACGACGCAGTTTCAATTGGGCTTCATATATATCCACCATCTTCTTCCCAATTCATTTTTTAGAGCTTCCAAACCTATTTTTAAGTGAGAGATTTTGTTCTTTAGAGAGAGAAGCTCCAAGAAGGCCTTTTTACTCAACCATCCTTAAAATCCAAAACATCAAGCATCTTTCAAGCATGGATTTCTTATGTGTTCATGACTAGGTATTCTCTACATGTTTTAAACTTTATATTTTCATTTCTAAGACATGTATACCTAGGGTTTTAGTCTTTATTGCATATTAATTGCTTGCTTGGTTGTTTAATTGCTTTTATGACATGCTTATGTGTTGATTATTGGTTGAGATGCATTAATTTGTGATAGCTAGCATTTAGGACGTTTTTTCCCTCCTAGATAATTCTTCTTGCCTTTGCATTTAGAACATTGATATCTATGATTTGTTTTTAATTATCATCATTAATCCTAGATAAGCATGAATGTCTTGACCTAGCATTTTTGCATATTGAATATTTTTGCATATTCACTTAGGTTGTCATTATCTCTTCATTGTTGTGTTTGCTTGTGTCTAAGTGGTTAGTGCACAAGGCTAGGGATCCAAAATCACTATTAAGGTCTGTTGGGTAGAGTGAAAGGGAGGGTTAGTAATAGGAGGGTTGGTAATTGGAGGGTTAGACGGGAGGTCAACCTAGGTTGTAAACTTTTACTCAATAGTGGATTTTGAGGATCAAGGGTGGCGCTCTAAATAGCCCATGGTTTTTCCCATTTTGAGGGTTTCCATGTATATCTTCCGTGTTATTTGTGTTTTATGTTTGTTGGCATTTATTTGAGCATTTAAGTAGAATGGGGTAGAATTATTAATTTTGATTAATTCGTAAAATTGGTAATCTATCGAATTAAAACCTATTCACACCCCCCCCCCCCCTCTAGGTAATAGACACACTTCCTAGGGAATTTTTAAGCTCTCTATTCCTTCATCTAATTCTGAAGAGACTCCAAGGACCGTTTCATATGGTTTTTGATTGATAGCTCCCAACTGGCTCGAGCCTTGTCAGTAGCCCGCTTCTTGACCTTGAAGAATTCACCAGCTGAGACCAACCCTCGTTGGAACTCCCTAAGGAGTAGGGCATCATAGGCTGAGGACCTCTTGAAACAATCAACCCCTTGAGCTTCAAGTTCCAGTCGGGCTTCCTTCGAAAGAGATTTGACAGTCAAGGTCTAATGCTTAAGGTCTTTAATTATTTACTCGTAAGACGATTTTGCTTGCTCGGCCTCTTGTTCAGCTTTGAGCATTGACTCTTGGGCAGCAGAGAGTAAATTTTGAAAGGATACAGCCTTCTCTTCTGAAGCAGAAACTTTATCCTCGACCTCCATTTGTCTCACCAAACAAAGGTCGGCAAACTCCTGGGCAAAGCTCGCCTTTTATAAGCCGCCTCAATCCGAGCACGACTATCCTCACTCTCTTTCAACTGAGCTACAAGATGCCTAATCTGATCAGCTTGACTCAGCAACCATCTGTAGGAAAATAAGTTAAAGATTTGAACAAAGACATTAAGATGAAGTTCGGGACCAAAGACTTACGTAAGTCGCACTATCAAAAATGTTGTAAAGACGATCCGTAGGAGAACCCTCCTTGAAGCGACTCCAATGGTCGTCACCAATAAAAACCTGACCAGATGAAATCGTTCTCAACATATCCTGGAGGTCAGGACCCATAGCGTTGCCCGAGGACCTCACTCCTACATCCCCAACCTTAGAGGGCAAAGAATCTTTGTTTAGATTGTCCGAAGTTTCCACTCCTCCCAAAGGCGCCTCACTTGGGCACTCGGATAAACTCTAACATTGCCATCATTGTTACTCGACTCAACAAATGACACAACTCGAGGAACTTTTTAAGGACAAGGGGAAAAATCAGCTGCCTTTCTTTTCTAGACCCGAGTACGGTCGAAGTCAAGGTCAGCCGCAGAATCTTCTTGATCTTCAGTAATATCTTAGAAGGATTCAAAAAGATCAGGATGAAGGTTAACCTGCTCTCAGAGGGTACCCTAACTCCTTCCTCGTTCCCAGCAAACTACTCAGCAGGCGCTTCATCGAACGGGGAACTAGGCTCACAAGACACTACACCACTGGTATGCTCTTGATGCCTGCCTTCATCCTCAGGCACCCTCTGGGCACTATCAGTTCCAAAAGGGCCTCTCGGACCTCTTGATTCCTCTGTGGTCGGTTGAATGACTTCTTCAGGAATATACTCGGGAACTTGCTCATCTGCCTTGTCAGAATCCTCATCTGACTCATTATCAGGCGAAACAATCCCTCCCTTATTTTAGTGAGAAGCTTCCTTATGACTCGCTTGAAAAATCGATTTCACTTGACGAGCCTGGACGTCGCAGACGATGTCCGTGTCATACATTGAATACAAACGAGTTAGAAAAGAAATATAACAAAATGAGTAAAATGAAAAACGAGTTGAGATTCTACTTACGACGTGTACGGTAATCCGAAATCTGAGGGAAGAAGCCGTGAGCTATCATTTTCTTCTCATCAAAAAGATAGGACCTGCTTCTTTTCTCTAGAGTGCACACGGCTACTAGAGCAAGGTTAGTCAACTCGATTTCAGTGAAAGTAGGTCGCGACTTGTTCCACTGATCAGGAGAACAAAAGAAACGGGGAACCTTTAATACTTCGCGATCTTCCCCAGCTGAGAGCTAGATCTCGAGTCTCAAGTTCCCTTCGGTAAAAAATCATCTATTTGTTCAGTACTTGTTTGAGGTAGAGAAACCCCATACAAAGTCTTTCTTCTTGAGGTTCAAGGAAATATCAACTCCCCAGTTCACATTTGTCCCTACAGAAATCCAGCTATCTGACTGGCTAGATAAAAGAAAGTAAGTTCCAGTCCGACAAGATTGCCTTAAAGTATAAAAGTGTCTAATTTCGTGAGGAGAAGGTGGTGGCAAGTTCATTCGGTTCCACATATGCCACATGCACATCAGAATCCTATAGTTGTTCAGGGCAAGCTCTGCTGGAGCGATCCCCGTCTCAGCAAGGAACCAAACAATGAAAGGCTGTATGGGAAGAGTCACGCCACAGTAGAGCATGTATCCATAAATTTCTACCATGCCCGGAAGAGGGTTCCACGCGGCTCTATTACCAATAGGAACCATTAAAACCGAATCGTCCAGATCAAATCGAGCGTGATACTTTTCGATTTCTGCTTCTTCCACCATATTCGGCTCGGCATCGTACGAACTCAAAAAATCAAGAGAGAAGGGAATTCGAAATGCAATGTGCTCTTCTTTAACATCATTCAAATTAATTACTTGCCTTCCAATCTGAATACCGCTTGAACCATGTTTGTGAACCGTACGGTTACTCTGATGTTTTCTCATCCTAGAACGTAAAAGGATCATGTGATCAGAAACGAAAGACTCAGAGCTAGAACTAAAACGAACATCTGGATAAAGCCTAGAAATATCAACATCTAGAAAATAATACTCATCAGGAGGGGTTTCCCCAATAATCTACGAACACAAGAAACCATTTGAAAATCTCCACGCTCAAGCGCATCGAAAGCTATAACAAAAAGGTGCTATCGTGAAACAGGATCCATCTGAACTGGCCTTTAAAGCATATGCGAAGAAACCAAGAAAAGCCTCGATGAAAAATTAAGATGAATCTGTGCACAAGAAAACCTGGGTTTTTTGCTTCTTTCTGCGAAAAATGAATAGGAACAGCCCCCTTCAATTTAAATAAACTACTTAAATGGTCGAAGACACGAAACCCTAGATTTTCAAGAAGCGGGAAAAATCAAAAGAAAGGAACAGACATTTGGTAACATAGGCAGCGTATCCGATAGTCGACGAGTCGCGTCTCATAAATGCTATCTGAGAAACCAAACGATTAAAGGACAAGTGTTGTGGAAAGAACAGACCAGGTCGTCAGGATTTCAAAACGTCACAATCATTGGGATTTCGCATGAAGAGACAAACCGTACATACATGGTTGCAATAAAGACACGTCATTATGCAATGAACCATTTAAGGATTATCATTCCTGCATTAATGAGAAATTAATAAGGGAAAGACAAAAGGCTAGTCGGAATTCAAAGCAATTAAAATATTTCTGCCAAAATGAATTCTACTCGGTAACAATATTTTAAGGGGGTATTGTTATATGTATATCTCAATGAATATACACGTCACTGACAGGTAAGACAATCCCTTAAAAAGATTGTCAGATGAGCATCCGAGCTGGCAACTAGAAGACACCATCCAAGGCATCCCTAAAGGAACAAGAACCCAAGTACGTCTGAACACGGGTACTCGGCACATTATGTTCTACTCGGGACAATACAAGAAACCCGAGTAAAGAAGTTACGCAGTAGACCTGGGAATCAGGCTCCAATATGTAAAACATCCGTGTCAACAAAAGTCTCTAGAAGAATAAAACACCAAACAGGAAACAAATCCCAAATCAGGCAACAACTCTGCTACTCTAGAAGACTAAACGCCGATAAAGAAATAAGTCCTAAATGGACTAAGCCACCAGAATCCCATTAAGATTCAACCTCGACCTTCACAAGGCCTCCGAAATAGGAAAGGAGATAAAGACGACTTCAACAAGCAACCAATCTTAATCAAAATACAATTCCTTTTCCTTACTTGTACAACAAAGATTAGGGTTCTATATACATATAAATAAGCTCATAATCCAATTGTAGAAAGAAGAGATATATATAGAGACATACTCAAAAAAGTAATTACTGCAAGAGAGAGGCAAGAGAGATCGAGTGGTGTAATTCTTTGTTTACATAGTGGATTTGGCTATTTGGCTTGGTTATGCATTCAACCACCCGTGGATGTTTATCCGATCATCATAGTTTTACCACG
Source organism: Dipteronia dyeriana (assembly GCA_032871835.1). Lineage (NCBI taxonomy): Eukaryota > Viridiplantae > Streptophyta > Magnoliopsida > Sapindales > Sapindaceae > Dipteronia > Dipteronia dyeriana. The sequence goes on along the minus strand of CM065301.1, from coordinate 75,535,617 downwards.
TAAACTCATATCATAATAACTTCAATTGCATTATCTTTCTCTTTCTCTTTCTCTTTTGACAAATCATAACCAAATCCAACGTTGTTGACTTTCTCATCCATCGAGAAATCGACGTCAACACTATGCATATTCTGTGATGCATTCGCACACTTCATGTATCTTATATGATTGTGTTTTTATGAATAGTATTTTGGTAAGATTGTGTTTTTATTGGTTAAAAACCAGTCAAAAAATTATACAATATTTTTTCAATTGTAAACTATAAATATCTGATTTTTATAAACTATATTTGGTTAAATTTATATATCTCCCTTTAAGATTTTATATTTTCATTTATCAACTGAAATTCAAACCTTATAAATCTTGAAAGGTGTAAATATTAAAAAAGTTAAAACGAATTTAAGAATTTATTCGTATAGACAAATTAAAAGTAGAGAAGTTCAAGAACATCCGTTAAAGATGGGCGTTCAATCTTCATACATTTGAAAACAAATTATTAAATGTAGGAATATCAAAAAAATAAAAAAACCAACAATGCAGGATGCCCACAAAGCCGGTCCTAGGGGGAGACTAGTGAGTTAAAATAAAACCCACGAAACTTATAAAATTTAAACAATAGGGATTTTTACACAATTATTACCCAAAAAAAGTTACTAAAAATTATTATTAGATATGATTAGGTTTTTTTTTTTTGTGGTCTTTTAGTTTCTGGGAAGTTTTTGAGTTGAAGAGAAACAAGAAAAAATGAATAAAGATTTTACTCTTTCCCTGTACAAAGTCAAGTCAGAGAAGATAAACCTACCTAGAGACCCAAATATCCATTTCCGGTCGTTCAAATTTACTCTCGTGCCTCTTCTGTGTTTACATTTTTTTCTATCTTTTGATATAATGGAGGAGGCAACGGTTTCAGGATTTTAAACAATCATACTAAAATTATTATGAGACCCTAATGGTAGTGCTTGAAAAATTCTCAAATTGTATTTATAGGTAGATTTTATTTAACGTATCATTCGCACAAAAGATTCAGATCAAAATTCATAAAAATGGATGTGATTCCATCAAAGTCCTTACAAAAATTAAAATAAGAGACCTCTAATGAAAGAAGGGTTCAAAAAATTAATGGCACCTTTTTGGGGGTTGTTGTGTAAATAGCACCACATTAATAAATCATGTTTAAAATGCACTATTTAAAGTGTGGAGACCAAAATACTCATGTCATCACTTTCGTTGTGAAGAAAGAGAGAAAAAGTACAAACAAAAAAAGTGAATCGATGGCTTCGTGTTCACGGCGACGGTACCGGAACTTGGAAACCAGTTTATCATTGAACAGAATATTGCAATCGATCGAGATTAGTTGAGCATTGAATTTGTATCGTTTTGGTTGTTGATGAATTGAATGAAATGTTAGATTAGGTTTTATTTGTAGATCTGAGAATGAAAATGGGTTATGTTAGGGTTTTGTATTTGTAAAAAAGTTGTTGAAGAAGATGAAATCGAGCTTCGAGTATTTGTATAAAATCTCAGAGCTTTTATACAAAAGCTCGAAGTTCTTATACAAAAGCTCGAATCGAGCTTTTATAAAAGCGTTGAGCTTTTATTAACAATAACAATATCTAAATTCAATTTCAAATAACAATTAAAAAACCAAATGAATGTTATAAAAAAGCTTAAAAATAATAACAAATGTCGGAATTAAAAAAATTCCTTCGGAACAAAAAATACTAGGATCATGAAAGTACAAGCTCGAGCCAATACACTAAAATCTCATAAAAGCAAAATAAAATCACGATCCAATACAATAACATCTCGGATAAGCATAGTACAAGAACTCGGACCGAGTTTTTATATAAGCCCCGAGCTTGTATAAAAGCTCGAAGCTGTTATATAAAAGCTCAGTTCGAGCGTTTATATATAAGCTGCGACCTTTCATAAAAGATCGGTCCGAGCTTTTATAACAGCTGCGAGCTTTTATATAACAGCTCCGAGCTTTTATAATAGCTCACATCTTTTATAAAAGCTCGCATCGAGCTTTTAAAAGCTCGCAGCTGTTATAAAAGCTTGGACCGAGATTTTATTAAAAACCCCGAGTTTTTACAAAACCTCGAGCTTTTATAACAAACCCACAAGCTCAACCTATATTCTCGGAAAGTAAGAAAATAAACCTAACGCACATTCTGGAGATTAAATGTTCATACATTTATTGTATACATCTTAAATCACTCGTAAATGCATGACAAAACATTAGGGAAATCACAAAAATCAGTTACCTGCAGATTTGAAAAACACACTACTTTTTTGGAGAGAGAAATAAACTTATCTTTCTGAAACCGAAGATGAAAGCACAAATACAACTTTTAAGGGCAATTTTGGTAGTTCACCATAATAGAAGCCTTTGAAACATAAGTTATTAATATGGTGACATCATCGCAAGGGATAAAAAAAAAGGTGACATTTTGGACCATTTCCACTGTGGAAGAACCCTATATTGTTAATTAATAATATATAGTTTATTGATATAAGAATTAATATAAAAACTGTAAATTTTATAATAAGACGTAAATTTATTTTTGTAGAGAATAAATTATTTCAATTAAAAGAGTTTAAGTTTGGCTATTATTAGTTTATTGTACAAAGATTAAAAAAACTTAAACTCAAACCTAATTTTAATATCATTATTCCTTTATTTCTAGCGGTAGCCATTTTCCACTCTTAACGCACTCTTAAAAAAAGGATACATTGATTTAAAAAATTAAAAAATGCAGATAACAACATGATCGGTTCTATATTTTTTGACATATATATTTTTTGTGTTGGTAATCGGTTCTGAGCTTCTTCAAATTATAACACTTTCTTTTATAAAGAAATATTTATTAAATATACAAAAAAAAAGAGTGTAATATCCATATAAAAAATTAGCGGTGAAGGTGAACTAGTGGTGAACGCGGGATGGAGCACCGAAAATCCTCGACCTCAACCCTGGCCTACAATTGTTGGGGTTGGTACGAGAATTCCTATCCCTACTGCATCGACATCGTCCCTAATTAAATGTATTGACTAGATATATGTACTACATATATCATGTAGATTGAGAGGTGTAGTATGAAACAGAAGGCGGTGTAAGACTGTAAGCAAAATACATAGCAAAGTATATGAGGTTTTGAAGACATTATTTTATACGTCTTTCTAAGGAAAAACATTAAAAGTAAACTTTGATGTTCCGAAAATATAACATATAGTCTAAGAGCACACATTAACATTATTATTGTATAGATTATTTAAGGAATCCTCATAAATATTGGACTAGATCAATTAGTCTAAGATCGAGCACACGTTAACATAATTATTGTATAGATTAATTAAGGAATCCTCAAATGTATTGGACTCAATTACTACTCTTTCCTTGTTCATTTTGAATCCTCATGAAGTCAAGGTGTACTTTTCCATCAAGTTTACGCGAATATAATTCTTTGAAGTAGTCTACAACACCTATTCTTCTGAACATTGCTGGAGTTTCTGGGGTAACAAGGCTTGGTGCCGGACCGATTTCTCTATCCAAGTTGGGACTGCAAAATGTGGCAGCAGATATCCTCTCTTTTAATGAGTTCACTGTTGCTCGGTGTTCGATACTGCGGTATGTTCCATTGCTCAATATCTGTTAAATCATCAACTATATCAACTATCGGCTATATCAACTATATATACATCTTTATATCCATTTTGCGTGTAATGATTCTAGCTATCAAATTAATTAATTAGTTAAGATATTGAAGTTTTTGCAGCATTGTTATTTCCTTTCTATATATCTTTTCCCCATTGCTCTTAATTACTAGTGTACTGGGAATGCTTGTAATATGGTTTACATTACTTTTAAATTGTTAAAATATATATATATATATATATATATATATATATATATATAGTTTTGTCTTTCTTATATGGTACTACGATCGAAAATTTGAAGGTTTTATATTTTACTAGTGATCAAGATCTTATTCATACTTTTACGGATAAAATAGAAAATTTGAAAAATGTAGGTATACCTCGACTGTGTCCCCAATGTTGACAATAAAAGCATTAGGAAGAGATTTAACAGGAATCCACATCCCATCTTGCTTTATTTGGAGGCCTTGTACACCATTGACCTCAAGGAGGATGGTGAGGCCTGAAAAATCAGAATGAGGAGGGAGGCCTATGAATTGTTCTGGCTGTGGACATGGCGGATAGTAATTAAAGTTCATTTTTTGTCGTCCTTCTAACAGTACTGTCATTTCATTATCGTCCATTCTTAGATTTTTTCCCATTAGCTTCAGAATTTTTGCGCCAAGATTTTTCAGTTCAGTCGAGTAAGCTTCTAATGTCTCTCTGCAATTATAACATGTGAAAAGTATTTAAAGAATTTCGAAAAAAAACTATAAGAAGATAATGTGGCTATATTATTGCATATTAGGGGCTAGGGATGACAATTTGATCGGTACCTACGGGCACCTGCTTGAACCCGATCCTGTAAGGTTGGGTGTGGATGGTGAATTTACGACTCGCAGATCCGTGAACCCATTTAATGAAAATCCCGGTGGGTTCACGGGCCGGTGCGGGTTGAAAAAACGAACCCTTGAGTTGGACCCGCGAACCCGTATAAATAAAATACTTGTATATGAACATTCATAGACATTTGAATTATATTTTATCATTTTATTATTTATGGTTATTATTGTTTTGTAATGTATCAAGTAGAGAATTATATATGGAAATTTAATTCAATTAAGTATCAAATAGGTGATAACACAAATCGCGGGTTCGTAGGTTGCGGATTTGTGGGTATCCCGCGGGTGAAGCATACACCCGTGAACCCATATTGTTTCGCGGGTGAGGGTATGGGTGCAGCCATATCCTGCGGGTTCACACCCGCCCCCGAACCCACCCGCATATCTACACGGATTCGAGGATGGACATGGGTGAGAAAAAATTTCACAGATGAGGGTTTTGATTTTACAAAATCCATCTAAACCCGACCCATTACCATCCCTAATTAGGGGTTCTTTAAGAGTAGTGTTTCGATTAATTATAGTCTCATAATTTTTTTGGACAAGAATTCTCCACTGAACTTCCCCTGCTGAACCATATTGTCTTTTTAAAGATCCTATAAAAACATGTGTTTGAGATTGTTTTTCTAAATTATTTACTAGGATTTACTTTTTTTTCTTTTCTTTTTTTACACTACTAACCTAAACGATCTCATTTTGGGAAATAAAAACGGTGTAAAAAAAAAACCTTGACGCTTGGACTCTGAAAACCATTCTCGGCTTCAACTCTCAACCCACCAAGATTTCTCTCTTCAACTTTAAAAACCATTTCACCTGGTTTTTTCATAGGGATAGCTTTCTCCGATTTTTTTTTGTTTAGATTTGTTTTCTTTTTATGTGTTTTCATCGATTAACATTTATTGATGTGAAGTGTTTGGTCACCCGAAACTTCCTCTAAAATATGATTTATTTATTTTTTCGTTTAGGCTTGTTGTTTACAAGTAGCAACTTTCATATCTCCTGACAACAACACTAAAAGAACTCCCGACAATATCAACAACTCAAGTAATTTTGATTGAAATTTTTTATTGGACATGAATGAGAGAGAGAGTTTGATGTTGGGGAGCACAACGTCGACAATAACTTCATCTTTTTCATAAAATCAAACAAAAAAAAAAACTCTCAGGAAATCAGAACCCAAAAAAAAAAAAGACCGAACACCAGAATTGAGAAGATGAACAGAGACATTTGGGTTGATTCGAGAAGATGAAGGCACACACCAGTTTTTTTTTTTTTTTTCTTCTTATGTTAATAGATTTAGAAGATGAAGAGGATTGGGTTGATTCGAGAAGATAAAGACACTGGAATATTTTTTTTGTGTGCTTATGTTGACAGATTTGAGAAGATGAATAAAGAGATTTGGGAGAAAGATATATTAACAGATTTTCTTAGGTTGGTTAGGTTTGGTTTTAAAAACAAGTGGTACTATTGGCAGACCCCTAAATCTATTTATTCTTGTTAGAAGTACGGAACCCACATTCTCCACATTGGTATGATATTGTTCGCTTTGGGTTAAGCCCGCACGGATTTGCTCTTGGGTCTCTACCCAAAAGGCCTCATACCAATGGAGATTATTTCCATACTTATATACCCAAAATCATCCCCATGTCTAGCTAATGTGGGACTTTGGTTGCACACCCAACAACTCGAACAAAGGACCATCATTATCTTCACGGTCCGGACCTCTCCTCAAGCGATCATCCATCCGTCAATGTTAGGGGCACCACTCCATCGAGGTTACTCCTCTCCATCGCGCCGGAGCACACGTCTTATGTGAAGATCTGGAGCATCTCCTGCCTCGAGAGCTAACATCACGGACCCATCGCTAGCTACCTGGGGCCTACCATCTCCTGGTTTGGTTCGGCTACGTCTCGGCCAAGTCTGGGGCACGGCTCTGATACCACTTGTTAGAAGTACGGAACCCACATTCTCCACATTGGTATGATATTGTCCGTTTTGGGTCAAGCCCGCACGGATTTGCTCTTGGGTCTCTACCCAAAATGCCTCATACCAATGGAGATTATTTTCATACTTATATACCCAAGATCATCCCCATGTCTAGCCAATGTGGGACTTTGGTTGCACACCCAACATTTATGACCCATTTTTTTAAAAAAAATTATGTAGTATTCTTTTTTTTTTCTTTTATCAAAATTATTTAAAAAGACACACAATTTAAGGAAAAAAAAAATCTTCTACAAAGTAAATCTATTAAAACCCTACATTCCTTTTATATAAAAAAACATGCTTTCTTGTAATCTGTTTCATGAAAAAAAAAATATTAACTCTTAAACCCTAAAATTTATTTCTTATACATACAAAATATTATGGAAAAGTTTGACAAAGATATCAAGCATTTGGAAGAATTGTCTGAGAACAATATCAAACATATGGAAGAATTGTCTGAGAATGATATAAAGCATTTACAAGAACTGTTTGAGAATGATATCAAACATCTAATAACTATTCATTAAGTTTGAAGTTTATTTTTTCTGAAGAATGATATTAAGCTATGGTTTTGTTGAATCAACCATGTAATTTTTTTTATTTTTTCTTTTTCACCTTGAAATAAGCCGAAGAAAAAAAACTCATAAAAAAGAAATAAGAAGAAAAAATAAATTGTTCAATTAAGGTGAAAGAAAGTCGTATATAGAGATCAGAGATGTGGTGTATTAAGTTTGAAAGATAAGTAAAAATGGTATTTTTAGATATGAATAAAAAAATTAATATTTTTTTTTAATTTTATTTAATTAAATCAAAAATTTAAAAGGTGAAACATAAGATGTGTTAATCGCACCACTCTTTAAAAACGATGTAGATTACATTTTAAATAAATTTAAAAAGTAATAAATAAATTAGAAAAGCAATCTCTACCATATGTTTTTATTAAAGTCATATATCACAACATCCTTTAGGGTGCGTTTGGCACCCAGATGGGACAAGACAGGACAGAACGGGACGGGACAATTGTTCCATATTGTGTTTGGAATATCTGGAACAGAACCATGGATTGTACTATTATACGTTTGATATGACTGGGATATGACAGAACAAGTGATTCAAATTACTAAAGTGTCCTCAGTATTTATTTGATTTTAATAAATAAATATTTTTATATATCATATTTAACATTAATAATAATATTGTAATTGAAAATTATTTTTATATAGAGCTGGTTGGATTTCATATAGAATTGTATGGAATTTATTCATTTTGATGGACTTATAAAAAATAGAAAATAATAAAGAAAGAAAAATAAATATTTTTTTTTTTGAGTTTTTCCCCAGATCTTTCCGTTCTCTTTTCATCTTCAACCTCTGTTATCCAGAATCTGTTCTGAAATCAATTAATTCCACAAATCAATTTCACAATATTCTTAATCAATTAATATGTTCTTACAAACAAATCGAAAACAAACCCAGAAATCAAACCAAACTGTTCGAACCAAAACACAAACAAATCGAAAACAAATTGAAAACAAATATGAAAACAATTCGAATCAAACCCAGAAATCCAAACCCATAAATCCAGATTCAATCCGACCAAACCCAGAAATCAAACCAAACCAGTCAACACCAAACCACCACCATCGTCGACCAAACCAAACCCAGCTTCAATCAAACCAAACCCGGAAATCAAACCAAACCCAGTCAACACCAAACCACTATCATCGTCGACTAAACCAAACCCAGAAATCCAAACCCAACTTCACAACCAAATCCAACTTCGATCGAACCAAACCCAGAACCGTCCACCACCATTCACCGAACCCAGCTGTAATCAAACCCAGAATCACCGGATTAAACCAATGATTTCGTCGACGATGAGTTAAGCAATGAGTTACAGCCGTTTGGAGAGAAGATGAGAGATTGAGAGAGGCGTTGGAGAGAGGAGAGAAGATGAGAGATTGAGAGAAAGAAAGAGAAGAGTGGCAGGATTTTAATTTATATAGTTGTAATTTTAAAAAAATGAGGGCAAAAATGTCTTTTCCAGACTTGTCCCATGCATGGGACAAGTCTGGCCGAGGGTCTAAGGTGGGACAAGATTTTATGGTTTTTATCCCACCATGTCCCGTCCCGTCCGTCCCATCCAATGCTAATAGCGCGTCAAACGTGGGATAAGAGAAAATTGTTCCGTCCTGTTCCGTCCAACGTACCAAACGCACCCGTAAAGGATAGCATGTTTCAACACAGTGAAAATTCAACAGAAGATCCATATCGAATTTGATTTTAATGAATGTTTAATAGGTTTGGGTCTGGTTACAGAATGCGATACAGTATAACCCATAAATAAATGCAAATTGATAGCTTTAGAACAACGAGCTTATTTTATTAAAAAAATAGGAAAAAAAAAACAAATCTACTAAAGTGTGTTGCCACTAGGAATGGTAGTGGTGCACATGTAACATTTCTATCAATCATATATAATTAATCTTTGTGGATCTACTATGCTTTCCATTTAATCATAACACATCTTTGATGGGGCATGGAAGTTTATCTTCTTCAGTCTTAATTTTTTTTATTTATTTATAAATACCACCCGTGGACTGTGGTAGTATATCGATTCAAACTTGGGACCAGATTGAATGATCGATCACCCTTTACCAACAACCACACTGGGAGGTGTTTGTCTTGTTAATTTATCATCACACATGTTGACAAATTCTTTGAAGTAATCAATAATGACAGGATCATGTAAAGGCACATGTTTACCATGTTTACCATAATTATAAGCTAACTTTCTGGACTAAAATAAACGGAAATTATTAGAGAGAGAGAGAGAGAACCTGAAGGACGGAGGAAGATTGGGAATAATGTGGGGCTTCCTCAAATGAGGCGGGGAAGTAGTGAAAAAGAACCTATCGCCCCAATTAAGGTTCTTGTCCTCAGATACAACAAACGAATTCACATATCCCTCCACATTTTCTTCTTTTGGCCCAAACTTGTTCTTCTCTTCTAAAGGCAGCTTGAAGAATTCTTCAATCTCTATTTTCACTTCTTGAACCAACCTACTGCTCACTTCATGGTTTATCAACTGCATCATGCATATCATTTTCATCTTAATATTCATTTTCATAAATCATTGTTTATATATATAATATACTGCATGGGACTAAATTAAAATAACCTGGAAGAAACCCCATTCTCTGCATGCATGGTCCAACTTTTGGAGCTCTGAGTCCATGAAATCTTGAGAGAGTAATCTTTCCATATCAATGACGGGGACTTGTGCTGAATAAGAATCAGGATGCACGTAACGTGATGGAACATTTGTCGGTGCTTCTTTACCAACTCATGAACAAAAGGTACAGCTTCCATAGTGCTACCAAGCGATATTGCTTTTGTTTCCCTTGATTCTAAGCTCCCAGATAATCAATTATTTCTCTCTCTATCTCTCTCCTCCAATCTTTTCTTCTCAATTCATATGGTTTGACTCTTGTACAAGTTGCCACCTTAGTTTAAGCTATATATAAAGGATAGACAAAAAACTTGGGCTGAATTGGTGCACACGTGCCCATGATCCACATAGAGAATGCCAGTTTAATTGTGACAATCTAATATGTGGATAGTCCTTTTGATTGCCCTTGTCATCGGTCCAGAATAACGAAAATGACATTTGTTAAACGTGGTAATAATTACTATTAAATAATTTAACCAGAGTATCTCAATAACTGACTTGGTTGGTGTGTTTTCGTCATACTTTTACAGGTTTTTTTTAATATCTTTATGTGTGAGTTGATTGTTACCTGTTTAATTGTTAATTTTGGTTATTTATAAGAATTTAATAGGGGGATTCAATTCTTTGGATTAGAGATGCATTTCAAGTGAAAGCCAAGCATGCAAAAACTTGGTTTGAATTCTTTGAAAAAAAAGAAATCGGTGAAGATCTCGCCTATTGATTTCATGTTGTTGCCTTTTTAATTAGAAAATTGAAAGCAGGTGGGGAAGATGATGTCAAGAGTGGGTGGTGGGGACTTGGGAAGAGAGAGTGGGTGGTGGACAGGTGGGGAAGATGGTGTTGGTGAGGTGGAAGGCAAGAACATTGTGTAAAAAATAATAATTATAATCATAGTATTTTCAATGTAAAAAAAAAAAATCCATATGTAACCGAACAGATATTTCTCACCCAATATTCGTATTAATAAATCTTAATAGCCTATAAATAAAACTTGGATAATCCTAATAATCTATAAATAAAGTCTAAATACTTTTTTAAAATCATAAAAGTCTAATACATATAATTCTAATTATCTTTAAAAATCATATAAATTCATAAAATCCTAATACTCAAAATTTATGTATTAAACTCCTAATCCAATATACAGCCCCTAAATATTACTTTATTTGGTTGTTTTATTTTAGATGTTTGCATTATCTTTAAAAATAAATAAATAAATAAAATATCTATATGTCACTCTAATTTACAATAATATTATATATGTGTATATGTTTAAACAACTCCAAACATGTAGACAAAAAATAAATGACAAAAAATAAGCAACATCTAGCTAGCACAAGACCCGGCCGGCCGAAGATAATATAATTTGAGAAATTTGCTTCCATTAGTGCATCTCTAAGGGTCCCTTAATTAAGTTCTTTAGCTTAATTAAATGAGGAGTTGCATTTCTATATGTGTAAGAGATCCCTTAATGACTTCCTTAATTAGAATATAGTGGAGCTCACTTTTTAAATTAAAGGATTCAACCACCTATAAAAAATAGTGTCACAATTTGTGTCTAATCAATCAAATTCGACCATGTGTATGCATAATTTTTAAAAAAATAATTAAGTATAAAAGATTATGTAAACATGACATAATTTGGTTGGTTATACATAAATTGAGATATTATTTTTGACCAATGATTTGAATCCTTAATTAAGGGGTGGTTTCAACCTCCTTTAATTAAATGGGCTCCACATATAAAGGAGAAATATAATTCATGAGCATATAAAATGGATTTTGATCCTCTACTGATCTGATTTTTTTTCTAACCTTCTTAAAACAAGTAATTGGTAGTTGGTAAAGTGGTTTTGGAAATCAATCACATCTTAACTATACATTCATTGCAATGTTTATGTGTCATGAGATTAAATGAGGTCAGGAAAAAGATCAGATCAGTAGAAAATCCAAATTCATATAAAATAATAATAAAAAATAAGTGGGTTTCATATAAAATAAAATAAAAAATTATAAAGAAGTCATTTAGGCCAGTCCCGTTTGGTGTGCGGGATTGAATTGAACTATTTCATGGGATGAGATTGGATTAGGATGAGACTGAGATTGTATGAGATTGGATTAGGATGAGACGAGATTGTATGAGATTGGATTGATTTAAACTTGACTAAATTAATATTATGTTGTGTTTGGAGAATATGTGACTAGACTGAATTAATATTATGTTTTATTTGTGAACCATGAGATTATACTAAATATAATAATAATTTTTATTTGATAATATTTTGAAATTGAATAATAAATTATTGAAATATGTATTTGAAAAAAATAAACCTTTTAATTTATATATTATTAAAGTAATAATATCCAAAAATATTTTTAAAATATAGATTTATATTATTTTGAAATAAATTTAAATATTTTTGAATTTTATAATTTGTTTATTTAATTATATATCTTAGATTACAATGAGTTCAACGAATTTAGATTCTTCAATCTCATTGAGGGGAATTATGATTGAAATAATATCAGTCCGTAATAATCGAATGAAATTTGAATAACAAATTAGTATTTGTCATGTGTTTGGTACAACCTGGGATTTGGCTAAAATAATTATGTATGTATAATCATATTATTACTTTTTTATTAAGAGTAACACAATACACGCCAGAACATTAATATGAAATTCAACTCAAATGATGTGGTAAATTAGTTGTCATCATCACATAAATCATGTTACGATATGGTGAATGATATGGTGGGGACAATTCAATTGCCACGTCATTTTTGTTGGTTTTAGACTAATTTTTTGGATTGTACGGTATTAATGTTTTATTAAAAGTTAAGTTATATTTTATAATTTAATAAAATAAAATATATAAAAAATTATTTTATTATATTATAGATACATTAAAATTATTTTAGATAAAAAAATCTTTTAAAAAATTCATACAAAAATAAATTATTCGAACAATAAATTAAATTATAACTAATGTATGAAATTATTATAAAATTGGAAATACAAAAGATAATAAAAAGAAATAAACAAAAGTAACTTCATCATTCCCGGACAAGTAAACCCATCGGTGTATATGGGTTTATTTAATCCAATGTTAATGGGATTAATGTACACTATTGGGACTTGGAGATAAAATCTCAATCCTATATGCATACCAAACGTGGGTCTAGGATCAAAATAATCTAATCCTAACTCAGTCCTAAGACCTTGTTTGATGCACGAGATTCAATTGAACTATTTCATGAGAATAGAATGGATTTGATTGAAATAAGACTGAAATTAAATGAGATTGAATTGAACTTTATTGAACTAAATGGATATTATTATGTATTTAGAGAAATATAGGACTGAATTAATAATATGTTTTGTTTGATGAAATATGAGATTGAACTAAATACATTAATATTTTTAATTTGAGAATATTTTAAAATTGAAAAATAAACATGAGAAAATTATTATTATTCAAGAGCTCTGGGAAGTGGGAACCCAGATCTTTGTCTTCTTATTTTCTTCTTCTTTCTTAAGAGAAAAAAATCAAAGAAAAAAATCGAAATAATGAAGATCCTTAATCATGGAATATAATCATTTCCCCCTTGTAGTTCGACATATTAGACATTTTACATCCTCTAATTTCAGTAATGGTCATTCTCTCCAGTGAAAACCAAAATATTAGACACTTTACCCTCTCTAGTTTCGTTAATGGTTATTCTCCCATTTGAAAACTAAAATATTAGACATTTTACCCCTTAACCGTTATGAATTCCGTTAGTCAAATACTTTGACTGTTAAAAAATCAAATAAATAACCGTAATACCCTTGAATATATGAGTTATGCCCTCTAATGATACCATTAATGATTTTTAAAGGGAAAAAAACCAAAAAAAAAAACAAAAAAAAAACTAATAAAAGTATTTAAAAAACCAGAATTGAAAATAAAAAATAAAAAAAATTATTTAAACAAAATTAATAAAAGAATTACATGTAAAAATAAAAAATCTAATTAAAAATTATTAATATTAAGAATGAAATGTAAACATAAAAAATTTATTTAAAAAATATTAATATAAAGAATAATAAAATAATATAATTGTAAAAAAAAAAACCTATAACAATATTAAATTTTATTTTGAAATATTGAATTTTTTTGCTGCCATTTTTTAAAGTTTTAAATTTTTATTTTCAATTATGTTTACGGAATCAAAAGTATTAAAGTTGTTGACGGTGATTTTTGGATCGTATAGAATTGATCACGCGTCTAACAGGTTTTTATATATTGTTGAAGATGTTATGAGAAAGATAGAAAAAAGAAAAGAAAACATACACATGAGTTTACGTGGTAAAACCCCAAGGTGGGGAAACATCCACGGTTACCCGTGACGGTGAGAAAAAATCACTATGATAATACGATTACACGCTCAATCTCCTCTTTTTGTCATATCTCTCTCTTTCTTGTCTATTTTCTATGTGTTCTCGTGTATGTCTCGTTCTGTTCTCTTTTTTACAATGAGATTATGGGTCTATTTATATGTTCTTAGAACTCTAATCCTTGTTACACAAATAAGGAAAGGTGATAGTATTTAATTAGAACCGGTTACTTGTTGAAGTCGTCTTTGTCTTCTTTCCTGTTTCAGAGATCTTATATATTGAAGTAGAATCTTCTTAAGATTCTAGTTGAATAGTCTGTTTAGGACTTATTTCCCGATCGGTGTGCAGTCTTCTAGAAGAATAGATGTGTTGTTTGATTTGGACTCTATAATAGGGGTGTCAATAGGGGTTGACGGGTCGTGTTAGGGTCAACCCGGACACGACACGATTATTTTTGGGTCAACCCGAACACGACACGATTATTAAACAGGTCAGACCCTTTCGACCCAAACACGACACGAATAAAAATTGGTCAACACGAACACGACACTGATAACTCGTTTAATTAATGGGTCCGGTGGGTCGTGTCAAATGACCCGTTTAACTGACCTGTTTACACGACCCGTTTAACCTGTTAATATTAATTTCACTAAAATACATTAAAAATAAAATAATCAATCAAATAAAATCAATTTACAAACCAATACCACAAAATACAAATGATAATCAAATGAATACAAAGAACAATAATTCTCAAAACCGAATTTCAAAATTATATAAGTCCATAATGAAGTCCACAAATACAAGTCCACAAGTTCAAAATAAAATAAAAGGCATCAAATATTCAAAAACCAAAACATTTAACAAACATAACAATTAATTCTTCTTGATGCCTTGATCACTTGATGTTAAACTTCTTGCTAAATTATTGATCATAAACCTACAAGATAAATTTAATATATTAGATAATAACTTGGAAGTTTAAGAAATAACAAAAATACTTTTAACAAACTAGTGTATATGATTTTACCATTTTATCACTAATCGTCAAATTGAGATGTTGCACTTTCGATAGATGGACCTTGACTGTTCTGAAGAGTTAATTTCAAAATATCTTCAGCAACTTCATCCACTTCAAGACTTTCACTCACTACATAATATGAATATTAATGTTATTATACTTAAATATTAATCAAGTAAACACTAAGTAATAAAAAGCTTACCATTTTCTCCTAGCATCCAATCTCTAGTGCAAACTGTTGCCTCTACTACATCCGGTTTTAGTAAACTACGAAACCGATCAAGGACTCTACCACCAACACTAAATGCCGATTCAGATGCCACTGTAGATACCGGGATGCTTAAAATATCATGGGCCATGACTGAAAGATCGGGATAACAGATCATATTGACCTTCCAAAAGTCCAAAACATCCAAGTTCGATGACATTTCAAGTTTTGGTTCATCCAAGTATAGCTCCAACTGTGATTTTTGGTTGCAAAAAGTAGAATATTCTTGTTGGCTGTAAGCTTCATACTCATATACATATAGTTAACTGAAATTATAAAACAAAATAGAAAAATAACAGCTGTAAAACAGAAAAATAACAGCTGAAAACCAGAAAAATAATAGCTGAAAAATAAAAAATGTCAAAAATTACCAGCATAATGTTTGTACTGAAGATCTCACTGCCCGTATTGGTCATGATGTCACCACCTCTACTAGAACTAGGTAATGATGTTGAACTAGAACCCCTTGTACTCATTGAAATGAACGTGTACTCATTGAACAATGATAACAACTTGCTTCGAACAATGTCTAGCTCTGGTGAATCAATGCCATAAACCTTCTTGTAAGCAAACTCCACAATCGTCATCTTATAGCGAGAATCTAAAATCAAAGCTATTGCCAAGATAACACTAAACTGACCCCAATACCTGTGGTATTTACTGTACATTTGAATGGCCATCTTTTTCAAGAATACATCACTATTTTCCATGTTTTGCTTCAAAAACATATAAGTTGAAGCACCTTAGGGAAAAACAGATTTGAAGTTGGGTACTTTGTTCCCGAGAAAACACAAGTAAGATCATAGAAATATTACAAAAAAAATGATAATTTTCTGCACTTTCTCCCACTCACTCGGACTAGGGCAATGCTTGAAATTATTATCACTCAACTCTAAAGAACACCAAGCATGACGATAATAAATAGCACTTTGAAGCATAAGAAAAGTTGAATTCCACCTAGTTGGAACATCTTGCTTCAAACCTATCTTAGACTTCAAAGAAACTTGCTTACAACAACCTAAAAAAGTTTGCTTTCTCACTTGTGATCCTCTAATATATCTAATACAATCACAAATTTTAAGGACAACATCATCTATTTCCTTCAATCCATCTTGAACAATCAAATCAACAATATGGGCACAACAACGAATGTGTAAAAAATCTTCATCACTTACAAGTGCATTCTTTAAGTTCAATTGAGTTTTTAAAATATCGATAAACGATTTATTGGATGAAGCATTATCCAAAGTAATCGAAAATATCTTCTTTTCAATTCTCCATTCACATAACAATGTATATATCTTGTGAGCTAAGGACACTCCATCATGTGGTGGTAACATTATGCAAAAATTTAGCACTTTCTTTTGTAAAATCCAATTTCCATCAAGAAAATGTGCTGTGAGACATAAAAACTCGTCGGTATTTATAGAAGTCCACAAATCACTTGTCAAACAAATCCTACCAGGAGTATTTTCTAGCAATGTTTTTATCTTTTGTTTTTCTCTAGAAAACAACATTAACACATTAGCTTTCACAGTGTTCCTAGACACCAAAGTGACATCATCACACAAGTATTCAATAAGTCTTCTAATCCATGACCACTCTACAAATTTAAAAGGTAAATCATGTAAAACAATGGCAGCAGATATTATATCCCGAACTACTTGAGGATCCCTACGATTAGTCACTACCATATCACTTTGACTACCTTTATTCAATAGCATTTGTTTAAATCATGATGTGCAAGCTTAGTGCAAGATGACATGTGTCGTATCATATTACCTGTGCCATGAATACTTTCGCAAAGATATGTCTTACTACAACTCTTGCATTTGCACCGTAACCTACGATATTTACCTCGTGGCAGCTTCACAAAACGTTCCAAACTTTTGAAGTCTCCTTTCTTTTACGGGAAGGCTTGCTCTGTACAACTTTCTTCTCTTTACCAGTATCACCACAGGTATTTTCTACTTGTGCATCACCATCATTCTCCTCTTACATACTCTCTGAGTCGATGACAAAATTATTGTTATCAACTTCATTGGAATCCATAGATATTTGATCTGCAAAATGTGAATAACAATTAAAATGTGGATAATTGTATCAGTAAGGAAAACTTGTTAATTAAATATAAGTAACACATATTTACAAAATGTGAATAACACATATTTCAATAAGTATCCACATGCCAGAAAAAATTAAATATAAGGCAAACTTGTTAATTTTTTAAGGTAACTTGTTAATTAAACAACGTATCCACATGCCAGAAAGAATTATTTCATATTAATGATATATATTAATATAATATCAAAACAACTATTTGTTAATTTTTTATTAAGGAGGTTGAGTCAACTTTGTTAACAGAAAGTGAAAGAACCATGTTATTTGTAAGGTTAGTACAACTTTCTATTTACCAATTTGTCATTATCTCGAGTAAATTTTGTTAGAAAGTCCAAAATGAATTAACATATAATTAATATATATTAAAACAAATTCGGATACAAACTTCCGAACATATATAAATTATGTACATTCAGAAATAATGGTAGTCTTATTTGATAAGTTGGTTATCGCACATCTAAGAATACTAATAGTCTCATGCGATATACCAGTTATGACATGAGATAAGTAGTGATCCTTGACATAATTTATGGTTAGGGTTTGCTAGAGGATTGTTTTGGAGGAATATGCACGATTATATTGAACTTTAATTATGAAGCTAAAGCAATAGGATAATTGAATTAAACTTCAATGACGAAGAGAAAGCTATAATATAGTCGAATTGATAACAAGTATCTGCTCCAAAATAACAATTTTATCAATAATAACGGTGGACTGGTGGCTACAAATGTACAATCCATAAAAATACATTTGCACACAAAGACATAACAGAACAAACATATCACCCGGACAAAAAAATAATGGAAAAACACGTACAAAAACATAAAAGTGAAACAATCACTTGGAAGAGTACATGATCATGCAAATGAACTATTTTTAACAGCAATTCCTCCTAATTGATTTTTAATTTGTTGAAGACTTTAACCAGACTCCACTTGTATCAGTAAGGAAAACTTGCAAAATGTGAATAACACATATTTCAATAATAAGCAAATAATTCGGTCCACACAATTGTTTAACTGAAATATTGCATGTGTTAGTAATATAGCAATACTGCAGAAGCATTGATTTTCAAGTTCAACAAACTTTTACAGATGATTATTTCAATACAATGTCTACCAATTGTAAATCTACGGTTAGCTCAAGGTGGAGTCCATCTAGCAGCTACTTAATTGTATTTAAAACATATATAGAGTTCTGGAACACAAATCATAAATCATTTAAAGGCCAATTTTAAATAGCCATTAAAACATATCTAGCAGCTAATTTATAATAAAACATATATAATTTAAAGGCCAATTTTAATGTTAGTGTAGGCTAGACATATTAATCATAAATCATTATATACAGTTTCAACAGCAAGGAACACAAATCAGGCTTAAGAGAAGAGAAGTAGCGAGAGACTGAGAAAATTGATGAATAGAGTTCTGGAAATCATATATGTTCCATTTTTATTGCACAAAATTTAGACAACAAGTTTGGAACACAAATCAAAAGTTCAAAACAAAACTTAAAAAAAAAAGCAAAATAAAAAACGAATAAAGAGAAGAGGTCGACTATTACCAGTGATGCGGCCGTAGACGGAGAGAGTCATAGATCAGTGAAGAGCCGGAGGCCAACGAGAAGAGAAGAGAAGAGAAGCGGCAGCGAGAAGAGAAGAGAAGCGGCATCGAGAAAAGAAGAGAAGCGGCAGCTACTGAGAGAGATGAGAAAAAGAGAAAGTGAGACTGTGAGAGTCGTGTGAGACCTTTAGGGTTTGACAACTTTTCTTTATATAGTATATCAATAATTTACATATATGTCCCTTCTTATTAAATTTACAATTTTACCCTTACTAATTGTGTCAGCCCGTGACCCGTTAAGCTGAACCCGGACACAACACGATTATTAAACGGGTTAAACGGGTTGACCTGTTTATTGACACGACCCATTTAACCTCAACCAAAACCCGTAATAAACGGGTTAGTGTCGTGTCGACTCGTCGTGTCGTGACCCATATTGACACCCCTACTCTATAATATGTAGGAGGAAATAGTAATATTTCTTTATTGGAATGTTGTTCTAGATTCATTGTTTAAGTAAGACAAGTCTTCTTCGTATTTGAGTCGTAGTTGCCTTTAATTTCTTTCACGCGTTGTTCAACTGACAAATTGTCTAATCCCGACCAAACTTCTTTTGTCCCAATCGGATGGTCCCGACAAGTCATTTCTACCCGATCGATTTCCCCGACCAGGTTATTTGTATCCGATCGATTAGCTTCCCCGACCATCTTAGGTAATCTCGACTTGGCCTTGAGATCATCTATTAATTGCTTGGGTTAATCTTCCCTGATTGATTTTTTTGAGGTTGCATATCTAATCGTGTTGACTTGCCATGCTATCAGAAAAAATCCCTAAAACAGTACCCCCTCAAATCCGTGAAATTAGCTCTTCATGGCTCAACGAATGAGATTTGAATAGCTTTGATTTTTTGACGCTTCTGCACTTATCACTTCTAACCCGATCAAGTATCTTATTAAAATGATCAGTTTTTTTTTTGCTAAACTGATCAAGTGTCTTATTAAATTGATCAGTCTTGGACTCCTTGACCTTTTACTCCATTGTAGCTGGACTAGTCGGTGTCCTGACTCTTTGCTCAGGATAATTCTCGGATGTCTTAATTCGGTCGGTGTCATGGCCTTTCATTTAGGATGATTCCCAACTCTTTTTCTTTTGGACTAGTTGGTGTCTCGGCTCTTTGCTTAGGATAATTCCCGATTGTCTTGATTCGGTCGGTGTCCTGGCTTTTTGCTCAGGGTAATTTCCTACTTTTTTTTTGGACTAGTCGGTGTCCCGGCTATTTGTTCAGGATAATTCCCGACTGTCTTAATTCGGTCAGTGTCCTGACTTTTTGCTAAGGATAATTCCTGACTGTCTTAATTCGGTTGGTGTCCCGAATTTTTACCTAGGATAATTTCTGACCGTCTTTATTGGAACACCATGCTTGGCTTCTTTTGTGATCTGCAAATTAATAATACTAAAAATAATTAGAAAAGCTAAAAATGAAAAATAAAAAGCAAACTACAAATATCTTAAACAAAAACTGAAAGCAACTAAGCTATCTCCATAAAGAGTAGTTTTTTTTTAGAACTATGTTTGTAAATTTGCTTGCTTGCGTATACTCTGATGCTGATAAAACAGATAATCCACCCCCTAGCACCCTTTTTTTTGGGCTTGCTAGAGTATCTCGGTGTTTCGACTGTTTATGTTGTAGTCGCTAGGATGTTTTTGATTTTTATGGATGTGACCCATTGTATTAACTCCACTTTGAAACTTTGAGTATTCTTTTCGCAATATTCTTCCTCTGGATTGGTCAAGACCGCAGCTCTTACTATGGGTCTTGTAGCTGATCAACATCGGAATTCCTTCCGTGGTCTGTTCATGAGGCTTACTCGAAGTTGAGTTCTATCCCTTCTTCTAGCTCCAGTTGTTGACGGTGATTTTTGGATCGTGTAGGATTGATCACGAGTCTAATAGGTTTTTGTAGATTGTTGAAGATGTTACAAAGAAAAATAGAAAAAAAAGAAAAGCATGCACATATAAGTTTACGTGGTAAAACCCCAAGGTGGGGAAACATCCACGGCTGCCGATGGTAGCGAAAAGAAATCACTATGATAATACGATTACACGCTCAATCTCTCCTTTTTGGCATATCTCTCTCTTTCTTGTAAAATTTCTATGT
Organism: Dipteronia dyeriana; assembly: GCA_032871835.1. NCBI lineage: Eukaryota > Viridiplantae > Streptophyta > Magnoliopsida > Sapindales > Sapindaceae > Dipteronia > Dipteronia dyeriana. The sequence goes on along the minus strand of CM065301.1, from coordinate 75,514,348 downwards.
GTTCTCGTGTATGTCTCGTTATGTATCTGTCTCTGTCTTACAATGAGACTATGGGTCTATTTATATGTGCATAGAACCCTAATCATTGTTATACAAATAAGGAAAGGTAATAAAGTTTAATTAGAATTAGTTACTTGTTGAAGTCGTCTTTGTCCTCTTTCCTTATTCGGATATCTTGTATTGAATTAGAATCTTGATCGGACAAAAATTGTCATACATTTTGGCCCTCAATTCCATATCCTTTAGCTTGTTTTCGAGCATATTTTGGTGTCTAATTGCTCTATCCTTGTAATTCCAGGCATTCAATGTCTTTTCAGGCAAAAAGTGAGATTTGGTGGCAAAATGGCTAAAATTGTAAGAAAAGCTCATGCAGCAAATCCAACTTCGGAAGGGCATATCTCCCTTCTCATATCGAATCACATTTATCTCTTCATATATTCAGAAAGCGCCAGAAGTCTTATTTCCAATGGTTTTTACGGATCATAATTCTGGGTTTTCTACAGGGATATATTAGTGTTTCTGTAACGATGCGTGAGACTGAAAATTACAGTCGTGTGGTATGTCGTGAGACACAACACACCTGATTCCGGATCGCGACATGACGGGTTTTTTTGGCCATTTTGGAAGGGTAAATGTGACATTTTTCACCCCTAATTCGTCCCCAAACTTTCCCTTACTATAATACATCACGTTGCCACAAGACCCATAATCTTTGAATCCTTTAATCTTTAAATCATCCTAAAATCCACAATTCATCTTCTCTACCAAATTAAGAGAGAGAGGAGCTCCAAAGGCAACCATGGAGGTTTTTCCTCCATGGATGCTTCCTCACCATCACCTTCTACCTTCAACCACCCATCTTTTGAGGAGTTTCAATATGAAAGAGCACCCGCACCCTACCTTGTCTATAAGGAGGAAGAGCTTCAATGGAGCTTAAAGATCCAGGATTGACAACTTTGGGTTTATTCTTTTACTATTCTCTTGTTATTTTATTCATTGATGTGTATCCCCACTTGGGAAATATTGTAAACCTAATTTGTGCTCAATATATATTGGTTGATTTTATATTCATTTGAGTTTTCATTTGTTCTTACTATTATTGAATAATCTCTTATATTGATATGCTTGTGTATAGAGATTGGAAATGGATATTTGTTCATGGATGAGATTAGGAGTAGATTAACTAATTATAGGAGTAGTTGTAATCAAATATCTCATTTGTGTGTATGTCTTTGGAAGGTCAAAATTAACTTGTATGGATGGGTTTGAGTTTTTGTGGGTTTTTGGTTGTGTTGGGGTTTATGCCCTAAAGATGTAATTTGTAAATGGATTTATGAAATAATTAAAGGAAAAGTTCAATTCATTCATGTTGTATTGTTTATTTTATAACTTGTGCATATATTTAACATCCAAGATTGTTGGATGTAATCTCGAACTGTGTATATGAGTGTCATATACAGATGGATACAATAAGAGACATGCAATATAAAGAGTCCATAGATAGCAAAGAAAGTTGGGTACTTTATATGTGGTTAATCTATAGCTGTGGTCCATTCCGTAATGTACGAATCCTGAATCATTCTTATGAGATATGGGAATGGAGGCACCTTGCATGATGCGATCATATAGGACTGTGCCATGACCTATATGAATCTCTCACAAAAATCTGTTTACCGATGAGATTCATATATATCAGCTAATGATGGCTATATGTGGGTGATCTTAATCCTGAGTGTCTTATCGACTCCTTCATGTTAGATCGTGGTCATTGATATACCATGGGTGAGGTCGGATACAGTTCCCGATCAATATGCTCTGTATGTTAGGATTACGGTTTGGCTTGTGGCTGGGAAGGTTTGTACACAATAGTGGAATCCATTTCTTCTTGTGAGAAGTAGACAGTAGTTCCCTTAAAGGTTGATTCGGGGCTTGGACAATATGAGTGCTCTCCTAATTCCGTGAAGAAATATGATTTATTGTCCATTAGAGAATCAACGGTACTTATAGGATATATGTAACTATAGAGGTATAACGGACATTATGACCCAGTTCTAATTATGAACTATTGTGGAGGATCACATCAAATGTAATAGCTATATCGATGGACACCGAGTAGTATCGATCTGTGTAAAAGCGTCTGCAGTGGAGAGAGTGCAGCATCGGGTTTTTAGTGGAATAATACCGAAGTTAATAATCAAGAAATATTAATTAAAGAGTTTAGTAAATGATTTTGAGGATTATTACAGCTCAAAATACTGTGGGTCCATTAGGTCCCTTGCTAGCCCGATCGATTTAGGTAGCAATGGTCACGGTTAATTAATTGGATTGTCCAATTAATTGTGTTACAAAAGTGACACGTATATATATTCGGGAATTAATTGAATAATGAGATTATTTGATTAATGAATGTTAATAGTTAAATTAATTAAATAATTAGATTATTTAATTATATTGATAATTATGAATTATTAATTTACTATTAATTGGAGGGTGTTAATTGATATATGGATTTAGGTGAAGATAAAATAATAGGATTATTTTATTTTACTAAATCGTTTATCTTAGTATTTGAATTTAAATTTAAATTTAAAATACTTATTATTACTTTTAATAAATTAGATGTATTTGAAAAGGATAATTAAAAGATATATATCAATTATAATACAAGAGATTGCATTGAATGCAAATTGGTGTGTGCACATATATAAGTGTTTGTATAGGATACAGACAATGATATATATATATATAAATGCAAGTGCAGGCGTGAAAAAAAAATGTTTAAGAAAAAAAAAAGTTGATTTTTTTTTTGTACTTCATACACACGCAAAAAGAAAAGAAATAAAAAAAGGCATACGTTTTGCATGAGATGCAATTTATGTGTACGTGAAATCGATACACCAAATTGAGAAGAAAGAGTTTCTTCAAATATTTCTCTACATTCTCCATTCAAATTCATGAGACCGTGACGTGTCCACACGCAGTTATCAGTGCCTGGAGATAGCAAGGAAGATCGAGTGGTTCAGAGAGTAGCACGTCGTAAAGTGAAGGAGTCTCCAAACGTTAGTAAGAGTGGTTCAGACAGGAGCATATAATAAAGTGAAGGAGCCTCCAAACATTGGTAAGATTTTCTTCTTCTGATTATATTGATTACAATTTCCTGTGTTTACATATTGTATGTATTAATTCCAAAAATAATTACGATCCCAAGTTCGCTGGTCCCAGATACAAATTATGCTCTGTATAAAATTTTTAAAAACCTACTTCCGATGTGTGACCAGTGAACGAGGTTCAAACAATTGGTATCAGAGCCAATTTATTTTTCGGAACATAAAATTGTTTTCGATGCTAATGTATGTATGAATGTATAGGCACCATCTTTATGATTGTATGAATGTGTATAATTAAATTGTTTAATTTAAACATTATTGATCGTAAATTTTTATGGTACTGTGGATTTAGGGTTTATGGGTTGTATAATTTTTATTTTATTTTATTTATTTTTACTGTTATTGTATTGTAAATAAATATAATTGTAACCTGTAAATGAAGAACTGGAAACGCGCGATGTCGAACACTGTTCACCGGTACTGTTCATATGGTACTGTTCCAGGCGGGTACTGTTCACATCGGTACTGTTCATGGGCATTGTTCATGGTGGGTACTGTTCATACGATACTATTCACATCTTGCACGGTTCCGTTGGCAAGTGTTGCCTAGTGCATTCCATGTAGATTTTCCGTTTCGGATTCATGAGATTAATCAGAGTGACCTGAAGAGACTGGAAGATATTTGAAGTTACTAAAAGACCAAGGAATGCCTTGGGAAATTTTTTGTAATTTTAGATTCCAGTTGTTTAGGTTAAAAAATCCACAAAACTCGGTCAATTCATGTATGCTTTATATTATGTGATGATAAAAGCATTGTCATGCATACATATGTCATTTAGATTAGATGTGCCTACATAAATATATTTGATATGTCATATATGCATCATAACCTGATATTTTATGTATTTTTTTAATGTGATTGTAATGGACAATATACATAATTGGTTATGAATAATGAGATTAGTTTTTAATGGTTAGAAAACTTGGTAATTCTCATTAATATTAATCTAGTTATTAAAGAGTTTAATAAGTTAGATTAATAGGGTCATTTATTGTAATTAGGATTAATATGATTAATTACCTAATAATAAATTAACCGAATAAAGTGTTAGAGTTTTAATTGTTAAAACTTGGTAAACACTATCATAATAATCTGACCTTAGTAAATAGTTTACTGAATCTTAGATTGTTCACTAATAGATTAAATTTTTAATTGTTAAAAATCATTAAAAAATCATTAATAATTTATTAGTTAATTAGAATTTGGTTCTAATAATTAATGCGCTAGATAACTTGATTAAAGTTAGTCGTTTAACCCTGTAGAGTTTAGGTGCATTAACGGTTAATAGAAAACCCTAATTTTAAAATATTGAGTGGGAGAGGGATATATGACATATATATCCCGCGGTATCCATCATTAGTTCAACACCGTGAGATCCTAGCGGGACCTCGTGATGGTTTTTCTTTCGTCCTCCCTAAGGAGGGTTTCCACAAAGGTCAATACCAATGTTGACTTCCTAACGGATAGGATTTCTAAGGGTATTTCGAGATTGACCGACCCTAAGACGACAATTCTCGAGTTAAGCTCATGAGATCTGAAATGGTGGGTTACACTCACGAAGGTTTTGATTAAGTTTGTTAATTAAAAACCTGACTGAATGAACGATGGTTGAATGATATAGAATAAGAGTTGTTCTAGAATATCATTTGATTGAAAATGTCTCGGTCCAATGTGCAAAGACTTGACCTACTATAAGGCGGCACTTCTTTGTGGTATGTTGGATTGTCATGGTATAACAACTAGTTTTAGGGTAGTTTTAGTTCGTTAAACATGTTCATGCATCATGTTTTAAATTTATGCCAAAGCACTCTAACTTGGTTTAAATAAATGACTGAATAAATGTTTTATTTATTTCAGCAATAATGTCTTCTGCATTACTTCAAATTCTCGCAAAGGACAAATTAACTGGTGATAACTACACGAAGTGGAAACTTAACATTAATGCAATATTGGTCACCAAAGAAAGGTAAATATGATTTACTTGTTCTTGAGTCATGTTTAGTGGAAGATGATTCTTCACCCTGGATAGTTGATTAAGGGGCCACTAACCATGTTTGTTCTTCTTTACAATTGACTGATTCTTGGACACGACTAGAGGAGCAAGCCTTCTCAATATGTGTGGGGTCAGGGGATGTCGTGTCGGCACGAGTAGTGGGCATAATTAGATTACGTTTTAGTAAAATTATATATTGTTAGACAATGTATTTTATATTCCTGGATTTACACGGAATTTGATTTCCGTTTCTAAGTTGTTAGAATAAAAATATTCTGTTTCTTTTAATAATTATCATGTTATTATTAGAAAGAATGGTTTGAATATTTGTTCAGGTATTAATGAAAACAATATGTATGTGTTAAGACCGTTAATACATACTACATTGCTCAACACCGAAATGTTTAAGGATCTAAAACCTAAACGACATAAGATTTCTCTAGATAATGACATGTATCTCTAGCATCTAAGGTTTTTTCATATCAACCTTGACCGGATAGACATATTAGTAAAAAGCAGACCTTTAAGTAAGTTAAAAGTTGGCACCTTACCTGTCTGTGAATCTTGTCTGGAAGGTAAGATGACTAAGAGACCTTTTACTGAAAAAAGAGCTTAGAGCCTATACATACAGACGTCTGCGGACCGATGAATGTTAAAGCTAGAGGTGGTTATGAGTATTATGTCACCTTTATAGAGGGCTACTCAAGATACAGATACGTCTACCTGATGCAACGAAAGTTCAAAACATTTGAAAAGTTCAAAGAATTTCGAGTTAAAGCTGAGAATCAATTAGGTAGGACTATCAAGTCACTACGATCGGATCGTGGAGGTAAGTACCTTGACCAAGAGTTTGAAGACTTCATGGTTGAGCGTGGGATAGTTTCCCAACTCACAGCTCCTGGTACACCTCGGTAAAATGGTGTAGCGGAGAGGAGAAATAGAACCCTGATGGAAATGGTGAGATTTATGATTAGTTTCTCTCATTACCAAATTCTTTTTGGGGATATGCGTTACAAACAGCGACATACATTTTGAATGCAGTGTCTTCCCAATCTGTTCCTAAGATTCCCCTAGAGTTGTAGAATGGTCGTAAAGCGAGTTTGCAACATTTCCGCATATGGGGGTGTCCAGCACACGTGCTGAAGAACAGAGCTAGAAAGCTAGACTCCAAGTCTGTTGTCTGCCTGTTTGTAGGATACTCCAAGGAGACCAGATGTAGACACTTCTATATTCCTGAAGACAACAAAGTATTTGTATCGACAAATGCAACGTTTCTTGAGGACAATTACATTAGTTACCATAGACCTCGTTCCAAGATTGTATTAAATAAGTTGAAGCCTGGTGAGACTAGTGCTTTATCAACAAGAGATGTTGATCCACAAACATCTGAGAGTCAGATGGTTCCTGATCAGGATACACTACCACTTAGACGTAGTGAGAGGGTTGTGATGCAACCTGAATGCTATTTAGGTATAGGGGAGGGACAATGTGTTGTCTCTGTTGATAGTGTGGATGATCCGTTGACATTTAAGAATGCAATGGAAGATCCTGATAAAGAGGAATGGCTTAAAGCCATGAATCTCAAGATGGAATCCATGTACTCTAACTCAGTCTGGGATCTTATAGACTTACCGGATGAGGTAAAACCCATAGGGTGTAAGTGGATCTACAAGATAAAAAGAGGAGTAGACGGGAAGGTAGAGACCTTCAAGGCAAGGCTAGTGGCCAATGGTTATACCTACAATGAGGGGGTCGATTATGAAGAGACCTTATCGCCAGTAGCCATGTTTAAGTCTATTAGGATTCTCCTATCCATTGCTGCCTATTTCGATTACAAAATTTGGTAAATGAATGTCAAGACTGCATTCTTGAATGACAATCTTGATGAGAGCATCTATATGATGCAACCAGAGGGATTCGTGTCTCCAGATTAAGAGCAAAAGATTTGTAAGCTATAAAGGTCCATCTATGGACTTAAGCAAGCATCTAGATCTTTGAACATTAGGTTTGATGATGTGATCAAAACCTATGGCTTCGAGTAGAACGTCGATGAGCCTTGTGTCTACAAGCGCATCATTGATAAGAAAGTAGTTTTATTTGTCCTATACGTAGATGATATCCTACTAATTAGGAATGATGTGGGAGTGTTGTCTGTAAATGCAAAATTTGGGAGAGGCAAATTATGTTTTAGGGATCCAACTTATAAGAGATCGTAAGAACAAACTCATAACACTGTCTCAAGCATCATATATTGACAAGATTCTTGTGTGCTTTTCGATACAAAACTCCAAGAAAGGTAATTTTCCTTCCAAGCGTGGAGTTCACTTGTCTAAGAAACAGTGTCCTAATGCACCTCAAGAAGTTAAGGATATGAGATGTGTGCCCTATGCATCGACAATAGGTAGTCTCATGTATGCTATGTTATGCACGAGACCGGATATCTGCTATGCAGTGGGAGTAGTCAGCAGATACCAGTCCAACCCAGGATTGGATCATTGGGTTGTTGTCAAGAAAATTCTCAAGTATCCTCAGAGAATGAGAGACTATATGTTAGTTATTTCGGGCAGGATTTGATCCCATTAGGATACACGGATTCTGGTTTTAAGTCAGACAGGAATTTTAGGAAATCCACGTCTGGATCAGTATTCACACTGGGTGGTAAAGCCATTGTGTGTAGAAGTATCAATCAATCTTGCATTGCTGACTCCACCATTGAAGCCGAATATGTAGCCGATTGTGAAGCTGCTAAAGAGGTTGTTTGGCTTCGTAAGTTATTGAGTGATCTGAAAGTTGTTCCAGATCTGGATAGACCCATCACACTTTATTATGATAACAGTGGTGCTATGGCTAATTCCAAAGAACCAAGAAGCCACAAGAGAGGGAAACATATAGAGAGAAAGTATCATCTCATTAGAGAGATAGTACAGAGAGAAGATGTGATCTTCACCAAGATAGTCTCACAAGACAATCATGTTTATCCATTTACGAAGACCTTACATGTTAAAGTGTTTTTGGACACCTAGATGGTTTAGGGTTACGAGACATGCCTCACATGCTTTAGTGTAAGTGGGAGATTATTAGGGTTTATGCCCTAAAGATGTAGTTTGTAAGTGAGAGATAATGCAGAGAGGAGATGTGATCGTAGCCAAGATAGCCTCGCAAGACAATCATGTTTATCCATTTACGAAGACCTTACCGGCTAAAGTGTTTTTGGACACCTAAATGGTTTAGGGTTACGAGACATGCCTCACATTCTTTAGTGTAAGTGGGAGATTGTTGGGGTTTAAGCCCTAAAGATGTAATTTGTAAATGGATTTATGAAATAAATAAAAGGAAAAGTTCAATTCATTCATGTTGTGTTGTTTATTTAATAACTTGTGCACATATTTAGCATCCAAGATTGCCGGATGTAATCTCGAACTGTGTATATGAGTGTCATATACAGATGGATACAGTAAGAGACATGCAATCTAAAGAGTCCATTGATAGAAAATAAAGTTGGGTACTTTATTTGTGGTTAATCTATAGCTGCGGTCCATTCCGTAATGTATGATGATTCTATCCTGAATCATTCATATGAGATTTGGGAATGGAGGCACCTTGTATGATGCGATCATATAGGACTGGGCATGATCTATATGAATCTCTCACCAACATCTGTTTACCGATTCATATATATCAACTAATGATGGCTATATGTGGGTGATCTTATTCCTGAGTGTCTTATCAACTCCTTCAGGTTAGATCGTGGTCTTTGATATACCATAGGTGAGGTCGGATGAAGTTCCTGACCAATATGCGCCGTATGTTAGGATTGCGGTTTGGCTTGTGGCTGGAAAGGTTTGTACACAATAGTGGAATCCACTCATTCTTATGAGAAGTAGACGGTAGTTCTCTTAAGGGTTAATTTGGGGATTGGATAATATGAGCGTTCTTCTAATTCTGTGAGAAAATAGGATTTATTGTCCATTAGAGAATAAACGGTATTTAAAGGATATAAGTAATTAGAGGGGTATAAAGGATATTATGACCCAGCTCTAATTATGAACTATTGTGGAGGATCACACCTTATGTAATAGCTATATCGATGGACACCGAGTAGTATCGGTCTGTGTAAAAGCGTCTACAGTTGAGAGAGTGCAGCTTCGGGTTTTTAGTGGAATAACACCGAAGTCAATAATCAAGGAATATTAATTTAGGAGTTTAGTTAACGATTATGAGGATTATTGGAGCTCAAAATATTATGGGTCCATTAGGTCCTCTTGCTAGCCCAATCGACTTAGGTAACAAGGGTCACGGTTAATTAATTGGATTGTCCAATTAATTGTGTTACAAAAGTGACACGTATATATATTCGGGAATTAATTGAATAATGAGATTATTTAATTAATTAATGTTAATAGTTAAATTAATTAAATACTTAGATTATTTAATTATATTGATAACTATGAATGATTAATTAACTATTAATTGGAGGGTGTTAGTTGATATATGGATTTAGGTGAAGATAAAATAATAGGATTATTTTATTTTACTAAATCATTTATCTAAATATTTGAATTTAAGTTTAAATTTAAAATACTATTATCACTTTTAATATATTAGATATATTTGAAAAGGATAATTAAAAGATATATATCAATTATAACTCAAGAGATTGCATTGGATGCAAATTGATGTGGGCACATATATAAATGTTTGTATAGGATACAAACAAGGATATATATATATATAAATACAAGTGCAGGCGTGAAAAAAAAAGGTTTAAGAAAAAAAAATTGATTTTGTTTTTTTTTGTGTACCTGATACACACACAAAAAGAAAATAAAAAAAGGGCATAAGTTTTGCATGAGATGCAATTTATGTGTGCATGAAATCAATACACCAAATTGAGAAGAAAGAGTTTCTTCAAGTATTTCTCTACATCCTTCATTCAAGTTCCTGAGACCGTGACGCGCCCACACGCAGTTATCAGTGTCGGGAGATAGCGAGGAAGATCGAGCGGTTCAGACAATAGCACATCGTAAAGTGAATGAGCCTCCAAACGTTGGTAAAATTTTCTTCATTTGATTCTATTGATTACAATTTTCTGTGTTTACATATTGTATGTATTAGTTCCGAAAATAATTACGATCCCAAGTTCACTGGTCCCAGATACATATTATGATATGTATAAAAAATTTAAAAACCTACTTCCGTGGCGTGACAGGTGAATGGGGTCCCTACACGTTGATCCTACGAGGTCCGATCCGGGAATAATCTTAACCAACTAGTTCTAAAGAATAAATGAAACTTGTTCTATGCAAGACCTTACTAGAGTAGGTTTTGACTTATATTCATATGCTTAATGGTAGAGACTTAAGTTACAATTACTTCGCCGAGACCTTGGGGATTGATTCGTGTCTCGAATCCCTTAGTTGAGATTATAAACACAATTACTTAGCCGAGACCTTGGGGAGTTATTTGAGTTTGTAAATCTCTCAACTGAGAGAACAAGCCTGTAGCTTGAATTGAATGTCCTTAATTGAAGGGGGTTATGCATTCATGAGATTTGAGAACGCCGTAGTCATCTAGTGGTGAGGACATCTCGGATTGACACCCGAGAAGACCCGGTGTACAATTCCCGGTTATGGATGAGGGGTCTTCTTTCTATCCATTTTGTATTCTTTCCTTGTATCTTGAATTGGATGTCCTTAATGCTTAACAACCACTATTTGTGCACTTATGTATGGTGAGCTTTATGAACCTTGTGTGATCATTCTCATGCATCTCTTATATCCACCATTTTATTGTTTGTCACTTTAATCACCATTCTCACCTCTTCATATTCCTTTTATTTTATTTTGTATTCTTTTTATTTACATTCATTCACACACACACACACAAACATACACATTGCAATATGCTTACACCTCACACACATAAATTTTACCCTTCCACATTCTCATTTACATGCTTTCAATAAACTCTAAAACATGAGGCGATTAACGGATAACTACTCCCGGTGGACGATACCCTCGCTTACCGCTTTACTAATTTTCAAAACTTTAGAGCACATTGTGTAGGAATTAATATAAATATTTTTTGGTAATCACAATTTGGTAATGACACAAAAAGCGAGTATCAAAAATGGTGCCGCTACCAGGGAGGTGGCTTATTCGTTAATTGTTTCTAGTTTTAGCAAATAATATAGTGATGTAAATATTTCATTAGTTTGTTGTTTAGCTGTTTAGTTTTTTTTCTCTCAAATAAGTGATGTTTCGAGTTCTTTGTGGGAAATTTTGCATATATTGATTGATTTTTAGTTGCCTGAACTTTCTATTGGATTTTGTAAGTGTGCAGATTATCTATAGCTTCTCTAGGAAGCATGTTTTTACAACTTGTGCTTAAAGTGAGGTTATCTATATCTTGGAATCGACACACAAGCCACTTGTGAGTCTTGGAGGGACGAACAAGCCAAAAGTGCCTATAAAAAGTGTAGGGACCTCATATCATAAAGGGAAGTTACGAATTTGGAGTTCAGGAGCTGATGTGCCACAACGTCTTGCCCAGACGATAAATAGAGCACATGTGGGAAGCAACCCACCTAAGTTTGCATTTCTAATTTTCCTTTTCTCATTTTTGTTTTAATTGCTTTAGTAAATAATTGGTGGAGATTTTTGTGAATATTGTGTGGATGGTATACTTGTACATGATTGAATATTTTTGGAGTTATAGATCCTTGATTTTATTGATTATTTTTATGATGAATGAGCCGAATGCTCTTATGAATGATTGCATGCAAGTTTACAAATTTCATTGCCATATATAGCCCAATTCGGTTTGGGGGTTCGATTGTATGCATTGTTTTTATAGAGGTCTTGATGCATATGGATAGATTCGGTTTGGGGGTTATTATGCCGCATTCTGTCATAATTGGTAATTGCATTGTTTGCCTTATTTTATGATGAGTCTTTTGAGTCTTTTATTTTGTTTTTGGGCATTGATTGTGCATAATTAAAGCCTAGGTTTGTTTGAGTCGTGTTAGGTACACATCACTAGGCCAGTCTCTCATATCCAACATCAATGATGATGTTTAGTTTTGGCTTGGGGGTGTAGACGTCTTTGTCAGTCGTTTGTTGTGTCTTAAGTCTTTTTAGTGTCATTTTTCAAATTGTCGCATGGCCAATTTTTTTGAGCTTTAATTAGCTTGGGTGTGATGCATTGAGCGTGTGCTTGTGGCGAGTTTATTTATGTTTAGTGAACTTAATTGAGTAGCTTGTTGTCACTCTAGGGCCTCACTTGCACTTCATGTTCTAGTTCCATCTTTTTTGTGTTCAAGTTACGGGGACTCGGTTCTTAAGCACATTGTTCTAATTGAGTGTACATTTTGTTATATTCTTTAAAACACTCTTCTCGTCATAAGCGTCACATGCCATAGGACATACATTGCATATATATTGTGGATTGCTTGATGGGTGCACTCATTCCCTTGATAGACTAATTATGGAAATACTTTTAGGCAATGTGTGTGATTAACTACTAAAAATGCCTAAACACATTCCTTTATCCCTTATGTGTGCTTCACAGCCAAATTTACAGCCAAACACTTATCTTTCATTTGGAACCAAAATAAACCATATATCCATAACCAAACACAAGCCTACCTTTATTGCCAATCATGTGGGGTGTATGTGTGTTATGTGTTTGGATTGAAAGGAAAAAGCTCTAATAGAGAATAACATGTATGTAGGCAACAATGTAATTGTGCATGAAATGGCTCAATGTGTAAAAGTGTCAAATTTGCACTTATGAGTTAATTGGCAAGATGTCATATGTAAGTGTGCAAAAGAAAAGAAAAATCAAAAAGAAAGAAAAAGACAAAGAAAAACAAAGGAAAGAAAAGAGCCTCGAAAGTAATTGTTAAGTACTCGAACGTAGAGTATAATTTTGAACCACAAGTGTGTGTATGTATATGCCTAATTTCTAAATGTATTAATGTGTAATAGAGCTTTGTGTGGGGTGTGTGAGTATGTTTAGACATTATCGGTGATCTTTGAACTCAAAATTTTCCTATTTCTTTGTTCACCACATCTAACCTCATGGCGCCATTACAACCAAAGGGAAAGTCCTATTTGATCTATAGCTTGTCGTGATTGAGAAAGTTTGTTGAAGCATGATCTTCCACGTTCATGACATATGATTCATTTCCTAGGTTAATTCACCAAGAAAATAGTGTTATTTCATTGATATCTTGTATGCAATGCATTAGATTCTTATGCATAACTCTATATTTACATACCTTATATGAGTGTGAACTTAAGACTCCGAGCGGAAAGAAAAGAGAGACTCCACGTGAGGCTTAGAGTCGAAACGAATTACGCTCAAGGTATGGGAGTGAGTAGTTCCTAATATGATAGTACTTTTAGGTGTGGGATTCGTGATTGTGCGAGTTTCCCGTGAGTGCCTTCGAGTTGCCTTAGAACATTTTACATATGTCTACTTCTCTCTTTCACACATCCTTGCATCTCACCACCAGTTGGACGTGCGGTTTTTTGTTTGAGTCTTTTGTTTTGTGTCTTTTTGTTTGCTCGAGGACGAGCAAAGGTTTGGTTTTGAGGTATTTGATCGGACCAAAATTGTCATACATTTTGGCCATCAATTCCATATCCTTAAACTTTTTTTCGAGCATATTTTGGTGTTCAATTGCTCTATCCTTGTAATTCTAGGAATTCAATGTCTTTTCGGGCAAAAAGTGAGATTTGGTGAAAAAAGAGCTGAAATTATAAGAAAAGCTTGTGCAGCACATCCAACATCGTAAGGGCATATCTCCCTTCTCAGATCGAATTACAATTATCTCTTTATATATTCAAAACTCCCCAGAAGTCTTCTTTCCAGTGGTTTTTACGGATAATAATTCCAAGTTTTCTAGAGGGAGATATACGTATTTTTATAACGGTTCGCGAGACTGAAAATTACTGTCGCGAGGTGTGTCGCGAGACGTGATACACCTAATTCAGGACCACGACATGACCGTTTTTTTGGCCATTTTGGAAGGGTAAATGTGACCTTTTGCACCCTAATTCATCCCCAAATTTTCCCTAACTATAAATACATCACTTTGCCACAAGGCCCATAATCTTTGAATCCTTTAATCTTTAAATCATCCTAAAATCCACACTTCATCTTCTCCACCAAATTAAGAGAGAGATGAGCTTCCACATGCATCCATGGAGGTTTTTCCTCCATGGATGCCTCCTCACCATCACCTTCTACTTTCAACCACCCATCTCTGGAGGAGTTCAAGAGGAAAGAGCACCATACCTTATCTGAAGAGAAGGAGCTTCAATGGAGCTTAGAGATCCGGGATTGACAACTTTGGGTTTCTTCTTTTACTCTTCTCTTGTTAAGTTATTTGTTGATGCGTATCCCCACTTGGGAAATTTTGTAAACCTAATTTGTGCTCAATATATGTTGGTTGATTTTATATTCATTTGAGCTTTGATTTGTTCTTGTTATTATTGAATAATCTCTTATCTTTATATGCTTGTGTATGGAGATTGGAAATTGATATGTGTTCATGGATGAGATTAGGAGTAGATTAACTAATTATAGGAGTAGTTGTAATCAAATATCTCATTTGTATGTGTGTGTGTCTTTGGAAGGTAACTTGTATGGATGAGTTTGAGTGTTTGTGGGTTTTTGGTTATGTTTAGGAAGACCAATCCGGGTATAATCTTAACCAATTAGCTCTAAAGAATGATTGAAACTTATTCTAGAGTATGTTTTGGCTTATGTTCATATGCTTAATGGTAGGGACTTAAGGCACAATTACTTCACCGAGACCTTGGGGAGTGATTCGTGACTCGAATCCCTTAATTGAGATTATAAGCACAATTACTTCACCGAGACATTGAGGAGTGATTTGAGTTTGTAAATCTCTCAACTGAGAGAACAAGCCCTTAGCTTGAATTGAATGTCCTTAATTGATGGGGGTTGTGCATTCATGAGATTAGAGAACACTGTAGTCGTCCAGTAGTGAGGACATCTCGGATTGACACCCGAGAAGACCTGGTGTTCGATTCCTGGTTACGAAGGAGGGGTCTGGGTCTCCTTTTTATCCATTTTGTATTCTTTCCTTGTATCTTAAATTGGATGTCCTTAATGCTTAACATTCACTATTTGTGCACTTAAGTATAGTGAGCTTTATGAACCTTATGTGATCATTTTCATGCATCTCTCTTATCCACCATTTTATTATTTGTCACTTTAATCACCATTCTCACCTCTCCATATTCATTTTATTTTATTTTGTATTCTTTTTATTTACATTCCTTCACACGCACACACACATCGCAAAATGCTTACACCCCACACATACCATTCTTACCGTTCTGCATTCTTATTTATATGCTTTCAATAAACTCTACAACATGAGGCGATTAACGGATAACTCCTCCCTGTGGACGATACCATCGTTTACCGCTTTACTAGTTTTCAAAACTTTAGAGCACATTGCGTAGGTATTAATATAAATATCTTTTAATAATCGCAATTTGGTAACGACACAAAAATCGAGTATCAAATTTTCATAGAATTTTTGTTGAATGCTCCGTTTAGGACTTATTTTCTGATCGGTGTGCAGTCTTCTAGAAGAACAGATTTGTTGCTTGATTTGGACTTATTAATATGTAGAAGGAAATAGTAATATTTCCTTATTGGAATATTGTTCTAGATTCTTTTTTTTTAAGTAAGACAATTCTTTTTTCGTATTTGAGTCGTAGTTGCTTTTAATATCTCCCACGCGTTATCCAACTGACCAATTGTCTAATCCCGACCAGACTTCTTTTATCTCGATTGAATGGTCCCGACCAAGTTATCTTTACCCGATCGGCTAGTTTCCCCGACCGGGTTATTTATGTCCGATCGACCAGTTTCCTCGACTTAACCTTGAGATCATCTATTAATTGTCTTGTGTTGATCTTTTTTTACTCTCGTGACTTGGCATATCTAATCATGCTGACTTGTCATGCAATCAAAAAATCATTTAATTGATTTTTTACCAGTCAAAGTATTTGACTAACAAAATTTATAACAGTTAAAGGACAAAATATCTAATATTTTAGTTTTCAGGTGGAAGAATAACCTTTACCGAAACTAGAGGGGGTAAAGTATAACATTTTAGTTTTTAAAGGAGAGAATGTCCGTTACTATAACTATATTGACAAGTGTTTAATATGTCAAACTATATATGGGAAAATGATATATCCCTTTAATCATAATTAACATCAATTAAAGAAAAAAATAACTTCATTTTTAAAGATCTGGAAACTCAGATCATCATCTTCTTATTATGGCGAGCTGTGGTCCTGTGGAAGACCTGGATCAAACCGAGCGGAACCCGACGGCTTCGACGGAGAACAAGAAGCCACAAATCTGCTCCTCCACGAGTAGTTGTTTTACCAAACACCACTTGTTCAATTTATTCACCGTCGGTTGTAAAGCATATTTGGAAGTTTTTCAACGAGAGGAAAAGCAAGAATCAAAAGAAAAAAAAAAAAAGGTTTTGATATTAAAGGCCTGATAATGATGATGATGGTTGTCCAAATCAAATTCAGAAAAACAGTCGAGAGAAGATAGTGATGAAATGGGTTGCCATGGATTGGTGGAATGGTGGGATGAATTTAACAAGTGGGGTCGGGTGTAAAAATAGTCCCTAGGCTGGTTGTTGGGTTTAAATTTGTTCCGGGGTAAGTAATCACATATCTAAAATAACATCAAAAACCGGATTCTGATTAAAATTATTCAATCCAGTGTCTCAAACAAGGTCTAAGAGAGTATTATTGGAACACAAACAAACCGCCTTAATACCTCTTTACAATAGCAACCATCCTTAAATACGAGGGTCTTCAATGAAAACCCTTGGAGATGCTCATAGTTTTCAGTCCTATATTTTATTTTATAGGTTAAAACCGTAAATGTTACTATAAAATGAAAGTAAAACAATACATTCATCGTCACGTTTCAATAAATACATTACTCGACTTTCCTATAAAATTAATGTTTACGATTTTAACACATGCCCTTGGTGTATAAGTTTAGGGATGCCAAAATTACTTATTGATTTGAGGGGCTGTTGTGATCGGCCCGGTTAAGGATAAGTTTAGCTGTACCATTTAAGTTGTGGTATGTGACGTGTATTTTTTTCAATCCCCAAACTAATTTCATTACAGTTACAAGATTTGAAGTAGGGAAGGTAAAACAACCTGCGGATACGGGGTCTCGTAGGTACCTGCGCTTTTAGGGTGAGGATAGGGCAATGATGAGGATAGATAGTAAAACCTACAAATGGGTACGGGACGATCCCCCTGCTCCACTTAAAATATATATGATCTTTATATTTTTTTATTATATATATATTTTTTCTTTTAATGTTACGTTTAAAATATATTGAATTTATTTGTTTAGTTGTGACATTAATTTTTATTTTAATGTTTATGAGATGATTTTCAATAATTTTTTAGAATTAATTTATATATTATATAATATCTATTAGTTTTTATATTTATTGTATTAATAAATAATTTTGATAAATAGATTAAATGAGATAAATTTGATAAATGGGTGTGGATGGAAAAAGCATACCCTACCCCTTTCAGACTCGCTCTATATATTAGGGTGTTTTATGGGTATAGGGTTTTAGAAAAATAAATGAGACGGGGTGCGGTGAGGGCCACCCCGCCCCATTACCATCCTTAATTTCAAGTTTCTATCCCGTTTCGTTCATGTACTCTGTTGTCAATATGTATACATATATATATGATGCACCTAATTAGTACTGTAATTAACACTATAAAAAATTAGTAATGTAATTTAACACTAGAAAAATTAGTATTATGACTACTGTTTTTAGAAAACAAAATTTCCTTTACTTTTTGTCTATGACAAACATAAGGCCCCGTCCTGCAACTGTTTTTTAATCCGTTTTCGTTTTTATTTTTCAAAAACGATTTCGAAAACGCGTTCGTTAACCGTTTTTCATTTTATTTTCGAAAAACAAAAAAAAAATGAAAAACAAAATCAGTGTTAAAAGTGAAAGATTTGAAAAACACAAAATACTTGTTTTTCGTTTTTGTTTTTCATTTTGTTTTTTACTTTTTTATATTAAAAAAAATCTTAAACTATTAATTGTACTGTTATGCATTTGATATGATTAAAACAATACGGAATAAGATTTTTAAATTACCAAAGTGCCCCTCTTATATATATTATAATTAGTATTATTATATATATATATATATATATTATAATATTATATTTTATGTATATTATAATATATTTATATAGGATATAATGTCATATATTATGTATTATTATATATAAAAATATAATATAAAAAATATAAAATCTATATGTATTATTATAATATAAATAATATATATATAATAATATATATAAATTATAATTATTTATTTATAATTTAAAAGTTTAGTTTCGATTAAATTGTTTTATATGTTATTTTGAATTTATTTTTGATGTGTTACTTTTGTTTAATTTAAAAATTACAATACAAAAATTATATTGGTTAATTATTTAATCAAATTTTTTATAGTTGTAATAATATTAAACAAAATACTAAAATTGATATTTCATTTTTTGATAGTTTTCGGTTAACCTACCAGACGCGTTTTTTCCGTTTTCATTTTCAAAATACAGCTTTCAGTGTTTGCTACCAGACGGGTTTTTAAAATTCGAAAATGAAATAAAAAATACTATTTTCATTTTCATTTTTATTTTTAAAAAACAGCAATTGAAAAACGCTTAGAGGACGGACCCTAATTTTTTCTTCTTTTTTTTTCCCTTTTTTCACTCTATTGAAACATTATTCAATTCTAGACCATTATATATAATATACCCCATTATTTCATTTTATTAAATAATGTTTATGTGATTTTTATCAAAAGTCATTAAAATTATATATTAATGAAATAGATATAGAACAAGGTAAAAAACTGATCTCTAAATAGGAAATCTTTATACCCATACCATTTATTTTAAGTTGGGTATTAATCGGAATACTATTTCTCGTATGAATCGGTAGGAGGGATGGTGATGGAAAACTCATTTAAGACTTGTACCATTGACATTCCTACGCTTGTTAACACTACTTTTTATTTTTATTTTTTTTAATTATAGTTTTATATTATTATTTATTCATCATCAGTGACGATACCAAGCATTAAAGAAATGGTATTTTGACTAAGTACAGTATTTAGCTGTTAATTAATTATAAAGTAGTAAATTATCAGCTTGGAATTTGTCAAAAACACGTATGCAATGTAACCACTTTATTAAAGAAACTACTCAACTAGTGTATGGTCTTTATTATTATTAGCTTGGAATTTGTAAAAAACACGTATGCCATGTAACTACTTTATTAAAGAAATTGGTGTATGGTCTTTGTTAAACAAATTTTTTTTATTTTTTTTCATCTTCATGCCTAGTTTAATCTTGATTCTACATTAGATTAAGTTTGAGCTTGAAATCCTCTGCAACATTCATTAGCTTGCATCACTGTATGATTAAGCCATCACATCTCAAGCAAAGCTTATTTCCAGATTAAGGAGGATCGTTACCAACTGACCATCAGGATCAGAAGTTTGTTAAACAAACAGCAGCCAGCTTGAATTGATAGTACGTACACGTGTCAAGCTGGCCTTAATTATAGAGGATTACTTGAATTCTTGTTATAGTCTGAATTATATATGCTTGTATAAATAGTTAGCTTCATTTGTAATGAACAATTAGATTTGCAGAAAACTCCATTGTTGGACTGTTTCACTCTAGCTTTTCTCTGTTTTCTCTCTTGAGCATTTGCTCAAACATTTTCATATTACTATCGAACACCTTACTTTCCATGGTAGCTGATAAGGTTTAAAGAATTTTTTAAGCCAATGTTTGAGGTTTTATTTTTTTTTTCGTATTAAGGAGACGCCCGGGGATTTTTCAAGATATAAATTACCTCAAACGCACTTTGACTCTAATGTTGGCTTTGACTAGGGTCGAAATTAATTTGGGTTTATGACATATGACAACCTCACAAGAACACAAATCAAATTTAGCGAGTTAGTATTGAAAGACACTTTATTAGATGATTTTAACTTTCAGTAGAATTTCTTTTGACAAACCATCATTATTGTTCTGTCTCCTAGTATTCCAAAATGATGGACCCGTTAAATATCAAACCACTAACTTGGATAAGAGATAAAACTTATACAATAGTACTTACATGAGGTTTCATGACAATTATCTTATGGGTCTTTATAAGGACAAACATTAAAGGAGACTTTCAACATTAATGGGTTAATTGTGATGGTATGGGAAGCTTGAAGCGTGTTAACTTCATTTAGGACATTCGGAGTTGCCTTTGCTTTCTGGGTAACACTTCGGTGGTCTTCAATACAAGGTCTTCAAACTCTTTTGCAGATGCTTTGGATAAGAAAGGGTCTAGGTTGGATGGTGACACCCTTGTCTGGGAGGTTTTTTGAACCTAAACTTCTCGATCTTTGTCTGGGTTTCTTTCCTTTTGGTTGTTGTTGTGTCATTGTTGGTTCGTTTTTTATCGCTCTTCAGGTTTGGTTGTTAGGCTGATGTTTGTAATTTGGCTGTTGCCTGTTTCTGCTTTGTTTCTCTGCTTTTGCTGGCTTGGCCTCCCCTCTTCTGGGAGCTGTAGCTAGCCAGCTTGCTTGTGCGTTTGGTTCTTGTTTCCCTAAATAAATCTACTTTAAAAAAAAAAAAAAAGCATTAATGGTAAACGTACTTTTATGTTTTAAACATATCAGAATTTGTGTAAAAGTACTATTATTGTATGGTCTAAGAACACACGTTAACATAATTATTATACATATTATTTAAGGAACACATCATGTGTTATACTCAACGTCTCTTGCCTTTTTCATTTTGAATCCTCATGGCATCAGGTGTGATTTTCCATCAAGTTAACGCGAAAATAGTCCTTTGATATATAGTCTACAACTCATATGTGATGTACTCAATTGCTCTTGCCTTTTTCATTTTGAATCCTCATGGCATCAAGATGTGATTTTCCATCAAGTTTATGCGAAAATAGTCCTTTGATATAGTCTACAACACTTGTACTTCTGAACAATGCTGGAGTTTCTGGGGTTACAAGGCTTGGTGCTGGACCGATGTCCCCATCCAATTTTGGGCTGCAAAATGTGGCAATAGATAACCTCTCTTTTAGGGAGTTAATTGTTGCTCGATGTTCGATACTGCGGTATGTTCCATTGCTCAATATCTGCACCATCAACAGTACACTGTTGCATATTCGTATCTATTTTCCTTGTAATGATTCTATAGCTACAAAATAATAGAAAAAGTGAAAATGAACAAGTAGATATACCTCGAGAGTGTCCCCAATGTTGATTATAAAAGCATTTGGAAGGGACTTAATAGGAATCCACATCCCATCTTTTTTTATCTGGAGGCCTTGTACATCATTGACCTCAAGGAGGATGGTAATACCGCCGAAATCAGAATGAGGAGGGAGGCCGATGACCTGTTCTGGTTGTGGACACGGCGGATAGTAATTAAAGCTCATTGCTTGCCTTCCTTCTAACAATCCGGTCATTTCATTATTGTCCAATATTCCTAGATTTTTTCCCATTTGCTTGAAAATTTTCTCGCCAATATTTTTCATTTCAGCAGAATAAGTTTCCAATATCTCTCTACAATAACGATGTCAAAAAGTTTTAAAGAATTTTGAATTGTCAAATCAAATAAACATATCTTAATATGAAAATAATCATCATCAGGATGGATGTGGTTCTACTCTTGTGTGGTGAGATAATTAAATTGATCTGGAAACTATATCAGAATCGATATAGAATAAGATATTTTCCTTATTTTTTTTTATTTAGATACATACATGATGTAACAATTATCATGATGTACCAAGCTAGACAAAGGAATCACCGTCCTGAAAAATAAAAGACACAATGCAGGAAGGAAAATCCTCCTTCAGATACAATCAAGAGAATTGCTAGTAGCAAACTATGCAAGATGATGAGTGACGATATTGCCACTATCAAATCAACAAAATTGAATTGTTTCAATTTGAATGGATTGATCGGATTTGAATATGTAGCTAGTTGTCAACATTAATTAGTAATATTCTCATAGAAAAGTATTTTGCCACTAGTATGGTAGTGGTACAGATTTAACATGTATGTCTATTAATCAAAATCATATATAATCTTTGTAGGGCAACGATGGGTTGATCGACCAATTTATCATCACACAACTTTGTCGGGAAGATGCTTCATGGGGTTTGTGCTCTTTATCATCACATATGTTGACAAATTATTTTAACGAATCATTAATGATAGGACCATTTAATGCCACATGTTTACCATAATTATAAGTTCTTGAACTCAAACAAACAAATATTATCAAGAGTTAGAGAGAGAGAGAACCTGAAGGAGGGAGGGAGGTTGGGAAAAAGGTGTGGTTTCCTCAAATGTGGTGGTAAAGTAGTGAAATAGAGCCTATCTCCCCAATTAAGTTTCTGATCCTCAGTCAAAACAAAGGAATTTCCATATCCCTCCAGATCTCCTTTTTGTTGCCCAAACTTGTTCTTCTCTTCTATTGGCAACTTGAAGAATTCTTCAATCTCTATTTTCAGTTTTTCCACTAAGCTACAGCTCACTTCATGGTTTATCAACTGCAATTGCATCATAGTACATTTCATTTTCATCTTAATAATATTCTTTATCACAATAAAATTATTTTATATTGTGAGTATAATAGCATAGCTAGCTCTAACAAAATTGATCAAACAGGTCGAGGATAGTTAGTTAGTGAAGGAATCTAGGTTTCTATATAATTTCATTCTCTGTAAAGTATAATTAATCAAGTTAATGAGAATGTATTCAGTTTCTAGAAAAAAACTCCACTGAAGCTGCTCTGGAAAAAAACTTGAAGATTCTCCATCAGGCTTTTCATAAAACACTTTCATTTTACTATCAAACACTTTGTTTCTTAATTTTTTTATTTTTTTTTTCAAATATATACAAACAAGTTCAATCAAATATCTGAATGAGAGTAAAACAAACCTGGAAGAAACCCCATTCTCTACATGCATGGTCCAACTTTTGAAGCTCTGAGTCCATGAAATCTTCAGAGAGTAATCTTTGCATATCGATGACGGGGACTTGTGGTGAAGAAGAGTCGAGAAATACGATGGGAGGATCTTGATCATGATGCACATAACGTGGTGGAACACTTATCAATGGCTTCTTTGCCAACTCCTGAACAATAGGCACAGCCAGAGTGCTACCAAGCGATATTGCTTTTGTTTCCATTGATGGTTAGCTCGATTAGAGATAACCAAATAACCAATTACTTTTCTCTCTCTCCCTCTTATTTATATTATGTTCAATCTAGCTACTTTGATTGATTCACACACACACAAAAAAAAAGGTAACAGAGTACTCAAGAATTTGAGGCTTCTTCGTACAGAAAAAAAATGCGAAAAAAATCATTTCTCGTACAAGTTGCCACTTTAATTTATGAGGAAATTACGGTCAACTCCTTGAAGTTTTCTCTTTCACGGTTAATTAATAGTCAAACTTAACATTTGACTTACTTTAATTGTTAAAAGACTTAAAAACCCTTCAAATTTTAAATTTAAAAACCATTAATAAATTGAAAATTCTAGATTTAATTATATATATATATATATAGCTTAATCAAAACATTTTCCTTCTTAAGTTATTCCTTGGGAATACATAACTAGAAAAAAAAAAATTCAAACAAATATTTCTCTATTTAATTCTTCACAAAAACTATAATATAATATAATGAATAGTATAAAATATTTATACTAAAGAAAACAAAAAGTTACATCAAAACAAAAAATAACACTATGGTTCGGTAGTAGAAGACTTTTATTCAATATAATAATATTTTACGTTCGAGAATTAAGTCGTTCAGGAAATAGTATGTCTAAAGAAAAAAAAAATCCGAAAAGGTTTTTAAATGGTCTTGTTATGCATGGAATAACAATTAATTGTAATGGTATACTTTTTTAAAAATAAAAAACAATTGTAATTATATTTCTTGTTGCGATTTTAATATTTGAAACATTCATATTTAAAACGATTATATAAGTAACTAAATTAACCAATGAAGATGACAATCAACGGCTTATCAATGAAGATGATCGCAACAAAAGTTATAACTCAACTATAAATGGACGAGTTTGAAGTTTAGATAAATGACTCTCAAGTCAGTAACTCGAATCCTACTAATAATAAAAACTTGAAAAAAAATGACCAATCTAGATAAGTGGATAAATAAATACAATAAAAAATTGATTAATGATTAATAAAATAAATTTTTATGAAATTAAGGTTGGAGTAGATATGTATTTATGTTAAATTTACGAGGATAATGTAATTATTTAAAAGATTCATAAAACCTCATAGCCACACTAATTCATAATCACTTGTGACTTGACAAATATAGTCTCTCAAATAGTGCTTTTAAATTTTTACGAGTATTACTATTTTATCCAAATGTGGTGTTTAAATGATGTGACAATAATTTAGTCCATATAAATCTAATCCATTTTAAATGAATGGACTGAATTGTTACCACGTCATTTAGACCCTAAATTTGGATATCAAATTTGAATAAAATAACATTACTCAATTTTTAAATAACGGAAGTTTTATCAAATATATTTTTGGACCAAAATTATTAAAGAAGTTGATTTGAACTTTTCAAAACAATACTAAACATGATAAGATTATATTGGCTCAGGTAAACTCATTACATTTATAATCAAGAGGTTGTGAGTTCATGTATTCAACTTACCCGAATAACCAAATTTTGAAATTTTGTAATTGTTTAATAAAAAAGAAAAAGAAAAAACAATACTAAACATCACAAAACCTCTCAATCACATTTCTTCTCTCCAATAATACATAAGTGTCTCCAATGTTGATCTTTGTTTTTATCTCAACGGATCGATTTATATGTGTAATAAGTGGATGAGATTAATTTTTTTAGTTTTTTCATTTTTTTATAAATTATTTGGGCTACTCAAACTTGGGACATTGTTAGGATGAACGAACACTCTAATTACAACTTAATCATATTCAACTTGTATTATCTTTAATTATTTGAGTTCAATCCTTATAATAAACGAGCCAACAATTACTATTAATTAATTTAACCAAAGTTAACAAAGCCCAAATTAATCCACTTCGGTGTATAGAAAGTACAGCTTTCAACGTGTCTATTATCCCATGCATATGCAGTACATCTTATTTAATCATAATTTTAATTTAATATTATGTCATGTAAATTAGACATTTTGTTATGTGCATATATTTAATCAACTCCAGACATTTTAGAGAGATAAAATAAGCAACAGGCCTATCTTGGATAATATAATTTGAAAATTTTAGGTCCAGTAATAGATAAGACAACTCTCCCTCTGTTTTTAAATATAGATAACTATCAAAGTTTGTCAGAAAATTCACATGTAACATGTTGCTTACATTATTCCCATATTATTCATCATCGGTGACGATATCAAACATTATAGAAATGATACTTTTGTCATTTTGTGTATTTGACTAAGTCAAGCGATTTTTACTACTATAAATTCTGATACAGCACATCAAGGGTAACATCAGAGATGTACGTTTGGAAAATAAGGATGGGTATAGGTTTTCCATTTCCATTCCTATCCTCATCCCTACTTTCAAGACCATTTTCTTGTTCCTACCATTTTTCCATTTGGGATAACATCCCCCATCCCCAGTTTTTTTTTTTTTTTCGTTTTTCTCTGTTTTCTCGTATCTCTCAGTCCCCTATTTTTCCATTTCCCTATTTAACTAAAAATTATAAATTTAATTTAAAAAAAAACAAACATTTCATTACAAATAAAAAATATCAATGCCTTACAAATTCAATATAAAATGTTTCAATTAACTCAAATATATATTATAATCATATTTATATATTTTTGGAGGAAATGGGGAAATAAAGATCTCCATCCCCATCCTCATCCCCATTTCAATTTAATTATGGGAGAAATAAGGACCCCTCCACATCCTCATTTTAATTTGGGGATAAAAATCATCCCCCCCCCCCCCACATTTTAATTTCCCCATTTTTCCTCCAAAAAAATCTTCAAATAGGGATGGGGTGCGGAGATAAAATGTACATCCCTGATTGACATATTGAAATCAAATAGTATATGCGTTTTTCACCCCATGTATAATAGGTGCGATGAAATTCTACCCCCCGACCACTAATATAATAGAAAAGATGCACCACCACTTATTGTAAAGTGTGCGTGCACTGTTGGGTTGTTGTTCTAATCTCAAACGTGGTTTTGGTGTCAAATAATTATAATGCTGTAAAGTGTAAATTAATGTTAAGTTTCAAATTTGTCAAACCACATGCAACTAAAGAAATGCACACATTTAAGCATGTTTGATTGTTTGCAGCCGTGGTTGATTAGAAAAGCATGTCTTAGATAACACGTCATACAAGACATCGACTACACAAACAACAATAGACCTGCTCAATAAATAAGTATGGAAATAAAAGCATTTTTTTATTGGAATTATTTGTTTAGTGATCGGTAATTGATTCAATCTCACGACACTCGTTATTTTAGCCGTAATTTGACTAACAACATTACTAGGTTCATTGTCACATTTATATTCAATCCCAACGTCATACATTCATTTTCGTTTTGTTTATTTTAATTTCGAAATTGTTATCATTGTTAAAAAATTATCAATTTAGTTTAAGAATATGGAGAATAAGAAAAAAGTGAATATACAAGGGTCAATCGTAACAGTTAAAAGGTTATTTTACATGAAAGTACAAAAATACCCTTTTAAAAAATAAGAAATACCCAGACTCCTCATGCCTCAGTTTTTTTAATTTCAAAATTGTTATCATTGTTAAAAAATTATCAATTTAGTTTAAGGATTTGGAAAATAAGAAAAAGTGAATATACAAGGATCAATCCTAACAGTTAAAAGGTTATTTTATATGAAAGTACAAAAATATCCTTTTAGAAGATAAGAAATACCCAGACGACTCCTCATCGTCCTGCAATGGGGTGGCCCCAGTTTCAAGCAGCTGCCATGACTAATGAGAACAATGGACTCCTCATTGTCGGGCAACTTCCTCATGTAAGGATTTGAATAACACAAATAACATGCATTCACATATAACTAATCCGAATATCAACCTAAACATATTTCTATATCACGATTAATCAAACTCTAAATACATAATATTAACATATATCAATTCAAGAGAAAAGTGGAGATAATCGATAGCGGAAGTGTACCTGAATCCATTGTCGGAAGTTGACGGACAGGTTGTGATCTTCCAAATTATAACGACCTTTTTGAACCCTACAATATTCTATTTTGCTCTGTTGATAGGGATACAAACAAAACAAAAGTATCATGTAATTTAGGGATCATAACCCTAAATATATATAATAATCAGATTATTATACGTTTTGTTATTTCTAATTCGGCACCTCATCAAATTAGAAATAGCATTCCGGTATCTACACAAGCCTTAATACTTTAAATCTTAATTAGATCACTTTAATTTATGTTTAACCAAAAGATATCACAACACATTTAATATTTACATATGTGGCCCCACATGATGGAATTTTTCAACAATCTCCCACTGTGCCACATATATAACTTTACAAATGTATATGACTTTATGAGCCCCACAATTTTGCTATCAAGATTTTAGGGTATATCCGAACAATCTTGTCCATTGATTATGCCGATATAGGATTAAAACGGCTTTTGTCACATTTAGCGTGACTAAACCCATCAATAGTCACATATACCAACATAACCAAATGACATAGATTAATCATGGATGTGTAGCATGGAAATTATATGCAATGTGATCTATACATGTCTATTCCAACCAGTTATACTTTATTCTTTAGTGAGATCAATACTTAATCCAATATAACATAGTGTAATTAACTGAATGCTTTATTTCTGATCAGAAAAATATCCAAATACATAAATGTATAAGTATATCCACAATCAAACATAGAGCAATAAAATATAAAATTATACAAACTCCCACTATAATGTGATATCCTCATACAAAATAACACTCATATGAGCAGTGTGCTCATGAAAAATCTTGGGTGGTAATCCCTTTGTAAGCGGATCCGCTATCATGGAGTTTGTCCCACTGTGCTCTGTAGATATATGTTCACACTGCACTCTATAACTAGGAACTTAATGTCAATATGCTTTGACCTAGATGAGCTCATATTGTTGTTAGAATATAGCACTGCTGACTTATTGTCACAATATAGTTTGAGTGGTCTTTCGACACCCTCCAGAATGTGCAACCCAGTGATAAAATTCTGCAACCATATTCCATGATCGGAAGCCTCATAGCATGTTACAAGCTCTGTTGCCATTGTGGAAGAAGCTATGAGTGTCTATTTGGCACTCCTTCAAGAAATAACTCCACCAGCCAATAAGTATATGTAGCCTGATGTGGATCTCCTACTGTCTTTGCATCCAGTAAAATCGGAGACGGAATACCCTATGATCTCCAATTGATCTGATCTTGTATATGTGAGCATGAAATCTTTGTTCTCTTCAAATACCTCATAACCCGCTTGGCTGCTTTCCAATGATCCATCCCAGGGTTACTTAAATATCTGCATAATATACTAACAATGTACGCAATATCTAGATGCGTACACACATGAACATACATTACACTTTCTACAGCTGATGCATAGGGAATCTTTTGCATTTCCTTAACTTCAAGGCAATTTTTAAGGCACTGACTGAGACTGAGACTGAACTTGTCTCCTTAGCGGCAGGGGTGTCACCTGGTTTACTATCCTGCATGCCAAATCTTTTGAGCACTTTATCGATATAGCTTCTTTGAGATAATCCTAGAATACCTCGACAACGATCTCGTTGTATTTGGATCCCTAATACAAAGGAGGCGTCACCAAGATCTTTCATCTCAAAATCCTTTGATAGAAATCTCTTGGTTTCGTGTAACATGCCTATATCATTTGTGGCAAGCAGTATGCCATCGACATATAAAACCAGAAAAATGTACTTACTCCCACTGAATTTGTGACACACATAATTATCAACAACGTTTATCTCAAAACTAAATGAGATAATCACTTGAAGAAACTTATGGTACCACTGACGGGAAACTTGCTTGAGCCCATATATGGACTTTGTCAATTTACAAACCATTTTCTTCGTGATGAGAACCGAGAAGCATCACCAAAGGATCCATTACATATTCCATTTGGGCCAATTACAAGGAGGCAAGAGGATTAAAGAAGCATTTAATGATGGGTTGATTATGAGTTGCTAAAGTCTAAATTCGGCCCACATGAAGACCAAATCCTGGCTAAACTTCACGGGCCTCTACAGAGAGAATATAAGGTCAGATTGTCTAATATAATATGTTTCCGGAGAGCCCAAGCCGATCCCTACAAATGTTATGAAGACTCCACTCTCTGTAATAGATCACAACAGACCCAAATTCGGTCATCTATCTTTTTACACGAAGACTTGAGCTGAGGAGTCCCAATTTCAACATATTTCCTATATATTGGGTGACGTATGGTTGGAGAAGAATCCAATTTCAGAATGTTTCCTATTTCAGCATATTCCATATTTCATTTATTTCTCAAATAAAGAGTTGATTTGTTTCCTAAAATAAATGGTTGATTTGTTTCCCAGATTCAACTTTCCAAATAAGGGACAGTTCAACTAGTTGTTAGTTTTTAGTCTTTAGTTATTTCCTAAATTTGTTTGCATTTATTTTTCTGATTGTAAGGCATTAATTGCCGAATATTTATTCCCTTTTTAGGACTTAGATATTTTAGTATAACAGGGACCAAATGATGTAATTTTTAGACTAGACTAGACTTGAATTGAAATATAATTTTTGAGAACGTTTTTGCTTGGTTCTTCATTAAACTATGAACTTATCAAGGTTCTACCTTGTGGCGTTCAAACTTTGACTTATCACTCACCTTCTTTCTTTTTCTTGAGTGTGGTGTCTACAACCTTCTTGATACCGTTGGTTCTTATCTCCATATAGATAACGTGTCACGGTCCTTTTTTTTATTTTCTTTGTTTATAAACTTGAATTAGAAAACGATCATTGCTTCCATATGTTGATAACGGGTCTCACTGCTCTTGGTGAGGTTCATATCAGTTGGTATCAAAGCTTTGGTTTCTAAAATCAGGTTTAATTTATCCTTGTTCTTCTTCATCTATTTTTTCTGTTTGATCTAAAAACAAAAAGATCCGTTACAAAAAGAAAAGTTTGATCAGCTTCGTTATAAAAATAAAAAAGGAGATCCAAAAAAAAAGATCCCAAAAAAAAGGTAAAACAATTTTCTTTGAAGGGTCATGTAGTTGAACTTATATCAACTATTTTTATTCGTTTTCTTGTTTTCTTTGTTATTCTTGTCTTTTTTTGTTTTTTTTTTTTGTTACATCTTATTTCTTGAACTTCTTATGAGTGTCCGTCTAAGTAAAAAAAAAAAGGAACTGAAAGAGTGAACACAGAGTGAAAAAAAGGCAAGAGAGTGTGAGCTCATCAGAGGGTAAAAGCCAAAATATTGAGTGAAACACAAGTGTGAGTGCCACTATATTTGAGGGTAAACACGTGAGGGAGTGTTCTGTGAGGCGTACTAACTTTCTTTGTTTCGCAGGTTTGAAATATGTCACAAGACAAGAGTAAAGACTTATTCGACGATGCACCAGAAACGGTAGATCTAAATTTTTTGTATAAAGCCATACAATAAAACATAGAGCGGATGGAGATTAAGTTTGGTGAGGTGCATGATAGGATAGACAAAGTGGAGTTTAGTTTACAAAAAGAGCAGCCATTCAGGCTCCTAATGTGGAATGAAGAGAAAGGAACCCACCTAGGAATGACTATGAAGATGATTATGGGATTGACCTAGAGGAGGATGATCGCATGTCTAATATGGGTACGGTCAGATTTAGGCATGGAATGGGAGGTAGAAGAGTTAGGTATGGGAATAGAGAAGTTTGGTATGGGAATAGAGAAGATAGGTATGGGAATAAAGGAGATAGGTATGGGGAGCTTTTGGTGGCAAGAAGAGCTCTTAGTGCTCAAACCATTTAAGATGATAAGGTGCAACGTAACAACATTTTTCACACTCGCTGCCCTGTTGCCCTGTTAATGATAAGGTATGTAGCATGATAATTGATGGGGGAGTTGTACTAATGTGGCTAGCACTAGTTTTGTAGAGAAACTGAATTTGGCCACTTTGAAACACCCCAAACCTTATAAGCTATAATGGTTAAATGATAGTGGGGAAATCGAGGTGACTAAACCGGTGTTGGTGTCATTTTCAATTGGAAAATACAAAGATGAAGTCTTTTGTGACGTGGTACCAATAAATACGGGCCATATTCTTTTGGGGAGACCATGACAGTTTGATAGACATGTGACGCATGATAGGTATACCAATAGATACTCATTTGTACCCAATAAAAAGTCATCACTCTTGTTTATTTAACCCCAAAACAAGTGTATGAAGATCAAGTGAGGTTAAGAAAAGAGAGAGATGTCAAAAAAGTGACTGAGAGTGAAAGTTCAAAAGAAAGAGAGAGAAAAGAAATAGAGTCCTAAATAGCCAAACAAGAAATAAAAGGTGAAAAAGAAAAATAGGTTGTTGAGAAAAAAAAAACAAGTGAATTTTTATGCAAGAGAGAGTGAGATCAAAAGGGTTTTGTTTTTAAATCAGTCAATGATTGTATTTTTTTACAAAGAGACATGTTTTAGTACTAATGAAATTAACCCTTCTTTACCTAGTGTTGTTATCACTTTTGTAGGATTTTAAAAACTTTTTTCCCAACGAGGTGCCTCATCATAGGCGTGTAACTCACGATGGTTACACCAAAATTAAAGAAAATATTTCTTCCAACGGTGATTCATCAAACAAAGATGAAAAGGGAGAACCATATTTCGTGTTGTAGGCTATCAACAACATTATGGTGAAAATTTGAGGACAAATCCTTTTGAAAAGAGGGGGAATGATGAGAAGGAAGAAGCATTACCAAATGATTCATTACATACTCCATTTGGGCCAATAACAAAGAGGCAAGAGGATCAAAGAAACATTTAATGATGGGTTGATTATGAGTTGCTAAAGTCTAAATTCGGCCCACATGAAGACCAAATCTGGGCTGAACTCCGTGGACCTCTACAGAGAGCATATAAGGTCGGATTGTCTATTATAGTATGTTTCGGGAAAGCCCGAGACAAGCCCTACAAATATTATGAAGATACTGTCCTCCGTAATAGATTACAACATACGCAAATTGGGCAATCTATCTTGTTGTGCGAAGACATAAGCTGAGGAGTCCGAATTTCAATATAATTTCTATATTTTGGGCAATGTACGGTCCAATTTCAGCATGTTTCCTATTTCAGCATATTCCATATTTTATTTATTTCTCAAATAAATAGTTGATTTGTTTCCTAAAATAAATGATTTATTTGTTTCCCAAATTCAACATTCCAAATAAGGGACAATTCAACTAGTTGCTAGTTTTTAGTTTTTAGTTATTTCCTAAATTTGGTTGTAGTTATTTTCCTGATGGTAAGGCATTAATTGCCGAAAGTTTATTCCCTTTTTAGAACTTAGATATTTTAGTATAACAGAGACCAATTGATGTAATTTTTAGACTAGACTAGACTTGAATTTAAATATAATTTTAGAGAACGTTTTCTCTTGGTTCTTCATTGAACTATGAACTTATCAAGGTTCTACCTTGTGGCGTTCAAACTTTGACTTATCACTCACCTTCTTTCTTTTTCTTGAGCGTGGCGTCTACAACCTTCTTGATACCATTGGTTCTTATCTCCATATAGATAACGGGTCGCGGTCCTTTTTTTTTATTTTCTTTGTTTATAAGTTGCTAAAGTCTAAATTCGGCCCACATGAAGACCAAATCCGGGCAAAACTTAGTGGGCCTCTACAGAGAGCATACAAGGTCGGATTGTCTATTATATTATGTTTCTGGAAAGCCCAAGATGAGCCCTACAGATTTTATGAAGACTCAGTCCTCCGTAATAGATCACAACAGACCAAAATTCGGCTATCAATCTTTTTCCGTGAAGACTTGAGCTGAGGAGTCAGAATTTCAACATATTTTCTATATTTTGGGCGACATATGATTGGAGGAGAATTCAATTTCAGTATATTTCTTATTTCAGCATATTCCATATTTTATTTATTTCTCAAATAAATAGTGTATTTGTTTTTTATAATAAACGGTTTATTTGTTTCCCAAATTCAACTTTCCAAATTAGGGACAATTCAACAGTTGCTAGTTTTTATTCTTTAGTTATTTCTTAAATTTGTTTGCATTTATTTTCCTGATTGTAAGGCATTAATTGCTGAATATTTATTCCCTTTTTAGGACTTAGATATTTTTGTATAACATGGACCAGTTGATATAATTTTTAGACTCGACTAGACTTGAATTGAAATATAATTTTAGAGAACGTTTTCTCTTGGTTCTTCATTGAACTATGAACTTATCAAGGTTCTACCTTGTGGCGTTTAAACTTTGACTTATCACTCACCTTCTTTCTTTTTATTGAGTGTGGCATCTACAACTTTCTTGAAACCGTTGGTTCTTATCTCCATACAGATAAGGGGTCGCGGTCTTTTTTTTTTATTCTTTTTGTTTATAAACTTGAATTAGAAAACGATCCTTGCTACCATGTATTGGTTCCGGGTCTCACTGCTCTTAGTGAGGTTCATATCAGTTGGGAAAGATGAGAACCAAAAAGCATCACCAAAAGATCCATTACATATTCCATTTGGGTCAATTACAAGCAGATAAGAGGATCAAAGAAGCTTTTAATGATGGGTTGATTATGAATTTCTAAAGTCTAAATTCGGCACACAAGAAGACCAAATCCGGGCTCAACTTAGTGGGCCTCTACAGAGACCATACAAGGTCGAATTGTCTATTATATTATGTTTCCAGAAAGCCCAAGACGAGTCCTACAAATTTTATGAAGACTCCATTTTCTGTAATAGATCAAAACAGATCCAAATTGGCTATCAATCTTTTTGCGTGAAGACTTGAGCTGAGGAGTCCTAATTTCAACATATTTCCTATATTTTTGGGGACGTATAGTTGGAGGAGAATCCAATTTTAGCATGTTTCTTATTTCAGTATATTCTGTATTTAATTTATTTCTCAAATAAAGAGTGTATTTGTTTCCTAAAATAAATGGTTTATTTGTTTCCCAAATTCAACTTTCCAAATAAGGGACAATTCAACTAGTTACTAGTTTTTAGTCTTTAGTTATTTCCAAAATTTATTTTCATTTATTTTCCTGATTGTAAGGCATTAATTGCGAATATTTATTCCCTTTTTAGGACTTAGATATTTTAGTATAACATGGACCAGTTGACGTAATTTTTATAATAGACTAGACTTGAATAGAAATATACATTTAGAGAACGTATTCTCTTGGTTCTCCATTGAACTATGAACTTATCAAGGTTCTACCTTGTGGCGTTCAAACTTTGACTTATCACCCAACTTCTTTCTTTTTCTTAAAGGTGGCGTCTACAACCTTATTGATACCGTTGGTTCTTATCTCCATACAGATAACGGGTCGCGGTCCTTTTTTTTATTTTCTTTGTTTATAAATTTGAATTAGAAAACGATCTTTGCTACCGTATACTGGTTCTGGGTCTCACTACTCTTGGTGAGATTCATATTTATTGGGAATGATGAGAACCTAGAAGCATCACCCAAAGATCTATTACATATTCCATTTTGGCCAACTACAAGGAGGTAAGAGGGTCAAAGAAGCATTTAATTATTGCTTGATTATGAGTTGTTAAAGTCTAAATTCGGCCCACATGAAGACCAAATCCGTGCTAAACATCGTGGGCCTCTACAGAGAGCATACAAGATCGGATTGTCTACTATAATATCTTTCCAGAAAGCCTAAGACGAGCCCTGCAAATGTTATGAAGACTCCATCCTCAGTAATAGATCACAACAGACCCAAATTTGGTTATCTATCTTGTTGCGTGAAGACTTGAGCTGATGAGTCCGAATTTCAACATATTTCCTATATTTTAGGCGATGTATGGTTTGAGGAGAATCTAATTTCAGCATGTTTCCTATTTCAACATATTCCATACATTATTTATTTCTCAAACAAAGAGTTGATTTGTTTCCTAAAATAAATGGTTTATTTGTTTCCCAAATTCAACTTTCCAAATAAGGGACAACTAAACTAGTTGCTTTTTTTTAGTCTTTAGTTATTTCCAAAATTTGTTTGCATTTATTTTCCTGATTGTAAGGCATTAATTGCCGAATATTAATTCCCTTTTTAGGACTTAGATATTTCAGTATAATAGGGATCAATTGATGTAATTTTTAGACTAGACTAGACTTGAATTGAAATATATTTTTTGAGAACGTACTCTCTTGGTTCTTCATTGAACTATGAACTTATCAAGGTTCTACCTATTGACGTTAAAACTTAGACTTATTACTCATCTTCTTTATTTTCCTTAAGTGTGGTGCCTAGAACCTTATTGATACCGTTGGTTCTTATCTCCATACAGATAACGGGTCACGGTCCTTTTTTTATTATTTTCTTTGTTTATAAACTTGAATTTGAAAATGATCCTTGCTACCATATATTGGTTCTGGGTCTCACTGCTCCTGGTGAGCTTCATATCAGTTAAGAATGATGAGAACCAAGAAACATCACCAAAAGATCCATAACATATTTCATTTGGGCCAAATACATAAAGGCAAGAGGATAAAAGAAGCATTTAATGATAGGTTGATTATGAGTTGCTAAAGTCTAAATTTGGCCCTTATGAAGACAAATCCGGGCTAAAATTTGTAGGCCTCTACAGAGAGCATACAAGGTCAGATTTTCTATTATAATAAGTTTCCAGAAAGCCTAAGATGAGTCCTACAAATTTTATAAAGATTCTGTCCTCCGTAATAGATCACAACAGACCCAAATTCGGCTATCAATCTTTTTGCGTGAAGACTTGAGCTGAGGAGTCCGAATTTCAATATATTTCCTATATTTTGGGCGACGTATGGTTGGATGAGAATCCAATTTGAGCATGTTTCTTATTTCAGGATATTCCATATTTTATTTATTTCTAAAATAAAGAGTGTATTTGTTTCCTAAAATAAATGGTTTATTTGTTTCCCAAATTCAACTTTCCAAATAAGGGACAACTAAACTAGTTGCTTTTTTTTTTAGTCTTTAGTTATTTCCAAAATTTGTTTGCATTTATTTTCCTGATTGTAAGGCATTAATTGCCGAATATTTATTCCCTTTTTAGGACTTAGCTATTTCAGTATAATAGGGATCAATTGATGTAATTTTTAGACTAGACTAGACTTGAATTGAAATATATTTTTTGAGAACGTACTCTCTTGGTTTTTCATTGAACTATGAACTTATCAAGGTTCTACCTATTGGCGTTAAAAATTTGACTTATCACTCATCTTCTTTCTTTTCCTTGAGTGTGGCGCCTAGAACCTTATTGATACCATTGGTTCTTATCACCATATAGATAACGGGTCGCGGTCCTTTTTTTATTTTCTTTTTTTATAAACTTGAATTAGAAAAACGATCCTTGCTACCATTTATCGGTTCCGGATCTCACTGTTCTTGGTGAGGTTCATATCAGTTGGGAATGATGAGAACCAAGAAGCATCACTAAAAGATCTGTGACATATTCCCTTTGGACAATTACGTAGAGGAAAGAGGATCAAAGATGCATTTAATGGTAGGTTGATTATGAGTTGCTAAAGTCTAAATTTACCCCACATGAAGACCAAATCCGGGCTAAAATTTATAGGCCTCTACAGAGAGCATACAAGGTCAGATTGTCTGTTATAATAAGTTTCTGGAAAGCCCAAGACTAGTCCTACAAATTTTATGAAGATTTTGTTCTCCGTAATAGATCACAATAGATCCAAATTCGGCTATCTATCTTTTTGTGTGAAGACTTGAGCTGAGGAATCCGAATTTCAATATATTTCCTATATTTTGGGCGACGTATGGTTAGAGGAGAATCCATTTTCAGCATGTTTCCTATTTCAGCATATTCCATATTTTGTTTATTTCTCAAATAAATAGTTGATTTGCTTCCTAAAATAAAAGGTTTATTTGTTTCCCAAATTCAACTTTTCAAATAAGGGACAATTCAACTAGTTGCTAGTTTTTAGTGTTTAGTTATTTCCTAAATTTATTTGTATGTATTTTCCTGACTGTAAGGCATTAATTGCCAAATATTTACTCCCTTTTTAAGACTTAGATATTTTAGTATAACAGGGGCCAATTCATGTATTTTTTAGACTAGACTAGACTAGACTTGAATTGAAATATAATTTAAGAGAATGTTTTCTCTTGGTTCTTCATTGAACTATGAACTTATCAAGGTTCTACCTTGTGGCGTTCAAACTTTGACTTATCACTCACCTTCTTTCTTTATCTTGAGTGTGGCATCTACAACCTTCTTGATACCGTTGGTTCTTATCTCCATATAGATAACGGGTCGCGGTCCTTTTTCTTTTATTTTCTTTGTTTATAAACATGAATTAGAAAACGATTCTTGCTTCCATATATTGGTTCCGGGTCTCACTGCTCTTGGTGAGGTTCATATCAGTTGGGAATGATGAGAACCAAGAAGCATCATCAAAAGATCCATTAAATATTCCATTTGGACCAATTACAAGGAGGCAAGAGGATCAAAGAAGCAGTTAATGATGGGTTGATTATGAGTTGCAAAAGACTAAATTTGGCCAACATTAAGACCAAATCCGGGCTGCACTTTGTGGGCCTCCACAGAGAGCATAAAAGGTCGGATTGTCTATTATAATATTTTTCCAGAAAGCCCATGATGAACCCTTCAAATGTTATGAAGACTCCGTCCTCTGCAATAGATCACAAAAAACCCATATTCGGCTATCTTTCTTTTTGGGTGAAGACTTGAGCTGAGGAGCCCGAATATTAACACATTTCCTATATTTTGGGCGACGTATGGTTGGAGGAGAATCCAATTTCAGCATGTTTCCTATTTCAGCATATTCCATTTTTTATTTATTTCTTAAAGAAAGATTTGATTTGTTTCCTAAAATAAATGGTTGATTTGTTTCACAAATT
This sequence comes from Dipteronia dyeriana, assembly GCA_032871835.1. NCBI lineage: Eukaryota > Viridiplantae > Streptophyta > Magnoliopsida > Sapindales > Sapindaceae > Dipteronia > Dipteronia dyeriana. The sequence continues at coordinate 75,475,890 of CM065301.1, read as the reverse complement.
CAACTTTCCAAATAAGGGACAATTCAACTAGTTACTAGTTTTTAGTCTTTAGTTGTTTCCTAAATTTGTTTGCATTTATTTTCCTGATTGTAAAGCATTAATTGCTGAATATTTATTCCATTTTTAGGACTAAGATATTTTAGTATAACAGGGGCCAATTCATGTATTTTTTAGACTAGACTAGACTTGAATTGAAATATAATATAAGAGAATGTTTTCTCTTGGTTCTTCATTGAACTATGAACTTATCAAGGTTCTACCTTGTGGCGTTCAAACTTTGACTTATCACTCACCTTCTTTTTTTTTCTTGAGTGTGGCGTCTACAACCTTCTTGATACCGTTGGTTCTTATCTCCATATAGATAGCGGGTCGCGGTCCTTTTTTTTATTATTTTCTTTGTTTATAAACTTGAATTAGAAAACGATCCTTGCTACCATTTATTGGTTCCGGGTCTCACTGCTCTTGGTGAGGTTCATATCAATTGGGAATGCTGAGAACCAAAAAGCATCACCAAAAGATCCATTAAATATTCCATTTGGGCCAATTACAAGGAGGCAAGAGGATCAAAGAAGCATTTAATGATGGGTTGATTATGAGTTACAAAAGACTAAATTTGGCCAACATTAAGACCAAATCCGGGCTGCACTTTGTGGGCCTCCACAAAGAGCATAAAAGGTCGGATTGTCTATTATACTATTTTTCCAGAAAGCCCATGATAAACCCTACAAATGTTATGAAGACTCCGTCCTCAATAATAGATCACAACAGACCCAAATTCGGCTATCTATCTTTTTGCACGAAGACTTGAGTTGAGGAGTCTGAATTTTAACGCATTTCCTATATTTTTGGCAACATATGGTTAGAGGAGAATCCAATTTCAGCATGTTTCCTATTTCAACATGTTCCATATATTTTTTTCTGAAATCAAGAGTTGATTTGTTTCCTAAAATAAATGGTTGATTTGTTTCACAAATTCAATTTTCCAAATAAGGGACAATTCAACTAGTTGCTAGTTTTTAGTCTTTAGTTATTTCCCAAATTTGTTTGCATTTATTTTCCTGATTGTAATGCAATGATTGCCGAATATTTATTCCCTTTTTAGGGCTAAGATATTTTAGTATAACATGGTTCAATTGATGTAATTTTTCGACCAGACTAGACTTGAATTGAAATATTATTTAAGAGATCGTTTTCTCTTGGTTACTCATTGAACTATGAACTTATCAAGGTTCTACCTTGTGGCGTTCAAACATTAACTTATCACTCACCTTCTTTCTTTTACTTGACTGTGGCGTCTACAACCTTCTTGATACCGGTTGTTCTTATCTTTATATAGATAACGGGTCGCGTTCCTTTTTCTTTTTTTCTTTGTTTATAAACTTGAATTAGAAAGTGATCGTTGCTACCATATATTTGTTTCGGCTGTCACTGCTCTTGTAGACGTTCATATCAGTTGGGAATGATGAGAACCAAGAACCATCACCAAAAGATCCATTTCATATTCCATTTGGGCCAATTACGAGGAGGCAAGAGGATCAAAGAAGCATTTAATGATGGGTTGATTATGAGTTGCTAAAGTCTAAATTCGGCCAACATTAAGACCAAATCCGGGCTGAACATTGTGGGCCTCCATAGAGAGCATATAAGGTCGGATTGTCTATTATATTATTTTTTTGGAAAGCCCAAGACGAGCCCTACAAATGTTTTAAAGACTCCGTCCTTAGTAATAGATCACAACAGACCCAAATTCGGCTATCTACATTTTTGCACGAAGACTTGAGCTGAGGAGTCTAAATTTTAACACATGTCCTATATTTTGAGCAACATGTGGTTGGAGGAGAATCCAATTTCAGCATGTTTCCTATTTCAAAATATTCCATTTTTTTTTCCTGAAATCAAGAGTTGATTTATTTCCTAAAATAAATGGTTGATTTGTTTCACAAATTTAACTTTCCAAATAAGGGACAATTCAACTAGTTGCTAGTTTTTAGTATTTAGTTATTTCCTAAATTTGTTTGCATTTATTTTTCTGATTGTAATACATTGATTGCCGAATATTTATTCCCTTTTTAGGGCTAAGATATTTTAGTATAACATGGTCCAATTGATGCAATTTTTCGACCAGACTAGGCTTGAATTGAAATATAATTTTAGAGAACGTTTTCTCTTGGTCCTTCATTGAACTATGAACTTATCAAAGTTCTACCTTGTGGCATTCAAACTTTGACTTATCACTTACCTTCTTTCTTTTTCTTGACTGTGGCGTCTACAACCTTCTTGATACCGGTTGTTCTTATCTTTATATAGATAACGGGTCGCGGTCCTTTTTCTTTTTTTCTTTGTTTATAAACTTGAATTAGAAAGTGATCGTTGCTACCATATATTTGTTTCGGCTGTCACTGCTCTTGTAGACGTTCATATCAGTTGGGAATGATGAGAACCAAGAAGCATCACCAAAAGATAAATTTCATATTCCATTTGGGACAATTATGAGAAGGCAAAAGGATCAAAGAAGCATTTAATGATGGGTTGATTATGAGTTGCTAAAGTCTAAATTCGGCCTACATGAAGACCGAATTCGGGCTAAACTTCTTAGGCCTCTACAGATAACCTACAATGTGGGATTTTTTGTAATAGTATTTTTCTAGAAAGCACAAGACGAGTCCTAAAAATTTTATAAAAACTCCGTCCTCCGTAATAGATTACAACATACCCAAATTCGACTATCTATCTTTTTGGGTGAAGACTTGAGCTGAGAAGTCCGAATTTCAACATATTTCTTATTTTTTGGGCGACGTATGGTGGGATTAGAATTCAATTTCAGCATGTTTCCTATTTTAGCATATTCCATATTTTATTTTTTCTCAAATAAAGAGTTTTTTTTTTCCTAAAATAAATGGTTTATATATTTCCCAAATTCAACTTTCCAAATAAGGGACAATTCAACTAGTTGCTAGTTTTTAGTCTTTAGTTATTTCCTAAATTTGTTTGTATTTATTTTCCTGATTGTAAGACATTAATTGCCGAATATTTATTCCCTTTTTAGGACTTATATATTTTTGTTTTACAGGGACTAATTGATGTAACTTTTAGACTAGACTAGACTTGAATTGAAATATAATTTTAGAGAACGTTTTCTCTTGGTTCTTCATTGAACTATGAACTTATCAATGTTCTACCTTGTGGCGTTCAAACTTTGACTTATCACTCACCTTCTTTCTTTTTCTTGAGTGTGGCGTCTACAACCTTCTTGATACCGTTGGTTCTTATCCATAAAGATATCGGGTTGGTGTCCTTTTTTTATTTTATTTGATTTGTTTATCAACTTGAATTATAAAACGATCATTGCTACCATATATTGGTTCCGGGTCTCACTGCTCTAGGTGAGGTTCATATCAAGTGGGAATGATGAGAACCAATAAGCATCACCAAAAGATCCATTACATATTCCATTTGGGCCAATTACAAGGAGGCAAGAGGATCAAAGAAGCATTTAATGATGGGTTGATTATGAGTTGCTAAAGTCTAAATTCTGCCAACTTTAAGACCAAATATGGGCTGAACTTCGTGGGCCTCTATATAGAGCGTATAGGGTCAGATTGTCTATTATATTTTTTTTTCGAAAATCCCAAGACGAGCCCTACAAATGTTATGAAGACTCAGTTCTCAGTTATAGATCACAACAGACCCAAATTCGGCTATCTATCTTTTTACATGAGGGCTTGAGCTGAGGAGTCCGAATTTCAACATATTTCCTACATTTTGGGCTATGTATGGTTGGAGGAGAATCCAATTTCAGCATGTTTCCTATTTCAGCATATTCAATATTTTGTTTATTAGTCAAATAAAGAGCTGATTTGTTTCCGAAAATAAACGGTTGATTTGTTTCCCAAATTCAACCTTCCAAATAAGGGACAATTTAACTAGTTGCTAGTTTTTAGTCTTTAGTTATTTCCGATTTTGTTTGCATTTATTTTCTAGATTGTAAGGCATTAATTGCCGAATTGGACATGGATATTTTAGTTTAACAGGGACCGATCGATGTAATTTTTAGACTAGACTAGACTTGAATTGAAATATAATTTTAGAGAACATTTTCTCTTGGCTCTTCATTAAACTATGAACTTATCAGGGTTCTACCTTTTGACATTCAAACTTTCACTTATCACTCACCTTCTTTATTTTTCTTGAGTGTGACGTGAACAACCTTCTTGATACCATTGGTTCTTATCTCCATATAGATAACGGGCAGCGGTTCTTTTTAATTATTTTCTTTGTTTCTAAACTTGAATTAGAAAACAATCCTTGCTACCATATATTGGTTCCGGGTCTCACTGCTCTTGGTGAGGTTCATATAAGTTGGGAATGATGAGACCCGAGAAGCATCACCAAAAGATCCATTACATATTCCATTTGGGCCAATTACAAAGAGGCAAGAGGATCAAAGAAGCATTTAATGATGGGTTGATTATGAGTTGCTAAAGTGTAAATTCGGCCAACATGAAGACCAAATCCGGGTTGAACTTTGTGGGCCTCTACACAGCACATATGAGGTCGGATTGTCTATTATAATTATTTTCTGGAAAGCCCAAGATGAGCCCTACAAATGTTATGAAGACTCCATCATTCCTAATAGATCACAACAGACCCAAATTCGGCTATCTATCATTTTACGCGAAGACTTAGGCTGAGGAGTCTGAATTTCAACATATTTCCTATATTTTGGGCAACGTATGGTCGGAGGAGAATCCAATTTAAGCATATTTCCTATTTCAGTATATTCCATATTTTATTTTTTTCTCAAAGAAAGAGTTGATTTGTTTCCTAAAATAAATGGTTGATTTGTTTCCCAAATTTAACTTTTCAAATAAGGGACAATTTAACTATTTGCTAGTTTTTAGTCTTTAGTTATTTCCTAAATTTGTATGCATTTATTTTCCTGATTGTAAAATATTAATTGCTGATTGTTTATTCCCTTTTTAGGACTTAGATATTTTAGTATAACAGGGACCAATTGACGTAATTTTTAGACTGGACTAGACTTGAATTGAAATATAATTTAGAGAATGTTTTCTCTTGGTTCTTCATTGAACTATGAACTTATCAAGGTTCTAACTTGTGTTGTTCAACTTTGACTTATAACTCACCTTCTTTCTTTTTCTTGAGTGTGGCATCTACAACCGTCTTGATATCGTTGGTTTTTATCTCCATATAGATAACATGTAGTCCTTTTTTATTTTCTTTGTTTATAAACTTGAATTAAAAATGATCCTTGCTACCATTCATTGGTTCCGGGTCTCACTGCTTTTGGTGAGGTTCATATCACTTTGGGTCTCCTGACTCAAATTTTTCTAGTTGCACCATATAAATTGTTTCGTCAATGTCACCATTGAGAAACGCCATCTTGACATCCATCTGATGAAGCTCAAGGTCAAATTGTGCAACAAGTGCCATGATTGTTCTTAAAGAGTCTTTTGTTTAAACTAGAGAGAAAGTCTCTTTATAGTCAATCCCTTCCTTTTGGGTAATGCCTTTTGCTACAAGACAAACCTTATACCTCTCCATATTACCTTTTGAATCCCTTTTAGTTTTAAATATCTATTTACAACCAATGGACTTCGCATCTTCTGGTAATGAGACAAGTTTCCAAACCTTATTGTCTTGCACAGACTTATACTCCTCATTCGTGGCTTCAATCCACTTTTGAGAGTTGGAACCCTACATGGCTTGATGGAAGTTGATTGGATCATTTTCCATCATTCCAATGTCTTCCTCATGTTCCTGGAGAAATACGAAAAAATCATCTGAAATAGCATTTCTCTTTTCTCTAGTGGATCGTCTTAATGACACTGGTTCTTGAGGTTGTTGAGTTTGTTTCTCAGAAACAATTACCTCATCTTGAACAGGGGGTTGTTCAATATTGTCTTGTTGAGGATCCAAATTCACTTCTTGATCAATGATAGGTATAAAAACCCGTATATTGTCAAAAGCGATAGTGAGAATCGAAACCGATTCTTCCTCAAAGATAATGTCTCTAACCTTATTCCCCCCCCCCCCCCCCCCAAACTCAACATCCTCAAAAAATGTTGCAGTTCCTGTTTCAAAAATTGACCTAAGTGTGGGATCATAAAACTTATAGCCCTTTGATGGCTTAAAGTAGTCAATGAAGTAGTTGCTCACAGTTTTGGAGTCCAATTTCTTTTCATGTGGTCTGTATGGCCTTGCCTCAACTGGATATCCCCAAATGTGAAAATTCTTTAGACTCGGCTTTCTGTCTGTTCAAAGCTTATAAGGTGTTTTTACAACTGCTTTAGTTGGCACTTGGTTCAGAATATAAGCTGGTTTTTTGAGTGCTTCACCCCAGAGTGGCTCTGGTAAGGTGGAATGACAAATCATAGTCCTTACCATATCCCTAAGATTTCGATTTCGCCTTTCATCTACACCATTCATGCTAGGTGATCCTGGCATGGTGTACAGTGGGGCGATTCAACATTCCTCTAGGAATTAAGCAAACAGTCGTGGACGTTGTTCACTTGAACCGTCATATCTACCATAGTTTTCAACACCACGGTTAGACCTGACACTATTTAATCTTTTGTTGAGTTGGTTCTCAACTTCAGCTTTAAATGTTTTAAACATGTCCAAAGACTGTGATTTCTCATGAATGAGAAATAGGTATCCATAACGTGAGTAATCGTCTATGAACGATATAAAATATTGTTGGCCATTCCAGGAAGCCGTAAGGAATGGTCGACAGATATCCGTGTGTATCAATTCTAAGACGTCTGTAGTTCTGTTGCCACCTAATTTCTTTATTTTGGTCTGTTTTCCCTTGATGCAATCAAAACAAATATCAAAGACTGTAAAGTCAAGGGAATCTAAAATCCCATCTGATACAAGCCGCTCAGCTCTAGTCTTAGAGATGTGACCTAAGCGTTTGTGCCATAATGTGGCCGAATTTTCTGTGCTTAGTTTGCATTTAGTACCTCGTGATTCCACATGCAAGGTTTCATTATAAAAAATGATTGTATCAAACAAATATAAGTTGTCATATACACATAGAGAACCAGTTCCAGCAATATTTGAATTTATAAATAAACTGAATTGATTGTTTCCAAATGAACAATATTAACTTGACTTGTCCAATAAAGAAACTGAAACCAAATTCCGTCTAAAAGACAGTACAACAAAAGTATATGATAAATCCAAATAACAACCAGTTCCTAATAAGAACCTAAAATGCCTTATCGTCTCCACTTCCACCGATTTGCCATCACTCAAAAAGATCTTTCTTTTAGCATCATTTGGCTTTCGGTAGCTTAGGAAACCCTGAATAAAAACACCGATGTGAGTAGTAGCACCAAAATCTAACCACTATGTGTTTCTAGGTACTGAAGCTAAATTTACCTCAGAGCATACCAAAGTAAGAAACATACCTTTCTTTACACGCCAAGCGTGATACTTGGTACAATCATTCGTCACATGCCCAGGCTTGTTGCAAAAGAAATAATCCTCTTTGTCCTGCTATTGTTTCTTTCGAGCTGGACCCTTAACAGTTTCATTATTATTTCTCCTTTTTCCCTTATCCTTAGAGGTGCTAGCCAAATGAGCACTTTCGGTTCTGTCTCATTTCAGTCTTTCGTCCTCTTGCACACAGTAAGAAATGAACTTATTAAGAGTCCATTTCTCCTTTTGACAGTTGTAACTGACCTTAAATTAGCTGTATTGTGCAGTAAGTGATATTAATACCAAATGCACGAGCAAGTCGCCAGACAACTCGAGCTTCAGTGCCTTAAGCTTAAAAGCAATATGAGACATTTCTATAATGTACTGCCTAATGTTCCCTTTGCCTTTGTACTTCATAGAAATCAAGCTTTGCAAATGTGTGCTTGTTTCTGCCTTATCGTTTTTTGCAAAATGCTTTTCAATTTCTGTTAGGAACTCTTTGGCTTTGGTTATCTTTTCAGATACCGCACCCCCAAAATGCCTCCGGAATGCCGCGCTTGATGATCATAAGACTCATGCGATTTGAGCGATCCCACTTCTTAAAGTTCTTCCTATCATCAGGAGAACTTACATCCATAAGAGAAGTGGGTTGCTCGACCCGAAATGCAAGGTCTAGATCCATGCAGCTGAGAATAATTTCTATGTTCTCCTTTCAATCCTTAAAGTTTGTCCCATTAAGTACAGGTATAAGGTTGATATTAGTATATATAGAAGAAACATTAGTTGTAAAGAGAACAAAACAAACAAACAAACATGCTCACATTAATAAGCAAATTCAATAATCAACAAATTCAAATAATGATAAGTCTCATCCCAAGATACCTAGCACAATATTAATATCAAGTCTTTGGACAGTAATATTAATTGTAAGCGGTACTTTTGTTGTAGTGATCAAACATCGATAAAAAATCATGTCTAATGATAAATCTATCTTTGGATCGATTTTATTATTCACATGTAAAACCTTATAATTGTCACATGTTTACCACTACAGGTATGTATGCAATTCGACCAAGTATTAACATTCCTTTGGGTCGGCTAATACCAACATGAATTTACACACACACACACAAACATCCAACATCTCTTGTGAAGAATCTACACAAGAGAGGTTACTTTGGCGACATCTTGTTTCAATTAGCCCATTTAGAATGATGGATCACCTTATTTAACCATAAAAGATATATCTAAATATTTGAATTTGAGTTGATCCTTAAAATAAAATAAAAAATAAAAAAATATTTTATTTTATCAAAATTATAAAACTGCCCTTGATTTTATGAAATTACAGAAAGACCCATCAAGTTTCAATAATTAAAATATGGGCCAAAACTTTTAAAAATTACAAAGTGACCCCATAATTTTTTAATAATTATAAATCTACACCAAAACTTTTTTGTAATTGCAAATAGGCCCATTAAGTTTTGATAATTATACATCGGCCCCAAAATTTTATCTAAATCACATATTAGCTCAAAACAATTATAAAACAATCCCTTAAGAATATCTAATTTTCAAAAGAAAGGTCAGACACAAAAACGACCAAGAAACCCTAGATTTCATGTTGCCGCTGCTTGAACCTCAATGTCGTCACCAAAAAGGGGATGACCGAAGGCCAAGCAGCAGTGCATGACCCGCACAATCGGCGACCCAGAGCACACGATCGAAGATCGATCCACTTGGATTGAACGATCGGCGGCGCAAGCGTCCGACCAGACTAGCAGTATGGTCGCTGCAGTTGGCGCTGCGGTGCCCCTAATAGGGGACGAAAACACTCGATCCCCAAACTCAATCCGATGTGCAGAATAGAAGATCAAAACTTTAAACCTGAACCACATTTACTCATGTTCATAAACCAAACTAATCCATCACAGAAATCACAAAATCAAATACAAACGTAATATGTTGATTATGGATTCAACATGTATATTCGACAATAACCATTAGATAAACAAAGCCAGATTTTTATATATATATATATAAAACCGAAAATCCAACATTCAATTCTCAAGAATGGATCATGGGTGACTCTGATACCACATGTAAGGATTTGAATAACACAAATCAACATGCATAGGCATATAATTAATCTGAATATCAACATAAACATGTTTCTATATCACAATTAATCAAACCCTAAATACATAATAATAACCCATATCAATTCAAGAGAAAAGTGGAGATAATCGATAGCGGAAGCGTACCTGAATCCATTGCCGAAAGTTGGCGGACAGGTTGTGATATTCCAAATTATCACGACCTTTTAAACCCTACAATGTTCTATTTTGCTCTGTTGATGGGGATACAAATAAAACAAAAGTATCGTGTAATTTGGGGACCATAACCCTAAATATATATAAGGGTTAATAGTACAAATACCCTCTATACTTATAGCGAAGTTGCATAGTGCCCCATATTTTTTTTCTTTGCACTTAACCCCCTGAACTTATATAAATTTGTAAAAGTTGACAGAAGTGAAACGGACGTCAATGGTAAATTACACTTACATGCCCTGAGTATATGAATAATTGCATTAAAGCTGGAAAAATATAATAATATCATACAAATACCCTTTGACCTGTTTGACTAATGTCCAAAAAAATCAAAATAAAAATATTAATTACATTAATTATTTAAAAATAAATAAATAAATAATAATAATAATAATAATAATGATAATAATAATATTAATGAACTTTTAAAAATAAAAAAAATAATATATTAACAATAATAATAAATAAAAATTAAATTAAAAATATACGGAACCTAGATTTTCAAATTCCAATTAAACAATTAAACTACCTATAATTCCAATTAAACAAAAATTAATTAAACTACCCATATTTTTAATTTATTTTTTCTTTATTATTATTGTTGATGTATTATAATATATGGAACCCAGATTTCTAAATTCCAATTAAACAATTAAACTATCCATAATTCCAATTAAACAAAAATTAATTAAACTACCCATATTTTTAATTTAAATAATTGTATTTTAATAACAAAATTTAAAACCCAGATTTCTCAACTCAAACCATATTCAATCTCTTCTTGCAATAACCAAATCTACACCCAAACCACCACCAAACCATAAAAAATTCATCACTCATCAGCTCCATCATTCATTTGCATCACTCTTCATCAGAACAACACCAAACCTAGAAATTCAAACCATAAACTTTAACAAAATCATCATCAACAACAACATCTAAACATGGACATCATCATCAACAACATTTAAACCCGGACATCATCATAAACAACACTAACTATCACATGTCAAGACTCAACACCACAACTCTGGATAAAAAAAATACAGTGAAGATCCAAAGAAAAAAAACGTGTTCTTCCCCAAATCTGAACAAACCAACCACCACAAACCCGAACCCTACTAAACCTACCTCGTGACCTTGCCAAAACCACAATCAATCTCCAGAAATCAACATCAGACCATCGACACCATTAATAACGAAAATAACGAATCCTTAAATTCAACCACCGCCACCACCAACAACCACCCCCACCAGTAACGACCACCACGACTCTACTTGTATCGATCGCTTCTCTGTAGAGGAAATCGATGCTCAAACCATCACCGACGGCCAACCAGATTGGCTTGAATTGGGAGAGAAAGAAAAGAGACTTGGAAGAGAAAGAGAAGCGTGAGAGAAATAAGAGAGCCAATCTCCTCTCAATAGAAGAGATCAACACTTCTCACCGATGACAGGATGAAAAAGAGAGAGTGAAGTCGGAGAGATCAAAGAGAGAGAGAGAGAGAGAGAGAGAGAGGTCAGATGGATAGTGAATTCGATTTTAATTTATGTTTTTAAAAATGAATGGTTGAGCTGATGAGTAATGAATTTGTTATGGTTTGGTGGTGGTTTGCGTCTGGATTTGGTTGTTGTATGAAGAGAATAAATCTGGGTTTGGGTTGAGAAATCTGGGTTTCAAATTCTATTTTTTAAAAAAGAATTATTTAAATTAAAAATATGAGTAGTTTAATTAATTTTTGTTTAACTGGAATTACGTGTAGTTTAATTGTTTAATTGAAATTTAGAAATCTAGGTTCCATATATTTTTAATTTAATTTTTCTTTATTATTATTATTAATATATTATAATTTTATTATTATTATTATTATTATTATTATTTTACTATTATTATTATTATTATTATTTATTTTTTAAAAAATAATTAATGTTATTAATATTTGTATTTTGATTTTTTTGGACATTAGTCAAACAGGTCAAAGAGTATTTGTATGATATTATTATATATATTTTTTCAGTTTTAACATAATTATTCATATATTCAGGACATGTAAGTGTAATTTACCATTGACGTCCGTTTAACTTCTGTCAATTTTTGTAAATTTATAAAAGTTCGAGGGTTAAGTACCAAGAAAAGAAATTCAGGGGGCGATATACAACTTTGCTATAAGTATAGAGGACATCAGTGCTATTAGCTATATATATAATAATCAGATTATTATATGTTTTGCTATTTCTAATTCGGATCCTCAACAAATTAGAAATAATACTTTGATATCTACATATTAATTTCATGACAATTAGACTTTTAAACCTTAATACTTTAAATCTGAATTAAATCTCTTTAATTAGATTTACCGAAAAGATAGTAGAATACATTTAATATTTATATATATATGGTCCCATAGAAATTTTCCAACATCTCGAAGAAGGCAAACCAGATGCGGTTGCAGATACAATTGCAAGCTTCTATTGCAAAAATTGTATGACAATTGTAGGTGTTGACGACTAATGGCAGCAAGGTAACTGATCAAGGGTATAAAGGAGCAAATGCCATGACTCGTGGTTTGACACGAGTCGAGTGATATAGAACCACGAGCCCATGCGTTATGTGCAAAATCTATAAATAGCTATTATAGGTTCAAGTATGGGTTCTTTCTCGAAACCCATACGCATATTCTTTCATTGAAGTTATTATCTCGTCTTACATGACAATTTTTTTTAAAGAGTTTTTTTAGAGAGATGATATTCATCAACAAAAGAACTTTTAGAGAAACAATGTTCGGTTAATTTCTGGTCAAAATTTTTTATTACTTTTTAATTAAATTTTTTCGTAATAAGGAGACGGAGGGATTTTTCATGGTACGTAGAAATTACCTCATACACACTTGACACTAAAGTTGGGTTTGACTCAGGTGAAAATTTGGGTTATGACGTCACAACCTCACATGAACACGAAACAAATTTATCGAGTCACGATTGAATTACATATCAATATATAATTACAGGGTTCTAAGTTCTAACTTTCGGTTATTTAACATTTCTATTGACAAACCATCATTATTGTCCTGACTCCCTAGTATTCCAAACTGGACTTTAAAATATTAATTAAAATGTTAAGTTTTGACTCATACTTTTAAGTAAATTTAATGTGAATAAAACAAGACTCACCTGATGTGAAACTTCTTAGAGATGTAAAAAAATATTTTAAAGTTAGAGATATCTGAGAGAGGTTTGAAGACCAAAGAAGAACCGAAGAATCGGATTCCGAAAGGAACCGCAGCGTGGACAAAGCGCATGGACCGTGATACATATAGCAGTCGATTTCCGTGAGATCAGTGTTTTAGGAAATCAAGTTTCCTATGCTAGATTGGACAATATATTTTTTATTCAATTATATTAGCTATTTAATTTAATGGGTTGAAATTAAGTGGTCTAATTTTGGTAAGTCCTTAGATTGCACGAATTGATATGGATTAATGGAGTAGATACCGATTTATTTCCTAATCAGTTGATTATGGGAACCCTAATTAGGCAATATATAAATACCCTTTCGGTTATGGTCCCCAATACACCAAATCATAATACATTTTCTCTTCTCCCTATCTGGAAGAGAGACGATGGTCCCATTGAAGAACTAAGGCGATTTGGTTGAGGAAGATCACAAACCACTTGTTCGTGTTCATCAGTTCGTGATCGATTGTTGTAGTACTTCCGCGACGGTAGTCGATAATTCATAACGGATCTAGATATCTCACCAATCCATATATCCTTAATAATCTGGCATGATATAGATCCAAGTTTTTTTTTGTATTCTGTTCTAGAATGTTTGCATCTAGAATTTATTTATGGTTTTCGATGTGATTTAATTCTAACAAGTGGTATAAGAGCGGTCATCATTGTTAAATTATTAGGATTTGTGACTATTCTATTCGTATGGTGTTTGGATTATTTTCTTGAATAGAATACTTATAGTTTAATTTTGTGTGAAATTCTAGAAATTTTTGATGAATTTGGACAAGCTTTTTTTTGTTTAAAAAAAGGGTTTAGATATGTTTTTTATGTATTTGAAAAAAAATGGAAAAATCATGAATATTGATGGTTTGGGCGGTGGTAAACGAGGTTTTCAAGTTTCGTTTTTTGGTTGGGCCAATTTTGAAAATTCGATATTCTTAAGGGACTGATTTGTAATTATTTTGGACCATTATGTGATTTTGATAGAGTTTTAGGGTCAATTTACGATTACAAAAACTTATTTGGCCATTTTGCAGTTGCAAAAAAGTTTTAGGGAGGATTTATAATTATTGAAAAGTTATGGGGTTAATTTGTAATTTTTAAAAATTTTAAGTCAAATTTTAACTATTGAAAAGTATTGGGCTAGTTTTTTATTTTGACAAAATATAAGGGTCGATTTGTAATTTCTTAACCTTGCGGGGCTTTTCTATAATTTTATAAATCAGGGGTAATTTTGTAATTTTAGTAATAATAATAAAAGCTGTGATTAAGATTCTTTCTTTTCATTTAAAATGTTTTTATTTATTTATTTTGTTTATCCGGACTTGTATTTTCAATTAAATTGATTGAAGCAACATGTTGCCAGAGTAACCTCTGTTGTGAAGATAAATTTGACTGAAAATACATAGATATTTGTGTGGAATTATTTATGCGAACTGTGCTCGGCCCAAAGGAAGACACAGTTTGGCCAAATAACAATGCACCTTCAATGATAAACGCGTGACGATTATAAAGACTTTTTCATGTGAACAACGGTTGGTCTAAAGAAAGGTTGTTGTTTGATAGAATTGATTGTCATTATTTGATCATTGCATTAAGAGTGCCATTTACAGTTAATTTTTCTATCCAAAGACTAGAAATTAATGTTGTGCTAGGTATCTTGAGATGAGTCCCCAATTTGAATTATTTGTTCCTGTCTTGTTTTATTTTTAATGCATGTTTGTTAATGTGAGTATGCTTTTTTATTTTGTTCTCTATACAGTTTCTGTTGCTACTGCTATGAATGTTTATGCCCAAGTCAGCAACATCCCGATGCTGAGTGAGATGAACTTCAAAGTCTGGAAAGAAATCGTGGAAATTGCCCTCAGTTGTATGGATTTTGATCTTGCACTTCGGTCAGATCGACCCACTGCTACTCTGGAAGACCTCAATGAGGTCAAAATTGAAAAGTGGGATCGGTCTAATCGAATGTGTTTGATGATCATGAAACACGCCATTCCGGAAGCGTTTCCGGGCTCTATTACTGAGAGCAAGAGCGCCAAGAAGTTCCTAGAAGAAATTGACCAATATTTTACCAAGAACGAAAAATCAGAGACGAGTAACTATTTGGCTAAGATTTTTTTAGTTTTTTTTTCTAATTATTTTTGGTGTTTTGATGTTGTTAATTTTCAAATCAATTAATAAAGAAGCCAAGAGCGGTGTTCAACTTTTTTATAATCATCTTTGTTATTCAAGATAAACTCGTAGCTCAGACACTTGTCATTGTGGGTAAAAGTGCCCAAAAGGCTGAGAAGTCGGGTGTTAGAGATCTGGCACGCATGTTGAAATGATTGGGTGCTTATAAAGCACTGTTAGCAATCCGGCCATCCCGAGATACTGGTTTTATTGAGAAAAAAAATACTCGGGTACGCCATTGGGAAAACCTGGTGAGATACGTTCGGCTGTGTTAGTATTACACTACTGATTCAACCAAACCCTTGCAAACAGACAAAACTGGAAGACGTCCTTGGTGCCTTGTTTACATGGGAAAAACAGGGAAAAATGGGGCAAGGTTCCCATAATGCCTTTTGGCTGAAGACTCAAGACGGTAGGGAATTATCCCGAACAAGTAATCGGGACACCGATCGAATCAATTTCAAAAATCAAGATGGTCGGGAATTATCCTAAGCAAAGAGTCTGAAACTGACCAGGCCAACCTAAAAAAAAATCAAGGAGTCCAAGATTGATCAGTTTAATTAGATACCTGATTAGTTTAGCAACAAAAAATTGATCAATTTAATAAGATACTTGATCAGGTTAGAGCGATCAAAAAAATCAAAGGAAAAATTATTCAAATCCCCTTCGTTGAGCCGTCAAGAGTTCATCTCGCGGATTTGAGGGTGTATTGTTATAGTGGCTTTTTTAATAGCATGACAAGTTAGCATAATCACCTGAAAACACAATGATTAGATATGCCACGTCATAAAAGTCAGAGAAGATCAACCCAAGACAATTAATAGATGATCTCAAGGCTTAACCGAGATTACCTAAGATGGTCGGGGAAAACTAATCGATTGGGTAGAGACAACCTAGTCGGGTAAAGACCATTCGATCAGAACATAAAAGGTCTGGTCAGGATTAGATGATTGGTTAGTTAAACAATGCGTGGGAGACATTAAAGGCAACTACGACTTAAATACGAAAAAATAATGATCTTACTCAAACAAGGAATCTGGAACCACATTCCAATAAGAAAATATTACTCTTTCATCCTACATATCAGAGAGTCCAAATCAAGCAATAACTCTGCTCTTTTAGAAGATTGCACACCAATCAAAAAATAAGTCCTAAACGGGCTACTCAACTAGAATCCTACGAAGATTCTAATTCAATACACAAGATCTTCGAAATATAGAAGAAGACAAAGACGACTTCAACAAGTAACCAGTCCTAATTAAACACTACCACCGTTCCTTATTTGTACAATAAGGATTAGGGTTCTATGCACATATAAATATACCTATAATCTCATTGTAAAAATATGATAACAACACATAGAAAAGTTACACAGAAAGAGAGAGAGAAAGAGAGAGAGAGAGAGATATGCCAAAAAAGGAGAGATTGAGTGTGTAATCTTTCAATTCATAATGGATTTCTCCTCACTGTCACTGACAATTGTAGATGTTTCCCCTCTTTGGGGTTTTACCACGTAAAACATATGTTTTACTTGATTTATTCTTTATTTCGTACTCTTCTACGTTATCATTCACAAATACGAGCAAATCGTATATGTCCACGTGGAGAAAGATGCTTAGATTATTAAACCCTAGACTAGTTAAAGCTTCGATCTATTTACATATTAATGCTTGACGGTTGACTTTTCAACGATCCAAAAATCATAATCAACAATATACTTGCTTAGTAGTTGTGTTGTTTACTTAAGTTTGGTATTATCTTCATATTATTCTTGTTGTATCAAGTGAATCTTGCAAGTTTTGTACAAGAACATGTTTCAGGTTAAGGTTTTGTTGTATCTAAAACCCTAACATGTCCATATGGACTTTAAGAATATCATGGGGTTTGAGTCCTACCATACGTACTTTATATGTGTGAGGATTTTTCCCCTGGTTTATGGAAATAGATATCCAGACTGTACATGTATTGTCTAATTTTAGCAGATATCGACAGTTCTATTTCAATAGTTGTATAACACCTCATAAAAATTTAAATAAAAATATATAATGTAATACAATATTAATTTTCTGGTGTTACAACACAGGTGTATCCTCATTGATAAGAATATTTATTATGCAGAGAGGTGTAGTCTGAAGCTTAAGCATCAGCAAGTATCTCAACAACAGAATATCAACACACCTGATGCATCTCAGCAACAAAATATCAACACACTCAATTGTCATCAGTTATCATTAGTTAATCATGCTGTGATCAGTGATGATAGAAGTTGCTGTGATCAGTGATGATAGAAGCTGCTGTCACCATTAGTATTAGGAGTTAGTTGGTTGAATATAACAGAATTAGTTAGTTACAATTACTAACAAACCAGCTGTTGTGGTAAAATTTTTGTTATAAGTTTGTTGTCAATTTCTGTGAGAACATTTTTTGTATGTTAGAATCAATTGGAGTATAAAAGAAGTCTTATGTAAATAGATGAATTAATGATTGGTTTTCAATAGTCAATAATATCAACATCAAGAGCTCCATTAATGGAGTCTCAACGTTCTTCTATGTTCTAGTTTCCCTTTGAGGATTTTTCACAAACACGTAATTGCATACATCAAACACTATAATTTCTTTTCATGGTATCAGAGCCTTCTGATTAACATCATGACAAATCGATCCCAATCACATATCTCCAATCAAGATCGCATTACTTCTCAGCTTTTAAATAAGAATCAAAGCTCACAAGAAGGCATGAATCCACATCAGTCAAATCAAAACGAGATTCAGGATTCACAACCAGTTATGTCAACAATGAAGTTTTCAACACTCACAAAGAGCCTCAGCTTTAATCTTCTAATAAAGCTAAGTAAATCCAACTATCTACTATGGATAGCTCAGGTATTACCTATTGTTCAAGCTTTAGATCTAGAAGACTATATCTGTGGCATAAATCTCCAAACATGCATATAAATGTTGAAATCATAGATGATTCTGGAGAGAAATATGTTGAAAAACGTATGAGCAAAGAGTTCATTAACTGGAAAAGAATTGACAAATTTGTTTTAGGTTGGATTAACTCAACTATCAGTGAGAGTGTTCTTGGCCAGATGATTGGTTGTCAAACTTCTTTTCAAGCATGAAGTAGATTAGAATGATTATTCACACAGCAATCAATGGCAAGAACTATCCAACTTAAGAATCAACTTCAATCAATGAAGAAAGGTTCATATTCTATAAGTGACTTTGCTGAAAAAATCAAGAATATTGGAGATTCTTTGATAGCAGCTGGTGAAGAAATTAAAGAGCATAAACTAGTAATGTGCTTAGTAAATGGTGTAGGACATGATTTTGATGCTATTGCAGCAGTAATAAAAACTCAAGAGGTTCATGAGTTTTGAAGATATACAGTTTGTGCTCTTGATGCATGAACAAAGGCTTCAACACCTTGATTCACCAACACAAATCAGTGTTAATCAAGTTTCTGTCAACTATGCTAACATTAGTGCACATGATAGAAGAATTCAGAGAGATGGACAAGGAGGTAGAGGTGGTGGACAACGTGGAAGAGGAAGGAATTTCAAGGCTGGAAGTAGAGGTCGGATTCACTGTCAGGTGTGTAACAAACCAGGCCACAGTGCCTTCAAATGTTTTCAACGATTTGATCAAACCTTTCAACCACCACAACAACACCAGAACTACAATCAGAATCAAGCTCAAAACTACAATCAGAATCAAGGATATAATGGCCAGCTGCTGATTAGATCATCTTCTCATGGAAATCACTCTGTTGCAGCAGAACCACAAGCTTATTACCATAAGAATTCTTCATTTCTTGCTACTCCAGACTCTGTAACAGATCTTGATTGGTTTGTGGATAGTGGAGCCACTAACCACATTACATCAGACCTGAGCAATCTCTCCATAAAGTCAAACTATAGAGGTAAAGACAAGCTTGTAGTCGGTAATGGTAATCAACTTGAAATTGACAACAAACTTATAACAAACTTATAACAAACTTTTTGCCACATCAGCAGGTTTGTTAGTAATTGTAACTAACTAATTCTGGTATATTCAACCAACTAACTCTTAATACTAACGGTGACAACATCTTTTATCATCACTGATCACAGCATGATCAATTGATGATAACTGATGACAATTGAGTGTGTTGATACTCTGTTGCTGAGATGCATCAGGTGTGTTGATAATCTGTTGCTGAGATACTTGCTGATGTTTATGCTTCAGACTACACCTCTCTGCATAATATATATTCTTATTGGTAACACTCTAGTTGAGTCTCATACACAACCATATAGTCATTTACTTCTCAAAAACATATTATATGTTCTACAAATAACAAAAAATCTACTAAGCATTTCTAAATTTACCTTTGATAATAAGGCCATTGCTGAATTTTATGTTGATCAATGTGTGATCAAGGACCTCAAAACGGAGAAAATTTTAATCAAAAGTGTTCTTAAAGATGGACTTTACTTTTTGAAACTTGTTGGAGCAGTTGGAGTTCATCACAGTGATTTCAACATTAGGAAAGTTTGAGGTTCTAATGCTTTGTCTAATTGTTGTTCTTTTGTTCAAAACACTAGTCTTGGAAGTGTATTAGATTCCAAGTCACAACATCCAAATCTATTTGCTTTTGCTGCTGTAAATGCTAATGTGTGGCATGCTATGTTGGGGCATCCCACTCCTTTAATTATTCAAAAGATGTTGAATAAGATTCACTTTAATAATAGGTTTCAAATTCCTCAATTTTGTGATTCTTGTAAGAAAGGAAAACTTCATAGGCTACCTTTTTCCAAGGTTGAAATCAGTGTTAAAGCTCCTCTTGAGCTAGTTTATTCAGACATTTAGGGATCGATACCTATGTTGTCCACTGAGAGGTTCAGATATTACATCTCTTTCATAGATGCTTACACACGGTTCACTTGGATTTTTCCCTTGAAGTTAAAATCGGATGCTCTTGGTGTGTTTGTTAAATTTCAAAAGAATGTTGATTTGCAATTTGAGAGGAGAATTAAGAAGTTTCACACAGATATAGGAGGATAATACATTGCTTTTACTTCATATCTTTCTTCAGAAGGCATTCAAATTAGGTACCCATGTCCCCACACTCATCAACAAAATGGTGTGGCAGATAGTAAGCATAGACACATAGTGGAGGATGGTTTGACACTCCTTGCCCATGCTAAAAGGCCTCTCAAATTCTAGTATAAAGCTTTTGACACAGTTGTTTATCTAATTAATAATATGCCATTAGCCATTTTTCAGTTAATCTTTCCATTTGAAAAGTTGTATAACAAAAAACCTAACTACAACTTCTTCAAAGTGTTTGGTTGTAGTTGTTATCCATTCTTAAGAGACTACTCAAAGAAAAAGCTTAATTTCCACTCTACAAGGTGCCTTTTTATCGGCTATAGCCATATACACAAAGGATACAAGTGTCTGCAACCTTCTTGTAGAATCTATGTTAGTAGACATGTAGAGTTCAATGAGTTAGAGTTTCCTTATACACTTTTTTTTTCTCTCAATAACTCCAATCTTTCCTCACAGCCAAACTCTGACATTACTTTGTCCAATATGCATCAAATACTGTTTAATATCCGATAACATTGTTTCTTCAAACATTTCAAATAGAAATTGTTGTGTCAAGTCTCCTCAAGTGTCTCTACACATAAATCCTCAAATGGTAAGGTCTTCTCAATCTCCAGTGTTATTTTCTCGATCCCCAACAGCTGATGTAGACCTCTCAAGACAATCCTCTTTATCTTCCTCAGCTGATACAGGTTCCTCATTTGTACCTGTCAGTCGCATTCTTGGTCCAGCTATACTTCCCAATCCTTCAGTAGTCTCTAATACAACTCCTATTTTAGCTTCTCATCCTGTGGTTACCAGGTCAAAAAATGGAATTTTTAAGCCTAAGGTCTATTCTACCAGTTGTTATTTAGCAGAAATTGTTCCCACCTCAGCTAAACAAGCTTTGTTGGATCCAAATTGGGTCAAGGCAATGCAAGAAATTTTTAGTGCTCTTCAAGCTAATAACACATGGACCCTGGTATCTTTTCAAACTGATATGAACTTGGTTGGTTGTAAGTAAATATGTAATTCTAGAGCGGCCCAGCCCATTAGGCCAGGCCTGTCGAGGCCCGTTTTCGAAAACGGGCAATGCCTGGTCCGGCACGCAGCGGTTTGCTTACCGGACCAGGTCCAGTCCATTTTTGAAAACGGTAGCACGGCACGGCACTACGGCCTGCCTCAGGCAGGTTGTGCCGGGCTGACCGAAAGGCCTGGTCTAGAGGCCGCTCCTTAATCATTTTTGAATCTGATTTTTAAAAATAAAGTTTGTTTGGATTTGGGGTTTGGGGTTTGGGGTTTAGGGTTTAGGGTTTAGGGTTTACCGAAAATACAGTAATACACAAAAAAATTGTTTTTATATCAATTTAACAATTCAATTATATAAATGTAATTTTCAAATTAATGTGTTTATCTTTTGAAATAATTTATATGAAAAAAAAAATAATAAATTCCAAAAAAGAATAAAGAAAAAGTAATACAAAAAAATAAAAATAGATGTTATTACGAAAATGTGAAATGAACAATTTATTTATTTATTTAATTATTTTTCACTAATGGAATTCAGTGTCACATATTTACATGATTGTCTCATTAAAAACCTTACCAAGAAAAACCCAGTGGGATAAAAACTTGGTAATGGAAAAAGGTGCAATCGTATTACAACTTACAAGTAAATACACATGTAAAAGTATAACCTAGTTCTGGCTCTGACCACTATCGGAAGGCTCATCAATATATAGATTGTTGAAATTTAGAATAAGTTGTTTATCTACCATTTGATTTTGTAACCTTTTTTTAGTATGCTCCCAATCCCGAAGGCATGTTAATACCTCCACCATATCCGGAGATAAACAGCTTCTTCTAGGTTCAATTATGAAGATGGGCTAGATCTTTGCTCTGAAGAAGTACTTGCTGATTTGTCCTTTTTTCACCGTTTCAGAATGATCCAACTTGTTTGCTTCAGCTCTTTCTCCGATTGTGTTGATCAGGGGTGTCAATGTTGTCAAACCTGCTCTCATAAATATGAAAAATCTCGAATAACTTGTAAATGTAAATTTGGTTGTTATACACAAAAAAATTGGTTGTTATATCAATTTAACAATTCAAATATATAAATGTAATTTTTAAATTAATGTGTTTATCTTTTGAAATAATGTATATGAAAAATAATAATCAATTCCAAAAATGAATAAAGAAAAAGTAGTACAAAAAAAATAAAAATAGATGTTATTACGAAAATGTGAAGTGAACAATTTTTTTATTTATTTAATTATTTTTCACTCATGGAATTCAGTATTACATATTTACATGATTGCCTCATTAAAAACCTTATCAAGAAAAACCCAGTGGGATAAAAACTTGGTAAGGGAAAAATAATGAAATCGTATTACAACTTACTAGTAAATACACATGTAAAAATATAACCTAGTTCTGGCCCTGACCGCTACCGGAAGGCTCATCATATATAGATTGTTAAAATTTAGAATAAGTTCTATATCTACCGTTTGATTTTGTAACCTTTTTTTAGTATGCTCCCAATCCCGAAGGCATGTTAATACCTCCACCATATCCGGAGACAAACAGTTTCTTCTTGGTTCAATTATGCATCCATTGGTGCTAAAAGCTTGTTCTGAAGACACCGTTGACACGGGGATAACCAGTACGTCATGTGCTAAGTGTGACAGAACTGGATACCTGTACGTATAGGTTTTCCACCATAACAACAAATCAAACTCTTTCTTGTCTTCAACAACATCGAACTGTGCTTCAAGGTACCTAATCAGTTCGGTACAAGAAGATGGGCTAGATCTTTGCTCTGAAGAAGTACTTGCTAATTTGTTCTTTTTTCACCGTTTCAGAATGCTCTAACTTGTTTGCTTCTGCTCTGTCTCCGGTTGTGTTGATTAGGGGGTGTCAATGTTGCCAAACCTGCTCTCATAAATTTGAAAAATCTCGAACAACTTGGTTCGAATGTCAGTAATTTGTTTTGAATAATCTATTGACAAATTAGTACCAATAAACTCAACCAAAACTTCTAAACAATAACCCTAGGATCTACTATAAGACTTAAGGCATAAAGTAGAGGAATGTTAGCCCAATATTTTTTCAACTTTGTCTCCGTGGCAACAACTGCAGTGCCTAGATGTTTATCTTCTCTATAACTGTTTAACACTTCAGATATTTCCACTATCTGATGGATTGCTTAGGAAGATGTAGGGTAATAACCCCGTAAAGAGTTATAGTGACATTGTAAAAAATCTTTAAAAATTGAACAAAAACCCTTGCCACATACCAATCATATGTGGTAAGTGCTTTTGCTTCAAGACAACCAGTTTCAGCCAATTTCATGTTATAAAAATGTGTAATGGTTGTATCATAATCCAAACAATTTTCCAACATTAAGTAAGTAGAGTTCCACCTTACCGACATATCAGTTTGGAATCGTTGGGGTTTGAGACCGTTTAGTTTACAGTGTCTCTTGAATTCACTGAATCTAGGATTAGAACTGTAAATCTAAGAATGGCATCTCTGATGTGATCTATTTGGTCGCTTACCTGCTTTAAATCAGCCTGTATAACTAAATTTATAATATGACATGCACACCGTTGATGGAAGAAATAACCTCCATCTTGCGGAATATTTCTTGTAACAAAAAATGCAGTAGAGCTAGTATTTACAGATGCATTATCTAATGTGATAGAAAGGATGCGATGCGTGATTTCATAAGTTTCTAAAACAAAAAGAATGACATTAAAAATATTTTATGCGGTATGTGCAAAATCCATAGGATGAAAACCAAAAATTCTTTTTGTTATTCTCCATTCATAATTTAAATAGTATCATGTGACACATAAATAGTCCTGTTTGTAACATGCATTCCAAACATCCGAAGTTAATGCAACCGAGACACTTAAATGTTGTATATCAACAATCAAGTCATTTCTTTGGGTTTCAAACAATCTTATCAAATCATTTCTAGTGGTGGTTCTAGAAAAATGTTCAAATTGGGAGTTATATGTAGATGTGATTAATTCTTTATAAAATGGACTCTCATCAACACTAATCGGTTGATCAGTTTGTGCAATGTATCGTGCCAAGCACTCTCTAGCGTGCATGACGTCGAACTGCCACATCGTAACGGACCCGTCTAGGTGCCGTTGTAGTTGTGTCTGGGTTGTAGTGTCTACCTGTCCATGTGCATGCATACATTTGTACATATGCCGTCTCAAATGTCCGATTCCTTTCCTACTTGTGGCATAATTCTTATGATAAAACTTATATTTAGCTCTGGGCCTGGACGTCCCGTTTTGGAGTGTCATTATTTAGACTATGTTAAAACACTGCCACACATTTGATGTTAATTTTCTATGACGTGATGTTGGTGTAACGACGGAACCAGAAGGTCCCGCTTGAGTATGGGTCGGCTCTGAAATATCAAATTTATTATTGAGCATGTTCAAATTGTCCGGAAAATAAGACTGTTGGTTATGATCCATTTCCTGAAGTACAAATATGAACATTATATTCATTAATAATCATATTAAAAATCAATATTTAGTAACAAAATAATTTTAAATTAAATTGATAATTTTACTAACAACAAATATTAAATTAAATACTACACTTAAAAATCTTAATTTACTAAAAAAACATATTAAAATTAACCACTACATTTAAAATTCATAATGTACTAACACAAAATATTAAAATGTTTCTACTACACTTAAAATTCATAATTTACTAACAAAAAATATTAAATTCACTACTACAAATTAAATTGATAAATTTACTAACAACAAATATTAAATTAAATACTACACTTAAAATTTTTAATTTACTAACAAAACATATTAAAATTAACCACTACAATTAAAATTCATAATGTACTAACATAAAATATTACAATGTTTCTACTACACTTAAAATTCATAATTTACTAACAAAAAATATTAAATTCACTACTACATATTAAATTGATAAATTTACTAACAACAAATATTAAATTAAATACTACACTTAAAAATCTTAATTTACTAAAAAAAACATATTAAAATTAACCACTACACTTAAAATTCATAATGTACAAACACAAAATATTAAAATGTTTCTACTACACTCAAAATTCATAATTTACTAACAAAAAAATTAAACTTAACTACTAAACTTAAAATTATAAATTTACTTATTAAAAATAATTAAATACAATAATACAAATTAAATTTCTAATTTTACTAATAACAAATATTAAAATTAATACTAAACTTCAAAATCTTAATACACTAAACAATAATATTAAAATTAACTAAGTATGTACAAAAATTGATAAACTAACTAATTAAATAAAAATGTTATCATTTAATAACTAAAGTCTCAATATAAAATTATAAATTTACTATCAAAAAATGTTTCAACAAAACTAATTAGAAAATTGTACCTTTAAACTTTGGTGTGTTGGTAGAAAATTTAGAGAATAAGATAGGAAATTGGTATTAAAATTTTTGTAGAGTAATAATGAAATTGAATGAAAAGTGTAGAGATTGAGATTTGAGAGAATGAGAGATTGAGAGAATGATAGAGAGGGAGTGAATGGAAAATGAAATTGATGGAAGTATTTATAGAAAAATTGGATTTGTGGGTCAAAATTGAAATTGGAAGACTTCAGGGTTTTTTTTGTAATTTATGAAACCTCCAACGGCTGGATTTTGAATTCCAACCGTTGGAGGGATTTTTTTTTAAAAAGGTCCAATTTCCCGGCAGGCGTGCCAGTCTAGCGGGCCAATCCAGCAGAAAAGCACGCCGGCTACACCTTCCATGGCGGGCCGACCTGCCGGACCTTGCCTCTACGGCCTGTCTTGTTCCGGGCTTCGGCCTGGCCTGCTTCCTCCACGGACCGTGCTTGGCATGACCCGTTTTCCTTAACAAACCACACGGACCGACCTACCTCCGGCCAGCCCAAATTTACAACACTAGCTGTAAGTGGGTGTTCAGAACTACATTTAAGCAAGATGGTAGTTTATTGAAGCATAAAGCAACGTTAGTAACTAAAGGGTTTCATCAAACCCTCGAATTGGATTTTATTGATACATTCAGTCTAGTTGTTAAAACTTCCACAATCAGAGTTATATTTTCTATTCCGGTTTCTTATGGTTGGCAAATAGAGCAAGTGGACATCAACAATGCATTCCTCAATGGTGATTTATCTAAGCTTATGTTCATGTCCCAGCTTAAGAGTTTCGTTGATGCATATAAACCTCATCATGTTTGTAAATTGAATAAGTCATTGTATGGTCTTAAGCAGGCACCAAGGAGTTGGTTTCATAAGCTTAAGTCAGCTCTTGTGTCATGGGGCTTCACAAACTCAACAACTGATACCTTATTGTTCACTCGGTTCACTGGTAAAGATTCTTTGTTTTTTGGCCTATGTGGATGACATCCTCATAACTGGAAACAACCAGCTGATGATAACGGAACTTATTTCCACTTTCATAATAATTTTGCATTGAAGGCCCTTGGTCCTATAAATTACTTCTTAGGTTTTACGGCCTATAGAGATTCTTCAGGACTGTACCTTTCATAAGCTAAGTATATCAGTGACCTTCTCAAATGAACAAACATGGCTAATGCAAATTCTTGTGTCACTCCCATATGAACTGGGACAAAGCTCTCTTTACATGGCGGGGTTTCTTTCTCGAATCCTACTCTTTATCAAAGCACTATAGGTGATCTTCAATATCTCACAAATACAATGCCAGACATTTATTTTATTGTCAATAAGTTGAATCAGTTCTTGGTTGCTCCAACAATGGTTCATTTACAATCATGCAAAAGGGTCTTGCGATATCTGAAAGGTACTCTATATCTTGGCATTCATATCAGACCTGCTAAGAAATTTTCTCTAAAGGCCTATGCTGATACGGATTGGGCCAGTTGTGTTGATGATCGAAGATCTACGAGTGGAAGTTGTGTAATGCTTGGTGGAAATTTGGTTTCATGGAGTTCTAAAAAGCAACATGTTGTTGCTCAATCAAGCACCGAAGCAGAATATAGATCGATGGCTCATGTAACAGCTGAAAATTTATGGCTTCGATCATTACTTAAGGAGCTTCGCACACCAGTTGCCGAGGGATCTATATTATGGTTTGATAATATTTGAGCAAACTCTTTAGCTCAAAATCTTGTTTTTCATCAACGTATGAAACACATAGACATAGACACACATTTCATTCGTGAGAAGGTTGAGTCGGGAGAAATAGACACATGCTACATACCTACTGAGCATCAAGTGGCTGACATTTTTACGAAGAGTTTTACTATGGATAGATTTCGATTTCTCTGTGACAAACTGAAGTTGGTTAATTCTCCCCACTTCAGTTTGCGGGGGGATGATAAGAATATATATTATGCAGAGAGCTGTAGTCTGAAGCATAAGCATCAACAAGTATCTCATGTTGGAAAATTCCATCATATGGGGCCACAAATATAAATATTAAATGTGTTGTGCTATCTTTTGGTTAAGCCTAAATTAAAGTGATCTAATTAAGATTTAAAGCATTAAGGCTTAAGGGTATAATTGTCATGGAATTAATGTGTCGATACCAGAGTGCTATTTCTAATTTGATGAGGGGCTGAATTAGAAATAGCAAAACATATAATAATCTGATTATTATATATAATCAGGGTTATGGTCCCCAAATTACATGATGCTTTTGTTTTGCATGTATCCCATCAACAGAGTAAAATAGAACATTGTAGGGTTCAAGAAAGGACGTGATAATTTGGAAGATCACAACCCGTCAACCAACCTCCAAAAATGGATTCAGGTACGCTTCCGCTATTGATTATCTCCACTTTTCTCTTGAATTGATATGGGTTACTAGTATGTATATTATGGTTTGATTAATCATGATATAAAAACATGTTTAGGTTGTGATTCGGATTAATTATGTGCCTATGCAAGTCGATTTTGTATTAATCGAATTCCTTACAGGTGGTATCAGAGCTTCCCATAGTCGATTATTGAGGACTTAAGATTTGGATTTTCGGTTTTATAAAAAAAAATCTGGACTTTGTTTGTCTGCTGGGTTTTGATGCATATTTATTGTTTAATATATATGTTGAATCATAAACAAAATATTATGTTTATGTTTGATTTTGTGAGTTCAGTGTTGGATTTGCGTTTTGATTATCTGTGTTTGAATTTTTTTT
The DNA here is from genome assembly GCA_032871835.1 of Dipteronia dyeriana. Lineage (NCBI taxonomy): Eukaryota > Viridiplantae > Streptophyta > Magnoliopsida > Sapindales > Sapindaceae > Dipteronia > Dipteronia dyeriana. The sequence continues at coordinate 75,447,421 of CM065301.1, read as the reverse complement.
ATAAAGAAAATAAAATAAAAATCGATTGATAGGTTTTATCAACCCAGATCGCACCAGCCAATGACCTCCCCAAGGTCGATGAGTTTTTCGGTGGTTTTTGCCCCAAACCCGTGCCTTTTCCGGTAAAACCTGCATGTTTTACAGTGAGGAGGATGGTCGTTGATGGCAATCTCGACCTCGATCTAGTGAGATCAACTGATCTAAACCCAGATCGATCGCCGATCTTCTTTACGGATCGGGTTTTCTGGCCGTCCGCTTCTGGCCGTTTTGCGTTGATGCCTCCAGACGATGGTGCGGCGGCGGCAATGAAAGGCAACTAGGGTTTTCAGTCAATTTTTACTCAGGCTCTTCTTTTGAAAATTTGAAATTCTTAAGGAACTGTTTTACAATTTATTTGGGGTAGATTTATAAGTATTGAAAAGTTTTAGGGTCACTTTGTAATTTTTAAAAGTTTTTGGGCCAAATTTTAATTAATTAAACTTGAGGGCTTTCTGTAATTTTATAAAATCAGGGGTACTTTTATAATTTTGATAAAATAAAATAAATTTTTATTTATTTTCATTTTATAATAAGGATCAACTCAAATTCAAATATTTAGGTATACCTTTTATAGTTAACTAAGGTTGTCCATCGTTCTAAATGGGCTAATTGAAACAATATGTCGCTAAAGTGACCTTTCTTGTGTCGATTATTCATGAGGGATGTTGGTTGATTGTGTGCGTGTAAATTCATGCAAGTATTAGACGGCCCAAAGGAAGGTTAATACTTGGCCGAATTGCATACACACTTGTGGTGATAAATATGTGACAATTATAAGGTTTTACATGTGAATAATAAGTCGATCCAAAGATAGATTTATTATTTGACATTAATTGTTGTCAATGTTTGATCACTACAACAAGAGTACCACTTACAATTAATAATAATGTCCAAAGACTTGATATTAGTGATGTGCTAGGTATCTTGAGATGAGACTTACCATTATTTGAATTTGTTGATTATTCTATTTGGTTATTAATGTGAGCATGTTTGTGTGTTTGTTTTGTTCTCTTTCAAGCTAATGTTTTACTATATCTGCTAATACCAACTCTATACCCATGTTTGATGGGACCAACTTTAAGGATTTGGAAGGAGAATATACTCATTGTTCTCGGTTGCATGGATTTGGACCTTGCATTTCGGGTTGAGCAACCCGTTCTCTTACGGATGCAAATTCTCTTGATAATAGGAAGAAATTTGAGAAGTGGTATCACTCAAATCGCATGAGTCTTATGATCATCAAACACGGCATTCTGGAGGCATTTAGAGTTGCGGTATCTAAAAAGATATCCAAAACCAAAGAGTTCCTAGCCGAAATTGAAAAACGTTTTACGAAAAATGATAAGTTAGAAACAAGCACGTTTTTGCAAAGCTTGATTATATGAAGTACAAGGGTAAAGGGAACATAAGGGAGTATGTTATGGAAATGTCTCATATTGCTTCTAAGCTTAAGGCACTAAAGCTCGAGCTGTCTAACGACTTCCTCGTGCATTTGGTATTAATATCACTTCCTGTACAATATAATCAATTTAAGGTCAGTTACAACTGTCAAAAGGAGAAATGGACTCTTAATGCACTCATTTCTTACTGTGTGCAAGAGGAAGAGAGACTGAAGCGAGACAGAACCAAAAGTGCTCATTTGGCTAGCATATATGAGGATGAGGGCAAATAGAGGAAGAATAATGAAGCTGTAAAACACCTTATGAGCTTTGTATAGGCAGAAAGCCTAGTCTAAAGCATTTTCACATTTGGGGATGCCCAACTGAGGTAAGGCCTTACAAGCCATATGAAAAGAAATTGGACTCTAAAACTGTGAGCAACTACTTCATTGGCTACTTTGAGCGATCAAGGGGCTATAAGTTTTATGATCTCACATTTAGGTCAATTTTTTAAAATAGGAACTGTAACATTTTTTGAGGATGTTGAGTTTGGGGGGAGAAATAAGGTTAGAGACATTGTCTTTGAGAAAGAATCGGTTTCGATTCCCACTATCGATGTTGACAATGTGCAGGCTTCTATACTAGTCATTGATCAAGAAGGAAATCTGGATCCTCAAACAGACAATGTTGAACCACCCCACATTCAAGATGAGGTAATTGTTCTTGAGGAACAAACTCAACAACCTCCAGAACCAGTGCCATTAAGGCGATCCAATAGAGAAATGAGAAATGCTATTCTGGATGATTTTTACGTATTTCTCCAGGAACATGAGGAAGACAATGGAATGATGGAAAATGATTCAATCAATGTCCATCAAGCCATGTAGGGTTCCAATCTCTCAAAAGTGGATTGATACCATGAATGAGGAGTATAAGTCTATGCAAGACAATAAGGTTTGGAAACTTGTCCCATTACCAGAAGGTGCGAAACCTATTGGTTGTAAATGGATATTTAAAACCGAAAGGGATTCAAAAGGTAATGTGGAGAGGTATAAGTCTCGTCTTATAGCTAAAGACTTTACTCAAAAGGAAGTGATTGACTTTAAAGAGACTTTCTCTCTGGTTTCAACGAAAGACTCTTTTATGACAACCATGACACTTGTTGCACATTTTGACCTTGAGCTTTATCAAATGGATGTCAAGACGGTATTTCTCAATGGTGACATTGATGAAACTATTTATATGGTTCAACCAAAAAACTTTGAGTCAGGAGACCTAAAGAATATGGTTTGCAAATTGACAAAATCCATCTATGGACTCAAGCAAGCTTCCCGTCAGTGGTACCATAAGTTTCATCAAGTGATTATCTCATTTGGTTTTTGAGATAAACGTTGTTGATAATTGTGTGTATCACAACTTCAGTGGGAGTAAGCATATATTCCTGGTTTTATATGTTAATGACATATTGCTTGCCATAAATGATATAGGCATGTTGCACGAAACGAAGAGATTTCTATCAAAGAATTTAAGATGAAAGATCTCGGTGATGCCTCTTTTGTATTAGGGATTCAGATACAACGAGATCGCTCTCGGGGTATTCTTGAATTATCACAAAAGAGCTATATCGATACAATGCTCAAAAGGTTTGGCATGCAGGACAACAAACCAGATGACACCCCTGTCACTAAGGGAGATAAGTTCAGTCTCAATCAGTGCTCTAAAAGTAACCTGGAAGTTAAGGAAATACAGAAGATTCCCTATGCATTGGCTGTAAGGAGTCTAATGTATGCTCAGGTGTGTATGTGTCTGGATATTGCGTACATTGTTGGTATGTTAGGCACATATTTAAGTAACCCTGGGATGGATCATTGTATAGCAGTCAAACGGGTTATGAGGTATTTGAAGATAACAAAATATTACATGCTCACATATAGGAGATCGGATCAGTTTGAGATCAAAGAGTAATCCGACTCTGATTATACTGGATGCTAAGACAGTAGAAGATCCACAACAGGCTACATATACTTATTGGTTGGTGGAGTTATTTCTTGGAGGAGTGCCATACAGACACTCATAGTTTCTTCCACCATGGCAGTAGAGTTTGCAGCATGCTAAGAGGCATCTAACCATGGAATATGGCTGTGAAATTCTGTCACTGAGCTGTGCATTCTGGAGGGTGTTAAATGGCCACTCAAACTATTTTGTGACAATAAGTCAGCAGTACTATATTCTAATAACAACAGAAGCTCATCTAGGTCAAAGCATATTGACATTAAATTCCTAGTTGTGAAGGAAAGAGTGCATAGTGGACATATATCCACAAAGCACATTGTGACAAACATTGTTGGAAAATTCCATCATATAGGGCCACGCATGTAAATATTAAATGTGTTTTTCTATATTTTGGTTACACCTAAATTAAAATGATCTAATTAAGATTTAAAGCATTAAAGCTTAAGGGTATAATTGTCATGGAATTAATGTGTAAATACCAGAGTGCTGTTTCTAATTTGATGAAGGGTCGAATTAGAAATAGCAAAATATATAATAATCTGATTATTATATATATTTAGGGTTATGGTCCCCAAAATACACGATGCTTTTGTTTTGTCCGTTTCCCCATCAACAGAGCAAAATAGAACACTGTAGGGTTCAAGAAATGTCGTGATAATTTAGAAGAACACAACCAGCCCACAAACCTCCGGCAATAGATTCAGATACGCTTCCGCTATTAATTATCTCCACTTTTCTCTTGAATTAATATGGGTTACTAGTATGTATATTAGAGTTTGATTAATCATGATATAGATTCATATTTAGATTGTGATTCGGATTAATTATGTACCTATGCATGTTGATTTTGTATTATTCAAATTCCTTACATCTCAGCAACAGAATATCAACACACCTGATGCATCTCAGCAACAGAGTATCAACACACTCAATTGTCATCAGTTATCATCAGCTGATCATGTTGTGATCAGTGATGATAGAAGTTGTTGTCACTATTAGTATTAGGAGTTAGTTGGTTGAATATAACAGAATTAGTTAGTTACAATTACTAAGAAACCTGCTGATGTGGCAAAAAGTTTGTTATAAGTTTGTTATCAATTTATGTGAGAACACTCTTTGTATGTTAGAATCAATTGGTGTATAAAAGAAGTCTTCTGTAAATAAACGAATTAATGAATGGTTTTCAATAGTCAATAATATCAACATCAAGAGCTCCATTAATGGAATCTCAAAGTTTCTCTGTTCTAGTTTTTCTTTGAGGAATTTTCACAAACACTTAATTGCATACATCAAACACTATCGGTGTTTTTCACTCATTAGCTGACAATCTGATCTCTCATGCAAGGACTATTCATATTGACCTTGAGTTGCATTTCATTCAAGATAAAATTGACTAAAATGTTCTAGATTCAGATATATTCCATATGAGAGTTCACTGGCTACAATTAAATGTGATGATCATTATCTTTGATCAAGTTGATATTACTTTTCTCATAATCAGGAAAGTAGTTACGAGCACACTTGTGTAGGTATATATTGTAATTCGTTCTTTGTGAAGTGAATGAAAAATAGAAAAGAAAAAAAAGGAAGTTTTCTGTTTTCATCATACTTGGCTTCTCTGAATCTTAATACTTTCAACATCAAGAGTAAACTTTTATGTTCTAATTAAAGACAATAGAATCCATATAGAAGTTGTCTTTTCTTCTAATTAAAGACAATAGCATCTATATAAAAGTTGTCTTTTCTTCGATTATTAACGTATGGTCTAAGAGCACACGGTAACATAATTATTACACATATTTTACGAATCATCATGTGTTGTACTCAGTTGCTCTTGCCTTGTTCATTTTGGATCCTCAAGGATTCAATGTGTGATTTTCCATCAATTTTACTTGTAAATATTCCTTTGGTATAGTCTACAACTCCTATTCTTTTGAACCTCGCTGGAGTTTCTGGGGTTACAAGGCTAGGTGCTGGAGCGATTTCTCCATCCATTTTAGGGTTGAAAAATGTGGCAATAGACATTCTCTCTTTTAAGGAGTTAACTGTTGCTCTGTGTTCGATGCTGCGGTATGTTCCATTTGTCAATATCTGCAACATCATCAAGTTTTTATAGTTACATATTTGTATCCATTTCGCTAATAATTTGTATATAGCTACCAAATAATAGAAAAAAGTGAAAATTCACAAGTACGTATACCTCGAGAGTGTCCCCAATGTTGATTATAAATGCATTAGGAAGAAATTTAACAGGAATCCACAATCCATCCTTCTTTATCTGGAGGCCTTGTACATCGTTGACCTCAAGGAGGATGGTGATGCCACAAAAATCAGAATGAGGAGGGAGACCGATGACCTTTTCTGGTTGTGGACATGGAGGATAGTAATTAAAGGCCATCCCTTGCTTTCCCTCTAACAATACCGTCATTTCAGTTTCATCCATTCTTAGCTTTTTTCTAATTTGCCTTAGAATTTCGGCCATAATATTTTTCAAATTAGTCGAGTAAACATCCAATGTCTCCCTGCAGTTATATGATGTCAAATCTTTTTTATAAGATTTCGAATGGACAACTCAAACAAAAGTAAGATTTCTTAGACCCAGTTTGGTATTGCTGTGCTGTGAGGAGAAGTGTTTTTAAAATTGCTGTGGGGAAAATTGCTTTTGGAATTGCTGTGGAAAGAATCAGCTGAGTGTTTGGTAAACTGATTTTCAAAAGTGCTGTGAGAACTAAAAACAATTTCAATGTATTTAGTAAACTGAAATAAAAAGTGTTGTGAGTGTGTAAAATTACTAAAATGACATAGACATCTAAATGGTACTAATGTGCTATACTTTACATTTTTCTTGTTTATTTGTGTTTAATGTTAAGTGTTATATAATTATGATCCTTTATTGAATTTATTAGCCCCATTTTTTATTCTACATTATTTAATTAATTAGCCACATTTCTTTATTTCTTTATTTCTTTATTTCTTTATTTTATTCTACTTTATTTTTTTATTTCATTTTTATTCTACTTTATTGAATTAATTATCCAAATTTTTTTATACAGTTATGGCAACATTTTTTTTTTACAGAAATATAAATCCAATTTTTTTTGTTAAATTTCATTAAAGGCAAGGACAAAGTTGGAAAGTTAGTAAAATTTCATTTAATATCACTGTAGCGCGTTTTCTAAAAGCAAAAGCCAAAATCCAAAAGCATGAATTTGTAGCTTCTCAAAAACTCAGTTGGGAGAAGCTAAAAGTGACCAAAAGCACTTCCCCGCGATTTTACCAAACACCCTCTCTTAGGTCCAGAATCACTTTTGGTCCCAACAACAGCTGGAAAAGCAATGTCAAACTGGGCCTTAATATGGAAATAATCATCAAGTTGGTCTGGTAATATTATAGTGTTTAGATAAATTAATTATTTTCATTCTACAATCGATTCTTATTCCAAATGATAGACTGATGATCACCAAGTTATATTTTGATCTATATCTATAAATGAAAGAATATGGGGAAATAGCAACAAATGGGATTGACGTTAGGGAATAACACCAACTTAATAAGAGTGGCGCTATTGGTACCCCCACAACTAGTTATGTCTCAATTTTTAAAGTTTTTATTTAACTATATAAAATTAAATGGTTTCATTTTTTTTTCTTTTTTTTTTCAGGATTACCTTTTACATATTTTTCAAACTTAATACACATTATATTTTTTTATAAAAAATAAAAATAAAAATATTCCTCAACTATAATCTTTATATACAATTTTCTCATATCTATTTTGCATGACTTCTATTTCCTTCTTATGAGATGCACTTTTTTTTTCATGTAGTCGATTGTTGATAGATCGTGAGTGTGATAATGATCATCTAATGATTTATTTGCACAGTTGAGTTAGTGTTTTAGTGTTGTTTAGTGGTGGCAATATGGGTCTGACCTGGCATACCCGACCTGCCAAGGATGACAGGCCGTGACCGACCTGGCCGTCCAAGGATGGCAGGCCGTGCCATGCACGGCTGGCATGTGGGGAGCGCCGTGCTAGGCACAACCCTATGCGTAGCACGTGCCTGGCTCGGCACACCAATTCAGTGTGCCAAGCCTAAAGGTCGGCATGTCGTGCCGGCACGGCGGGCCGACACGTTAGGCCCGTCTAATTTTTATTTTATTTAAAAAAAAACATTTTATTTATCAAAATAAAATGTTAAAAGAGAAATGACATTGTAAAGTATTGAATCATGGTCCACAACCCTTATTTAGTTAAGTAAGTTTTCATTTGTCTTCCCCTCCTTTTTATATAGATTAGATCTCTCTTCAATGCTCTTATTTATCCGAAATGAGATGTGCGATTTAATACAACTATGGTTATAACTTATAAGCAATTACTATGACCAAGATTATGGAAGAATAATAAGTGAATGAGATTTAATGATTTATTTACATATAAATATATATATGTATATAATAATAATAATAATAATAATATATATATATGATTTTTGTTCATAGGTGAAAAAGATGGAAATTATTGCATAATATCAATAGATGGCTTATTTGATTTTTTTAACAAAATCATTATTTAAATTTAATAGACCTCCTAACTCTCTCTAAGTTTTCCATATTTAAGGAAAAAAAATGAGACTTGAAAGAATATCATTATGTTATATCAATGAATGGAAATGAAAATTCAATCTCACATCCCACATCGGATAAATAAAAGAAATGAAAAGAGGTATAACCTATATAAAAATGAGAAAAAATCAAAAGAAAACATAGTTATTTAGACAAAGGGTTATGAGTCACATCCCAATACTCTATGATGTCTATACTCTATCATATCATTTTTAACAAATTTAATTTTCTTAAAATAAAAATTGGCCAGGCCCACCTGAGCCGGCTCACATGGTTTGCCACCACTTGTGTGGTTTAGTTTCATCGGAGATTAGGTTTCCTTGGTTACGATTCTTTGAACGATTTTGTTGTTTTGTTTTGTAAATAACATTAAACTAATTTTGGAAGATCCGGAATAAAATCTACAAAAGAATTTATACAAATCATAGAATGTTTGGAAGATCTGAAAAAAAAATCAAGAGAAAAAAATAACAAATATGGATCTAGAATTTGAAAAGAAAAACAAAACAAATATGTGAAACAAAAAAATCAATAAACACTAAACATGGGAAAACATAAGATCGAGATCATAAAGAAAATATAAACATATATATAACGATTTAAAATAATCTATGTCATTACAGTTTTGAAATAAAAAAAGTAAGGTTTTATTAGTTTTACTTTATATAAGATTTTTTTTGGTTTAAATACAAATGATGTCTTTTTAAGTAATTTAATAAAGAAAAAAAAAATACTAAATGATTTAAAAAATTGGATATAAATAGTTTAATAGTGGGTGTGCCAATAACATCATTCAGTTAATAATTCTTATAAAATTAACACCAAAATACGTGGTGAAATCAAAATGCCCCAACTTATTCTTTTTACCTTTTTTTTTTAATTTTTGTTCTCTCTTTCTTCCTCTCTTTTTTTTTATTATTTTTTAATTTTTTTAATTTTTTAAGAACCTCTATTGTTAGAGGTAACCTCTATTAATAGAGAACGAAAAGACTTCCATTAGAAATTTGACCTCTGTAGTGGTCAAAAACTAGACCACCGACCAATTAAACGAACCCACTAACTAGCAAACCCAGATGTTTCGCGGAACCCATAAGAAATAAGCCCAAGGACCTAAAGACTAGCCAACAAGTCATCAGAACAAGTCAAAACATGTGGTCAAATCAAGTTATAAATCAGTCAATCAAGATTTGACGTTTCAGAAAACCCAACGTCTTAATTGCTAAATTCAAACGAGTCTAAACGGGCAACTAAACCCCCTTTGTCCCCACCCTCACATAAATGGGATAGGCGTTGAGAGGCTCCTGACCTTCACTATATATACAAGACACTTTTCCAAAGAAAGGGGTCTTGATTTTTACTCTCTAACTCACGCGAAAGCACTCACTATTCGTCTCAAAGATTTATAATATTTATTACGGCCATCGCATTCGCATTAATAGCATATACACATCCTAAAATAGGTCTACCCAATCACTCCTTAAAATTCGATCGACTTGACCATTGACCGTGCCAAGTCGAACTACAGAAACAACCTGGGCATCGATCGATCAAGCCCATCGAAACCCAACGACGATCTTGTCTTTAATCGACTCACGACGATTCAACATCATCGACTCCTAGAGTCGACCTAACCTTGTCGACCCACAGCTCGACTTGATACGTCGAACGACCCAGTTTGTAATTCTCTACTATTTCCTTCACTTATTTATCGAATTATATTCTGACTTGAGTGTCAGAAAGTCCCCAAAAAGGAACGCCCTATATATGGCTCGACCACTGCTCATTTTCCTCTTATTTCGCAAGTTGTCAGTGTCCACCTCGACGACACAAATCAATTGTAGATTTGTTCGACTATAATTTGGTGCCCACCGTAGGCCCTCGACAATCATCGAACGAGCAAAACTAGCGATTTACGACATCATCCTCAATCCTATAAATTGTTTTACTCAATAAGCAAGCGCTCAACATGCTCGACCCACTCAACATGTTCGACACCCTCAACTTACTTGACAAGCTCGACATGTTCAACCTGCTCGACATACACAACATACACAATATGCTCGACTTCAACTACTCTTTACCTCGAAAACTTCAACTAAGAGAGTGGGGGCTAACTGTAGTGGTCAAAAATACGTTAGCCCAAAAAAGTAAGCTTTAGGGTTCCTAAACCCTATATAAGTCATTCCAAAGAATCTAAAAAGGCCCACTTATTAAGCTAGGCCAGATAAAGCCCATGGCCCAATATGCAAGCCTTGAAAGGCGCCAATCTCAAAAAGCCCGGTCATAAGCTCAAAACAATTAAATAAATGCCCAATAAGGGATCCACATCAATCAAACTCAAACTAGGTCAAATAAGTGGAAGATCAATGCATTAAGACTATAACGTTTACATCAATTCAGTAATGTCTATATCAATGACATTTACTTTGTAATGTCTACATCAATGGTATTAAGTGAGCCAACCATTGGCTCATTATCTTTCTCCTATAAATTGCAACCCCCTCTCATTCACAAGAGGGGCTGAACTCTTAAAGCTTTTGTGCAAACTATAGCTTTGCAATTCACGCTGCTGTTGAGTTATCACTCGGTCCACATGATTAATATGTATACCCCTGTTTGACAGATCAATAGTCGACCAACGCCATCAGCCATCCAGTTGACATCTCTCATTGACCACAATCTAAGATGACCTCTAACAACTCTCAATCGCCGGTCTACAAATGCTACCTCTGGTAAGCCTAATCTAAGATAATCTCTTTTTATGGTTTATGCCCTAAATATGTAATTTGTAAATGGATTTATGAAATAAATAAAAGGAAAAGTTCAATTCATTCATGTTGTGTTGTTTATTTTATAACTTGTGCATATATTTAACATCCAAGATTACCGGATATAATCTCGAACTGTGTATATGAGTGTAATATACAGATGGATACAGTAAGAAACGTGCAATCTAAAGAGTCCATAGATAGCAAATAAAGCTGGGTAATTTATTTGTGGTTAATCTATAGCTACGGTCCATTCCGTAATGTACGATGATTCTACCCTGAATCATTCATATGAGATATGAGAATGGAGACACCTTGTATGATGTGATCATATAGGACTGGGCCATGATCTATATGAATGTCTCACCAAGATCCGTTTACAGATGAGATTCATATATATCAACTAATTATGACTATATGCGGGTGATCTTAATCCTGAGTGTCTTATCGACTCTTTCAAGTTAAATTGTGGTCTTTGATATACCATGGGTGAGGTCAGATGCATTTCCTGATCAATATACTCCGTATGTTGGGATTACGGTTTAGCTTGTGGCCGGGAGGGTTTGTACACAATAGTGGAATCCACTCCTTCTTGTGAGAAGTATATGGTAGTTCCCTTAAGGGTTGATTCAGGGCTTGGACAATATGAGTGATCTCCTAATTCCGTGAGAAAATATGATTTATTGTCCATTAAAGAATCAATGGTACTTAAAGGATATATATAATTAGAGGGGTATAACGGATATTATGACCCAACTCTAATTATGAACTATTGTGGAGGATCACACCATGTGTAATAGCTATATCGATGGACACCGAGTTGTATTGGTATATGTAAAAACGTCTGCAGTTGAGAGAGTGTAGCTTCGGATTTTTAGTGGAATAACACCGAAGTTAATAATCAAGGAATATTAATTAAAGAGTTTAGTTAATGATTCTAAGGATTTTTAGAGCTCAAAATACCGTGGGTCCATTAGGTCCCCTTGCTAGCCCGATCGATTAGGTAACAAGAGTCACGGTTAATTAATTGGATTGTCCAATTAATTGTGTTACAAAAGTGACACGTATATATTCGGGAATTAATTGATAATGAGATTATTTAATTAATGAATGTTAATAGTTAAATTAATTTAATAATTAGATTATTTAATTATATTGATAATTATGAATTATTAATTAACTATTAATTGGAGGGTGTTAGTTGATATATGGATTTAGGTAAAGATAAAATAATAGGATTATTTTAATTTACTAAATCATTTATCTAAGTATTTGAATTTAAGTTTAAATTTAAAATACTTATTATCACTTTTAATATATTAAATATATTTAAAAATGATAATTAAAAGATATATATCAATTATAATATAATAGATTGTATTTGATGTAAATTGGTGTGTGTACATATATAAATGTTTGTATAGGATACAAACAAGGATATATGTATATATATGTTTTATATATTAAGATATAGATATATAATACAAGTGCAGACGTGACTCGTGAGAAGGGGTTTAAAAAAAAATTGGTTTTTGACTTTGAAAAGTCACGCATCACTTGAAGAAAAGAGAAAAAAAAAACTTGGTGTAGCTTACACCAATTAAAAAATATATATTGTTATTATTTTTATTATTAGAATTGTTCTAGATTTTTTTTCTCTTGAGAAGAAAGGGTTTCTTCAAGACTTTTCTCTACATCCTCCATTCAAATTCCTAAGATCGTGACGCGCCCACACGCAGTTATCGGTTCTAGGAGATAGCGAGGAAGATCGAGTGGTTCAGACAAGAGCATATCGTAAAGTGAAAGAGCCTCCAAGCGTTGGTAAGATTTTCTTATTGATTATATCGATTTCAATTTCCTATGTTTACATATTGTATGTATTAGTTACGAAAAATAATTACGATCCAAAGTTCACTGGTTCCAGATACAGATTATGATCTGTATATATATATATATATATATATATATATATATAACCTACTTCCGTTGCGTGACAGGTGAACGAGGTTTCAACATCTCTAACATATCTTCTATCTCTACTTTGGTCTCCGAGATGGTTTAAGTTGACCTCCTCGAAGACCACCTCGATTATCTCTAGGACGGTCTAATTTGACCTCCTCGATTACCACCTCGATTATCTCTAAGTCGACCTCTTTAATGACCACCTCAAACATCTCTACATTGGTCTACATCAACCCCCTTGCTAGCCAAGCTCAATATTCTGTTATACAATCTATATCGACCTATATAGGAGCACTCTCTAAGGCTCGACGACCGTTACTTTCCGATCTATCTTGTAGGTTATTGGTACCCACCTCGACGACTCAATTAATTGTAGATTTTTTAGCCTCTACAACCTCCATTAGAGGTTGATGAAGAAGAACTTGAAAAAAAAATAGATCTAGAAATAAGTCTCGAGTAGAGTGGAAATACGTATACAAAACAATAAGTCTCGGATAGGGTACCTGAGACTTATTTCCACCTTACCCGAGACTTATTTCTAATTTTTTATTTTATATATTTTTTTTGTCAGATCTCCGTTAGTGGTGATAACAGACCTCCAATGAATGTTGTATTGGAGGTCGATTCGACCTACATCGGATGCTGTTTCGACAACCTCAAATGAAGGTCAGTTCTACCTTTATTAATGGAGGTTTTTGGGAAAAAATATTGAAGAGAATAAAAGTAAAAATATAGGGATTTTTTTAAAGTCCTAGTACTAGTCGAACGCTGATCCAACTTTTATCCGACGCCTAACACGTAGGTCGATTAATCGGTCGGCGAGATCTCGGTAAGTGTCGATCAAACGTTACATTGAAGATTTTCTTCTCTATTAAATGATGTCACAGCTCTCAATACAACCAAACGATGATTTTAAAATAAAAAAGCAAACAATGAGCAATATGTACTTTTTCTAAAGAGACGAAGACAAAAAAAAAAAAAAAAAAAAAAAAATTATCGTGACAAAGGAAGGAATGCGTTTATGCTCTTATCACCACAATTTTTATGCAGGTTGGCAGCTTTATCCATAAAAACCAATGTTTTTTTTTTTTTTTGTCATTTTGATATTTCTCCATCTCACTCGTCTTCTTCTCCATCCGTGACTGTGTTTTCTCGATCTGGGTTCTTTTATTTCACGACACACACTGACAAACACTCTCTCTCTTCAAACTCCAACTTATTCTGTTATTTTTTTTTTCAGTCACGATGAGTTCCAGGCAAGTTCAGGGTCAAATTTTATTTTATATTATTAAATATCGGTCTGCCGAAGTCGCCGACCGCCTAATAAAGCCGATTTTCTGCTTTTCGGCACGGCAGAAGGCTGCCTAGCGGAATTCCGGCGATTAATCGACCGATTTTTTTGATTTTTTGAACACTGTTAGTTTTGTCCATCCCTCTCGAGTGCTATAAATTTAAAGGACCCTATTAGTTATATCAGATCTGTTTTTCGTAAAGAATTTTACCAAAATATACAGGCTAATTATTAGTAAATTAAATAATTTGTACTATAATTTTCATTATACAATTGTTTTCCCTCTTGCTCACATTTTTTACAAATGATAGATTAGGGGATTTGTTATCTACTACGCCATTGATCACCAACTCAACCTTAAATCGACATAGCTGATAGAAATCATTGTCTTTTTTTTTTCCCTAAAATTTTCAAACAAAATATTAGAGTGGACATCGGTTAGTTTGGTTTGGTTTGGTTTTAACTATAATGAAACCATACAATTGTTTAATCAATTTGGTCATTTATAGACTAAACCAAACCTAATCTAATAATCTAAGTTCCGAAACTCAAATAACCATACCTGAAGGAGGGAGGGAGGTTGGGGAAAAGGTGTGGTTTCCTCAAACGAGGAGGGGAAATTGTGAAATAAAGACTGTCTCTCCAATGAAGTTTGGGATCCTCAGACCCAACAAACGCGTTCCCATATCCCTCCACATCTCCTTCTAGTTGTCCGTACTTTCTCTTCTCTTCCATTGGCATCTTGAAGAACTTTTCAGTCTCCAGTTTCACTTTTTCCACTAAGCTACTGTTCACTTCATGGTTTATCAACTGCATATATCGTTTTCATCTTTATGTTCTTAAGTAATTGCAATAAACAAACAAACAAGTTAAACCTTGAATGGGACTAAAACAAACCTGGAAAAAACCCCATTCTGTACATGCATGGTCCAACTTTTGAAGCTCCGAGTCCATGAAATCTTCAGAGAGTAATCTTTGCATATCTATGACGGGGATCTGCGGTGAAGAAGAGTCGAGAGATATGATGGGAGGGTCTTGATCAGGATGCACATAACGTGGTGGAACACTTGTCAATGGCATCTTTGCCAACTCCTGAACAAAAGGAACTGCCAGAGTTGTATGATCAATTTCTTTTGTTTCCATTGATTCTTAGCTTCCAGATAATCAATTACTTCTCTCTCTAATTTCTATTATCACCAATCTCTTGTGGTTGATTCACCGCAAGGAAAAGAAGATCAGATAGCACTGTATTATTCGGCCCCTATCCTGACTATTTCGACACCCCTTCACTCAATTTAAAAGGCTTATTTCATTCTAAAATAAAAATGGAAATAAAAAAAAATTACGATGTTTATATTATTATATTAAAAATATAAAACTTAAAAAAAAAAAGATTTTATATTAAAATAATAAAATGAATTGGATTCAGTTCTATTTTTTTTTTATATCATTTAAACTTTTTTATTTAGAGTTTTTTTTTTTATAACTTAACATATAACAATAATTCATGTCATATGATTAAGATCTCTATACCTAGTGGTGTAAAAATGGACTGGTCCGGCCCATTAGGCACGGCCTGGCCAGTCCATTTGTGGAGACAGGCCTGGTTGGGCCTGGCACGCGACGATGTCGGGGGCCTGGTCCGGCGGGCCAGGCCTAACGGGCCTGGTTCGGCGGGTTAGTTTTTTTGTCCAATTTTTTTTTACCAAATTACGTTTTTTTTGGATTTAGGGTATAGGGTTTAGGATTTATAATTTATGGTTAAGGGTTTAGAATTTAAAATGAATGAAGAGAACGAACAATTATTAGGATTTGAAATGAAGAAAGAGAACGAACAATTTTGTATTTATTTATTTATTTTTCATTTATGAAATTCAGTAATACATATTTACATGATTGCCTCATCAAAAACCTTACCAAGAAAAATCCAGTGGGATAAAAACTTGATAAGGGAAAAAGAGTGCAACCGTTTTACAACTTAAAAGTAAATAATAAATACATATATAAAAGTATAACCTAGTTCTGGCCCAGGCCACTACCTGAAGGGTCATCAATATATAGATTGTCGAAATTTAGATTAAGTTCTTTATCTACAGTTAGATTTTGTAACCTTTTTTTAGCATGCTCCCAATCCCGAAGGCATGTTAATACCTCTACCATCTCTGAAGACAAATAGCTTCTTCTTGGTTCAATTATGCGTCCATTAGTGCTGAAAGCTTGTTCTGAAGACACCGTTGACACTGGAATAACCAGTACGTCACGTGCTAAGTGTGACAGAACTGGATACCTGTACGTATAGGTCTTCCACCATAACAACAAATCAAACTCTTTCTTGTCTTCAACAACATCGAACTGTGCTTCAAGGTACCTAATAAGTTCGGTACAAGAAGATGTGCTAGATCTTTGCCCTGAAGAAGTACTTGTTGATTTGTCTTTTTTTCGTCGTTTCAGAAGGCTCCAACTTGTTTGCTTCGGTTCTGTCTCCGGTCGTGTTGATTGGGGGATGTCAATGTTGCCAAACCTGGTCTCATAAATACGAAAAATCTCGAACAACTTGGTTCGAATGTCAGTAATTTGTTCTGAATAATCTATTGACAAATTAATACCAATAAACTCAAGCAAAACTTCTAAACCAGATAGCACTTAAGGCATAAAGTAGGGGAATGTTAGTCCAATATTTTTTCAACTTTGTCTCCATGACAACAACTGCAGCGCCTAGATGTTCATCTTCTCTAAAACTGTTTAACAGTTCAGACATTTCCATTATCTGATAGATTGCCTGGGAAGATGTGGGGTAATATACCCAGGAAAGAGTTACAGTGACATTGTAAAAAATCTTTAAAAATTGAACAAAATCTTTGCCACATACCAATCGTTTGTGGTAAGTAATTTTGGACTAAGTTGTCCTGTTTCGGTCAATTTCATGTTATAAAAACATGTAATGGTTGTATCATATTCCAAACAATTTTACAACATTAAATAAGTTGAGTTCCACCTTACCGGCATATCAGTTTGGAATCATCGGGGTTTGAGACCGTTTAATTTACAATGTCTCTTGAATTCACTGAATCTAGGATTAGAACTGCAAATCCAAGAAATGGCATCTCTGATGCGATATATTTGGTCGCTTACCTGCTTTAAACCAGCCTGTACAACTAAATTTATAATATGGCATGCACACCGTTGATGGAAGAAATAACCTCCATCTTGCGGGATATTTCTTGCAACAAACAATGCAATAGAGCTAGTATTTGCAGATGCATTATCAAATGTGATTGAAAGAATGCGATGCGTGATTTCATAAGTTTCTAAAACTTCCATTATGACATTAAAAATGTTTTCTGCGGTATGTGCAAAATCCATAGGACGAAAACCAAAAAATCATTTTGTTATCCTCCAATCAGAATCTAAATAGTGTCCCGTGACACATAAATAGTCCTGTTTGGAACATGCATTCCAAATATCAGAAGTTAATGCAACAGAGACACTTAAATGTTGTATTTCAGCAGCTAAGTCATTCCTTTGGGTTTCAAACAATCGTATCAAATCATTTCTAGTGGTGGTTCTAGAAACAGGTTCATATTGGGGGTTATATGCAGATGTGATTAATTCTTTATAAAATGGACTCTCACCAATACTGATCGGTTGATCAGTTTGTGCAATGTATCGTGCCAAGCACTCTCTAGCGTGCATGACGTCGAACTGCCACGTCGTAACGGACCCGTCTGGGTGCCGTTGAAGTTGTGTCTGTGTTGTAGTGTCTACCTGTCCATGTGCAGGCATACATTTGTGCATATGCCGTCTCAAATGTCCGGTTCCCCCCGTACTTGTAGCATAATTCTAATGGTAAAACTTACATTTAGCTCTGAGGCCAGACGTCCTGTTTGGGAGTGTCATTTGGACTATGTTGAAACATTGCCACACATATGATGTTAATTTTCTGGGACGTGATGTTGGTGTAACGCCGGAACCAGAAGGTCCCGCTTGAGTATGGGTCGGTTCTGAAATATCAAATTCATCGTTGAGCATATTCAAACCGTCCGGAAAATAAGGCTGCTGGTTAGGATCCATTATCTGAATAAAAATATGAGCACTATAGTAGTTAATAGTCAAATTAAAAATCAATATTTACTAACAGTAATCTTAATTTACTAACAATAATTAATATAACTAATACGACACTTACAATAATTAATTTACTTAAAAAACAAATTAAATAAACAAAAAAAATCATAATCTACTAACAAAAAATTTTAAATTCACTAGTTCACTACTACAAATAAAATTGATAAATTTACTAACATAATATACTAACATAAAATTGATGATTTGAACCACTACTCTTAAATTTACTAACATCATCTACAAAGGAAAAATTTTAATTTATGAAAAAAACAATATCAAACGTAATTACTACACTTAACATTCATCATTTACTTATTACAAAAAGTAATTTCAGTAATACAAATTAACTTTCTAAATTTATTAATAACAAATATTAAAATTACTACTAAACTTAAAAATCTTAATAAAATAAACAAATAATATTAACATTAAAGTCCAAAAATTGATAAACTAACTAACTAAATAGATAATGTTTTCATTAAGTAACTCAAATCTAAACATAAACATATAAATTTACTATGAGAATATGTTAGACCAAAAGTAATAACAAAATTGTACCTTTAAAATTTGGTGTGTTGGTGGAAAATGTAGAGAATTTTGTAGAGAGAGTAATAACCAAATTGAATGAAAAAGTTTAGAGAATTGGAGAATATATTAGAGATTGAGATTTGAGAGAATGAGAGATTGAAAGAATGATAGAGAGAGTTAATGGAAAATGAAATGGATGGAAGTATTTATAGAAAAATTTGATTTGTGGGTCAAAATATAATTTAAAAGATTATAGGGGGGTTTGGTAATTTTTCTTTCCTCCAACGGCTGGAATTGATTTCCAACCGTAAGAGGATTTTTGAAAAAAAAAAATAAAATTAGTGGGCCGAACGGACCGGTAGATCGGTCCGACAGGCCTGGCACGCTGGATTGGCGTGCCAGGTGGGCCAGCCTGCCGGGCCTCCTCCCAGCGGCCTGGCACGCGGCCTGGCCCTCTTCCTTCATAACCCGTTCCCAGCACGGCCCGTGAACTTCCTGGGCCGGCCGGCCCATTTTTACACCACTATCTATACCTAATAGATTCATAATAATAATAGATCAGGAACGCTCTGGACATAATATAATGGGTCCAGAGCAGATGCCCACCCTGGACCCATCTAGGGCCACCCCTGGTATTATTGCCAGTCAGAATTTTAATTTATGATATGCATATGGGACTCTGACAGAGAGTCTGAGGCCCTGTCCTGCAGCTGTTTTTCAGTCCATTTTCGTTTAGATTTTTCAAAAACGATTTCGAAAACGTGTTCGTTAACCGTTTTTCATTTTATTTTCGAAAAACAACAAAAAAACGAAAAATAAAAACAGTGTTAAAAGTGAAAGATTTAAAAATCACAAAATACTTTTTTTCGTTTTTCGTTTTTCGTTTTTATTTTTCATTTTGTTTTCCACTTTTTTTTTATTTTAAAAAAAATCTTAAACTATTAATTGTGCTGTTATACGTTTGATATGATTAGGACAAGACGGAACAAGATTTTTAAATTACCAAAGTGCCCCTCTTATATATATATTATAATTATTATTATATATTATAATATTATATATTTTATGTATATTAATATAATATATTATATATATATAATTAGTAAATTAATATATAATATAATATTAATATAGTAATATATATATTATAATATATAAATATGATATATAATATTTTATAATTATGTAAATATTATGAAATATTATTCTATAAATATATTATATATTATTATATCTAATAATAATATATATATTATATGTAATAATATATATATGTATATTAATACTATATATATTATGATATATTTATATATTTACATAGGATATAATGTCATATATTATGTATTATTATATATAAAAATATAATATAAAAAATATAATAATATTTCATATATTAAAAATATAATAATTTTTAGTATATAAAATAATATATATATTATTATAATATAAATTATAATATATGTAATAATATTTAATATATTTTTATATATAATAATACATAATATATGACATTATATCCTATATAAATATATAATATATATATTATTATTATATGTATATAAATATTAATACTATATATATTATGATATATATACATATAAAAATATATAAAAATATATTTATATAATATTATATATTTAATATCAAATATTATATATTTATATAGGATATAATGTCATATATTATGTATTATTATATATAAAAATATAATATAAAAAATATAATAAGATTTCATATATTAAAAATATAATAATTTTTAATATATTATTATTACATATATTATAATTTATTTTATATATTATTATAATATGTATACATATTATACAATTATATTTGTGTTATATAATAATATATATAAATTATAATTATTTATTTATAATTTAAGAGTTTATTTTTGATTAATTCATTTTTTTGATATGCGTTTTTGAATTAATTTTTGATGTGTTACTTTTGTTTAATTTAAAAATTATAATATAAAAATTATATTGGTTAATTATTTAATCAATTTGTTTATAATTGTATTAATATTAAATAAAATACTAAAAATGATATTTCAATTTTTAATAGTTTTCGGTTAACCTACCAGACGCGTTTTTTCCGTTTTCATTTTTAAAATACAGCTTTCAGTATTTCATACCAGACGCGTTTTCAGAATTCGAAAATGAAACAAAAAATACTGTTTTCATTTTCATTTTTATTTTCTAAAAACAGTAACTGAAAAACGCTTACATGACGGGCCCTGAGACTCTTGAGGTGGTGTCAATTAATGAAACGAGAAAGTCTTCCATGGTCCGTCTCTTGTTGGTGAAACAGACCAATGGAATTGTGACACGCAGAAGAGTTATAAAAACAAAACCACTTTTTCTTTCACCAATTATAAGGGCCCGTCATGTAAACATTTTTCAGTTACTGTTTTTTGAAAATAAAAATGAAAATGAAAACAGTATTTTTGGTTTCATTTTCGATTTATGAAAACGCGTCTGGTAGCAAATACTGAAAGCTGTATTTTGAAAATAAAAACGGAAAAAACGCGTCTGGTAGGTTAACCGAAAACTATCAAAAATTGAAATATCAATTTTAGTATTTTATTTAATATTATTACAACTATAAACAAATTGATTAAATAATTAATCAATATAATTTTTGTTTTGTAATTTTTAAATTAAACAAAAGTAACACATCAAAAATTAATTCAAAAGAACATATAAAAAAAATGAATAAATCAAAAATAAACTCTTAAATTATAAATAAATAATTATAATATATTTATATATATATATATATATATTATAATAATATATTAAATATTATTACATATATTATAATTTATATAATAATAATATATATATTATTTAATATATTAAAAATTATTATATTTTTTATATATGAAATATTATTATATTTTTTATATTACATTTTTATATATAATAATACATAATATATGACATTATATCCTATGTAAATATATAATATTTGATATTATATATATAATATTATATAATAATATATAATATAATAATATATAATATTATAATATTATATTATAATATACATAAAATATATTATATATATAATAATAATTAGAATATATATATAAGAGGGGCACTTTGGTAATTTTAAAATGTTATTCCGTCTTGTCCTAGTTATATCAAACGCATAATAGTACAATTAATAGTTTAAGATTTTTTTTAATAAAAAATAAATAAATAACAAAATGAAAAACAAAAACGAAAAACAAAAAACAAGTATTTTGTGTTTTTCAAATCTTTCACTTTTAAAACTGGTTTTTTTTTTTTTTTTTTTCGAAAATAAAATGAAAAACGGTTAACCAATGCGTTTTCGAAATCATTTTTGAAAAATAAAAACGAAAACGGACTGAAAAACAGCTGCAAGACAGGGCCTAATGTTCCATATATATGGGAAACGTTTTTTAAGTATTAAAATTAAATTAATAAGAATTACCATTTTTATCCCTACGTTTTTGTAAGAAAACTTTGTTATATGTATTTTTAATTTTACCCACGGTCCCTTTATATATTCGAAATTCATCGAAATAGTATCTCTTGATAAGATTTTTGACGGCCATTAATTATAAAAAACATTGAAAGACTATTTTACTCTCTGTTAAAAAATAAAAACAAAAACAGTTAGAAGACTATTTTACCATCAACGATGAAGATCAATCTCAAGTCTTTATTGCAATAGAGGTCCGTCTCGGATCTCTATAATCGTTAGAGATCCTGACGACGGGATCTCTATTAACGATGGGTTACCATCGATAATGAAGATCCCATATTGGGATTTCTATCGGTGGTAAAGAACCATATTACATCTTCACCTTATCTTTTTTTTTTAATAATTTAATATAAAAATTTACAAAAAAATTAATCTAATTATATATATATATATATATATATATATATATATATATATATATATATATATATATATTATCAATAAATCTTCATTATCCATCAAGAATTTGGACAGTGGAGATTTGTAATTTTATTTCTTTTTTTATCATGTTTTTTAAATATTTTTCTAAAAATTTGTTATGTATTGGTTGGTGTTGACACGACAGCTTCATTGTTAAATACGTTTGAATCCATTAAATGTAACTAACATCTAACTCACTAAAGAATTAAATTGATGAATTTTAGAAAATAAAGGAACCACATGTACAGAAAATGGAAAGATAGTTAAAAAATTCATAACTGACGAAAACATAGGGATAAAAACGATAATACCCCTTAAATTAAAACCCTATGGGTTCATTTAGTACGGGGACGGGACATAACAGAATAAAACGGGATGAGACGAGACAATACAATATATGAGAGTTGTTCAGTATTATGTTTAGAATGTCTGGAACAAAACAATTAACTGTACTATTATGCGTTTGGTAGAGTTCAGACATGACGAAACAAGATGTTCAAATAACCATAATGCCCATATTGTCCTATCTAATGTTTGATCAGATAATAGTAACAAATGAGACATGACAAATCAATATTTATTTGATTTTAATAAATAATTATATTTATATATCATATTTAACAAAAATTAATAATATTGTGATTTAAAAATATTCTAAATTAATAATTTTATAGGATTATTTTTGACAATTTCCTCATTTAATTTTTTTTGGCAAAAAAAAAAATCCATATTACCCAAACCGGAAATTCAAAGTTGAATGGTTTTTTTTTTCAAAGAAAATTCATTTACTTATCATTAATTAATTTCATTTTCTCACTTATTAACTTCATATTTTATCTTTTAAAAACAGCTTCATGTTTTACAAAACCATTGGATCAATTCACTAATTTCTTTTTAAGTTCAGAGTTGTTTCATTCATCAAGAAAAAGTGATTACACAAGTTTGAGCTCTTACAATAAAAAGTTTATCTCATAGTGCATTCAACACACCCAAATTTTAGCATCAACACCTACCTTGACCTTGAGCATCGTCACATATTCAAACCGTTCGAACAAAATATATCGATCAACCTTATGATCACACGAACTTTCACAGCTTATACACAGTATATACCAGATTAAAGTGCCATGACATCCACATATATGCTATTTGTGAAGCAAAATAGTGAGCATTTATTTTCCATATTGTCTAATACAAAGATTGAATCAGGCAGAGAACCGAATCGTTTGGTACGCGGTACAAGACAGGATAACGTGAGACAATTTGTTCTTGTTCCACGTTTGACGTGTCCTTAATATGGGACAGGACGGGAAAAGGTGGGATAAAAATCACAAAAAGTTGTCCCACCCAAGATCCTAGGACAACTTGTCCCATGACATTGAACAAGTGTCAAAAAGACCAATATACCCTTTAAATTTTCAAACATACAATCATGTTCAATAAATTATATATTATATTATATATTATATATATATATATTACATAATATTTATAATAGTATTTAATATTATTATATATTAATATATAATATTATAGTCTATGTTGTTATATATATATAATGGGTATTCTGATCATTTGAGCCTCTTGTTCCGTCATTTTCCAGTCATACCAAACGTATAACAGTATAATTTACAATTCTGTCCAGGCCTTCCAAACACAATATAGAACAACATGTCCAGTCCAGTCCAGTTCAGTCTCACATTGTCATGTCCCGTCTCTACAACGAACAAATAAAATTGGAACAAAACTATTACTCATAAGTGCAACTTAGCTAAGTCTTGAGTGATACATGGAGATCGTAATTCTAAAACATCTACACTAAAGAGAGGCAACAGATTAAAAGTTATGCCCTTCTTTTTGAGCTAATCTCTCTGCCTCGGCCTCTTCCGATTCCATTCGAATCCCCAGGCGCTGGCATAGCTTCTATGTCAGCATTGATTTTGTGCAATTGAGTCTCAACCCTGCTTTCAATATCAATTGCCTGATCTCAAATAACCAATACTATTCTTGCGTTTAAGCAGTTTGTAAGTGTTGGCATCAATCGAACCCTTATCAGGACCAGCTGCAGCAGAACCAATAAAAACAATAGGAGTGCAATTAACGATGTATAAACTTCAATATATATATATATATATATATATATATATATATATATATATTTTGGTTAATTTGGTCGACTCAAATCAACCGACACAGACAACAACAAGAACAGAAATCAAGAGTACCACAAACAATAATATCCAATCAAATACTAAATTAAAAATAATAAGAAGAAAAAGTGAACGAAATAAACGAAGAAAACAGAAAAGAGAAAACCCAGGATTTATTGTGGTTCAGCCAAGAATGGGCCTACATCCACGATGAGCCTCATTGGAGAGACTCTGTCACTTTATAGAGAGTTCTTACAGCCTTTGATCTACCCAGAAATTTTACAAGACAACCCTCAAAAGGAGCCTAGAAAACCTAGAAAAAGAATCACTCAAACAACTGTAACCTAGAGCCAACAATAGACATGAGATACAACTCAGAACAACTCACAAGTTACATCCACATAATCACCACACTCCGATCTCTCTTTTTCCGTTCTATCACTCTCACAAAATCACAACAAAAAACCTTGATATTCAAGGTGAATATCAAGAACACGAGAACAAATATAGAGAAAAATAGGGTCCGTCCTGTAAGCGTTTTTCAGTTGCTGTTTTTCGAAAATAAAAATGAAAATGAAAACAGTGTTTTTTATTTCAATTTCGAATTCTGAAAACGCGTCTGGTAGCATATACTGAAAGCTGCATTTGAAAATGAAAACGGAAAAACGCGTCTGGTAGGTTAACCGAAAACTATCAAAAATTTAAATATCAATTTTAGCATTTTGTTTAATATTAGTACAACTATAAACAAATTGATTACATAATTAACCAATATAATTTTTGTATTGTAATTTTTTAATTAAACAAAAGTAACACATCAAAAATTAATTCAAAAAAACATATCAAAAAATGAATTAATCAATACTAAAATTATAAATTATAAGTAAATAATTACAATATATATATTTATATAATATATACATATTATAATAATATATAAAATATAAATAAATTACTATTACATATATTATAACTTATATTACAATAATATTTATTATTTTATATAAGAAATATTATAAAAAATTTATAATATATATATATAAATAATATTATATAATATATTATTGTATATATATATATATAGATATATTATATAATAATGTTATATATATATCATAATATATATAGTATTAATATATATATAGATATATTATAATATTAAATATATAGGAAAGTAAGAAGGTTAGTTGGTCTAGGATACTGGACGAATGTATATAGGGCTTGTAGGGGGAAGACCATGGCATGATGGAACAGGACAGATAAGCACCATAGAAACCATAAAACTTGGTCTGAATAATAGGAAAAGGGGGGGGAAACAAATGGATCAAGGAAGGGCCTTTTTAGGTTAGACAGGGTATGTTGGCAACCTTGGTTGTTTGCCTGGGCCAGGTAGACAGGAAGGATGTCTAGCTAAACAGTCTCTCTCTCTCTCAATCTTCGCCTGACTCTGTATGAAAATATGGTTTTTCAAGGTCCCAGTATGCTCTATGCTTGCCTCTTATGAGGACCCTGCATATCAGAACAGATCCTGTATACTAGTCACGGTATATCGGCTGGACACCCTGGACACATCCGGAACCAGTATGTTTGCTGGCTAGGATGAACTCAGGTTTAACAAAGCCACGTACCAACTAGTTTGGCCTGTTGATCTCCATCCGTCTCTGACTGTGGCTGACCGGAACAGTACCCTATTAGGCCGAAGGATGGCCGCCAGTGGGGAAAGACCCGGTTCCGGTTGATTTGAAGAAATGTGAATGGTCAGGGGGCGTGTTGGCGAGGGGGGAACCTGTGTTGGGAAAACAACAGCTGGGGAATAAGGATGGGGGCTGGGAATGTAAGGAGAGGTCACAAAATGAGTTGATTTACTGACATCATTTTCTTCTGAGAAGTAGGATTCGATGTCTGCATCGGAAGGGATTTCTTCTGACACTTGCCTGAGTTGCTTGATGAGTTTGGCAGATTTTGCTCTCTTGTTTGGGCATTGTTTTGCAAAGTGTCCTTCTTGACCACAAGCGGAACACTTGTTTGATTTGTTCCAGG